>OX392513.1:24505087-25105087 GCA_947623375.1 Apotomis capreana
AGGAATCAGTTAACGAACGAAACAATACAATACAATACAATACAAGTACTCTTTATTGCACACCTCATTCATAAAATATACAGGATAAATACAATGCAAGTAATTACAAATAGAGGTAAACAACAGGCGGTCTTATCGCTAAAGAGCGATCTCTTCCAGACAACCTTTGGGTAGTGGAGAACTTGAAAAAATAAGATTTTGTTATTAGGCGGCGCAAAATCGGAAATTAATAATAATAATATAAACAAACCTCGATTTCTTCAACCCGGTTACGTAAATTTTGAACCTCATTTGTATGCGACGCGATAGTTACCAGGTGCAAACTTGACATGAACGGACGGTAAGGATAGGTGGGCAGTGGTATTTGTTCTTAACAAGATTAAGAAATTGAAGAACTTTATGACGTAGAGTAGCAAAAAGTCTAGTCGTTTGGTACTCCAGGATATTTGCTACCCAATTGTGCAAATTTTTTGTCCTTGATTGATCTAATTATAAAGGTAATCACTTCCTCAACTTATTCATACCTTAAAATGGCATTGAATCCATTGCTTTTTAAGCAAATTGAAGAAGAAGAAGATACGTTTATTTTGCAAACCAATTACATTTAACATTATAACAAAGAGATTACATTTAATTTGTGATTTTTTTACTTATCTATCTAGTATTAAGCTTTTATCTATCTAGTATTAAGCGTTGTTAGTAGTAAGAAACGATAAAAGTAAGCAAAACTGTGTAATGTTTGTCTACCTAAGTACTTTAACTCTAGAGTTATCCTGAGTCACGGGACCACCAATCGTAACGCTTACGACGACGAGCTACCTAAACTACCTCCTGATCCTACGCCTGCTTCACCCACGCCACTAAACTCTACTCCTACAACGAAACCCTAGGAAACCCTTCAACGACTACCTAGCCTTCCAGAACCTACAACTAACCAAACCTAGATATGTAAGGATCATTATACAGTTGAGCTGAACATTTCTTATAACTAATGGCCAAGAAAAAAGTGATCGGTATAACCGTGTGAAAGTCTAGATTGTGTAGGACCCAACGTTGAAGTAGTAACTCAGTTTCTTTTAAGAGAAATTCAACCGTGATGTGTCGCTAAGTGCCTCCGTACTTATATACTGAGCTATGCTACTATGTATTACCAAATAAATGTGTATTCTCTTACTTATTTAATGCAAACTTCTCCTATTCTACTGCTACCTTGGTTCTTTGTACTAATTTAATTTCTAACTTAGTTTAATGTTATCTATCCTCAAATTATAAACTCATTACTTCCTATGTAGTCTAGCCAACAAAAATATCTATAGTTCCTATAGCAAATTCAATATGGAATATTATAGATACTCTTATAAAAGTTATTTAATTCTATATGAAATATCAAATTCATTTAGTTCATAGTCATATATAGTTGAACTAGGTTACTCTATGTAACAATAAAAGTCAATATGTGATTCTATCCAAATTTTATTAGAATTCTGGAATGAAAGATAATTTAGTTCTTAAAATTGCATGTTCTTACTCCAGAATGATTAGAAATCATATGTCTATGTACAATATGAAACTACACTTCATTACCAATCTATAAATAGATGGAAGCTACAGGATCTATGAAATTTTATTATGAATTTAATTTGACAATATTGAATAAATTTTGTCATTACACCTTAATCTGAGAAGGTGGTATACCTCCCTTAAATAAACTATAGTAGACCAATCTGAGGTGGATTCTAGACCTATACAATAAGTAGGAAGTTGTTTTAGTCTTCACAATTAAGAACTAGTAAAGACTAGATTATAGTATAATGGAGAAGGTATCTTTATTGTGTATATAAAAAAATATATTTTTTTTGTAATAATCCCCTACCACCCTAAGTGCGCGGAGAATGTCACTGAACGCTTTACCTATCTATTCCTGAGAAGCAAATCGAATTAAAGCGTTCAGCTAGAGGATGGGGAACTCCGCTCCTAGTCTAAGCTGAACAAACCACTGTGGGATCTCTCCGCATCTATGCATGACGTCCTATCCTGAGGCAAAGTGACAAAGGATCCATCTTTTGGGGAAGCCTTTTGGCGCAGGCTTCTTAAAGTTAACTACACAAGGCCTACGCTAAAACTTTTACCTACCTATTTAACTAGTTAAATATATGTAATGATTGTAAAACTATGATAATTCAGAAAAATGAAGTTATAATTGTATTTGTAAGAAGTCTAATACACTACTCTTTCCTAGTAGGCATGAACCCTTCTAATGAGTTCTAGAACTTGGTTTTCGTTTGACCATATTCATAAATGTAGTATACCCTTGAAATCATGAAGACTATTGTGCCGTTCGGAGTATCTTTCAACTCTCGAATGACTCATTCTGATAAAGGAATTTACTCTCAACCCTTGTGATATAATTTACTTTAGTTCTGAGATCTGTGATGTAAATACGAAAACGAATAACTTTCATTATTGCTATCCATAAGTCCCCGGCTTTTCTTAGCAATTTACACTTCAGATACTCCACATCCAGTCTTAGGAATGCTTTGCATTTCCATACTATACAACGATCCACAATTTCCTTATCAAAATTATATTAAAGTTTAAATTATTTCTGCTCATTGAAAAAGCGAATATCTACTGCCAACTGACTCAACTTTACTTCAGTGATGCCATTCTATCTCTTAAGCTATACCAAAGGTACATTACTTTAAATCATAATCGGTAAATTTTATCCCATCAAAAACATAAATGTAAAATGAGAGCCAAGTTCAATATCGCGTGCACTTCGCCGACAAAAGAATTGAGATCTGCAAGGGTGCCAAGTTCTTTGCTCTAAAATTTTTAGATACAAGGACATGCGACATACTCAATGCATTTATTTTACTTGGGGAGTAATTCAATATCAAGATTTGACTTGGCTAGTTTTCATAAACTAACTTAATTTTATAAAAGTAACATATTCATAGTCATAGTTCATTATCAAGCTAACAGTATAAGTAACAAGACGTACACTAACTTGCGTACTTACCTTTACGAAAATAGGTTAATGATTTGATTGATTTTGATTTATAATATAAATTTATATTTTAAAACTAGCCAAGTCACGTCTTGATATTGAATTACACCCCAAGTAAAATAAATGCATTGAGTATGTCGCATGTCCTTGTATCTAAAAATTTTAGAGCAAAGAACTTGGCACCCTTGCAGATCTCAATTCTTTTGTCGGCGAAGTGCACGCGATATTGAACTTGGCTCTCATTTTACATTTATGTTTTTGATGGGATATCATTACTTTTTGTACAGAATTTATTATGATGTGTAAATTACTTAATTATTATTTGTTAATTAGTTCTGTGTGCTATTCTAGTACATCTTTTGAAAGTTTTGAACAAACAAAGAATTTTCCAAAACGGTTAGTACGTATTGGATTTTTATGTGCATGTATGTGTAAGTGTGTGCGTGTGAGTGTAAGTATATGCTATTCTAGTATATCTTTCAAACAAAAAAAGAATTTTCGAAATCGGTTTATAAATGACAGAGTTCTGAGGCAACAACCATCAATAATAATAATAATAATAAAAAAACATAAAAAAATCACTGTTTTAGATTTTTATATGTATACACACACAATTACTAAGCTGGATGCCAAATTTCACCTTTCTAGGTCACCTGGAAGTGGGTTAGGTTTTTGATTACTAGTCAGTCAGTCAGTCAGTCAGTCAGTCAGTCAGTCAGTGATAAAAATACCGTTTTTTGGACTTTAATATCTCAATAACTATTTAACCTATATTAATGAAATTTGGGGTTCTACTTGTTCTAAAGGATCTTAATACATAAGCCAAATTTCATTTTTTTATGTTAAATAGATTTGGAGTTATTGGGGGGTCAAAAGTGGCTCCAAACGGTTCGTGTAATATAACACACGGCTGCTGCTCGCCAGTTCCTGCGGTGAACTTGGCTGGACACGCTGCCGCGTGTCTAGAACTAGTTATTCCTTTAATTAAGGTGTTAAATATCTGGTTGGCCTAAATAACAGGTTCCCTATTCCCAATCTTTACAACCCGCTACAAGATTCTGTTTTCCCCTACTAACGTCCCGGGTCATAACCACTTAAGAAAATAATAGTTCAACCTCTTGACCACTATACCTAACAAGGTTAAAATAATTTGAATAAATGTTATGTTAGTTAATGATGAATGGCCGATTGCTCGGAGGATAAAGAACCCCGTTCTAATATTCCTACTGGAGTGTACCTATCCCCATACCCCCGTTCCTTAGCTAGTACAAAGAACACTAGAGACCTGGGTCTCATATTTATATTTAAACGTGTAAGTTCGGGTGATTAGCCCGAAGAAGTGACTATCATCGGTGTATTTGAGCCCCCCCCCCCCCATGCGGCTGATGAGACGCCGGAAGCATGGAGTAGCTCGCCCTAATATGTGTATATAAAGCAGACATATAAATATATAAGTATATGAGACCGAGCATGGAGGTCCATTTGGCTTCGGCAAGCGCGGAATGGCCCGCATGTCCATCACGTGTGGTCCTTGCTTTCACCAAACAAAACTATCCACAGTCGTAGGCTATTCACTGCACTTATATATGGCTAGTGCCCGAGTCGCCTAACTCGGGTAAAACTAGAAGAGTCTGAAAGATATTCGTTTAACAGCCGCAAGGTTAAATATCTTTCACCTGGCAACCATGTACCAAAACACTATTTCTGGCATGTAATTAAGCTGAATAGCTTTAAAAAAAACAACAAAATCCCACAACATTTCAATAAATAATTATAGATCAGAAAAATAATGTAATCCCAACAGAAATTCCCCTTAGAATTAATTTTAATACCTTATTGCCAGACAATAATGTTACCCAGTCGAAGTCGCAAATAAAAATGAATCCCCTTCTACTAAGCCCTTGCCTATTTATAACCAATAGCTCGAGACATTCGACAGCTTCGACAGCTCCGACAGCTTGAACAGCTTCGGCAGCTTCGACAGCTTCAACAGCTTCGACAGCTTCGACAGCTTCGACAGCTTCGGGACACTCGGGACACTCCCGACACGTCACGTGACCTAGCCCCCGCCCTTTAAGCGTTGTATATGGGATTTTGATTCTTATTTAGTCTAAATAAAGCTCAACTACTCTGTTGTCAATTTGTGAATATCAACTTGCTATTTTTAAAGTGGTAGTATGTTTAGTTATAAGAATGGTTTTACTTGCTTCCGCAAACATTCACACTGTTACTCTTATTTTGCATTTGTATTGCCTATATCTACTAAATGATAATTTTAGTATTAGCTTGATGACGTATGATGCTAATATGTCTTAAATTCGATGATGATAATGATGATGTGAGTATCACGATGATGATATATGATTATATGATGGCGGGCACATGACGAGATCATGTGAATCGCCACAACTGTTTTATGTTATTATTATAGTAACTTACGTTTAGGTCACTTTTCTGGCCAGCAACTCTGTGACACGCGACTCCTATCGCGTGACATACAGGGTGGAACATTTCTAAAGACTGGGCTGACAGGATAGTGTCATCTGACAAGGAAAGGTACCCAACTGTCCGACTCCGATTTGATTCATTTTGATATAATATGTTATAGAGTAGTCTAAGTCTAAGTAGTCTGCCTCCGTAGAATCCTTGAATTACAGCCAGGAAGAAGAGTGACAACCTGGAAAAGCTCTTAGTGACAGGGAAGATTCGAGGAAGAAGACCAAGGATAGGAGTCCCATGCGCTGTACTGATCAGATTCGGGACACAACGGTCTCCAAGTTTCCCGACGCCATGCAGTCTGCAGGAGATCGAGATAAGTGGAGAGCGATTGTCCGAAGAGTGATGAACAGAGGTCACGACCTTCAGCATTGAGGAAAACGACACAAGGAGAAGAGTAGTCTAAAACAGCAGACACTTATTTTTTTACCTGCCCAAATTCAACTTGTTAGGACAAATTGTCCTTCAAAGTACTGAAAATTTACCAAACCCTCTAACTTCTTCTGAGAGATTTGTTCAAGCAAATTGATAATTAGTTACTGGTTTCATTATATGTTGGAGAACATGAAAAAAGAATGGACACGTGTTTTGTGATTTCACCTCAAACTCATATTTTATATTTAAAAAAAATCACTTACTCATAGTTTATAAATATTTTTTTATTATTATTTTATTTGAAGGATAATTTGTCCAAACAGGTTGAATTTGGGCAGCTAAAAGAAATACGTGTGTGGTGTGTGCTAATTTAGACTACTTACTCTATAACATACCTACCTATATCAAAATGAATCAAATCGGAGTCGGACAGTTGGGTAGCTTTCTTTGTGAGTGATTTACGATCGACCTATGCATTATAATTGTAAAGCTGGATTTAAAAGTAAAAAAGTCATCAAAATAAAATATTTTAATATCAGTGACAACCCAACTAATTCAAAGGTTTTATTTACATTTTAAATTGACACTATTTGATATGTGCAGATTTATACACTAATGTTTAACAAACTGTCTCTCAAAAATGGATAGAAATATTTACATAGTTCATTGGTGAAAAATTAAGTACTCCAGTCTGAACAATTCCCTGTTTTCTTAAAAGTCCCTCGATCTATTCCACCCTGTATACTACCTGTCAAATTCCTTTCAATACCGTGATAGCGGGTAGATGTAGAGGTAGTAGTAGAGGTAGATGGGTAATGCTAAGTCGCGCGAAAAGCGAAGTCGCGGCAACATATACTAGCCCTGCATTATAATTGCCACTGACTGTACGAGATATTGTAAAGCTCCGAGCTTTGAATAACTTAAAAGTTTAGTTAAACCAATATCCAGACGTCATAACTTTTTCAGATAATGTAGCCGCAAGTTTTTTTGGGATTTTGCAATCCTTCATTTAATTTGATTGTGATTGTATTAATTTACTTCGTTTATCGTATTAGATTTTTTTGACGTACACGAAATAACTCTCGGTATTATCGAAGACACTGATAACTGTACATTTGTAAACGAATATAAAGTAACTAGTTAAGGACTATGGGTGTATAGTTAACTGTGTCTTCGTTTGTATCTTTATATTACTATTTTTTTTTATTGAAAATCTGTTTTCTATGTACCTAGAGGATTTTTTTTAACAGCGCGATATAAGGTACTGCGCTATCTGTTGGTAAAACAGTCATATTGTTTGTATATTTGATATGTATGGTAATTTTAAGGTATCTATGTGCGACGGTTGCCTGAAAATAAATGATTTTATTATGATATCAGTCAAGTCATAGAAGAAAATATTTTAAAAGTAGTAATCCTTTTTTGCTAATTGTCCGTAGTCAAGTCAAAAGTATCTTATGTTTATTTGAGGTGGTCCAACTACTCGTGTACCAAAAATAGTCTGGTGGTCGTTTTGCGGAATATGTGGTCGGCCCCCTTTTTACTTTTTTTGTTTGTTCAAACAAAATCAAAATGTTTATTCTGTAAATAGACTACAATCAATAGCACTTTTACATGTCTGAATCTGAAACTACCGGAATTTCATAAGAGGACACCGCTGTTGAGAAGAAAACCGAAAGAAACTCAACAGTAAGTCTTCTCAAAACTTTTACAATTTATTATATTATGACCAGGTAATTGATACATATGGATACATGAGGAGATGTAATATTAATAACGGCTATACCACGAGACTTTTATGCGTAAATTTTAAGTCTATACCATTTACGGATTTAAAGATACAGCCCAGTGACAACCATACAGAGGATGCTTAATATTAGGTTCCCGTTAGCACCCTTTGGCTACGGAACGGTACGTACGTTACAATAATAAACAAAGAGGCGTTTAAATTTATTCAAAATCAGGATGGGTACTTGAAACTGTTTACACGGAAAATAGCGCCACAAACAGATCTAACTGCGCCCTGAGCGGAGCATTCGCAATGAACGAGTATTTAGCGAACTACGAACAGGGCCTCATTCTTTGTTGATGTTGTGATCTTTATACACTAGCACGTATTGGTTACGTGCTTACGTGCTAATCTTATAAAGATCACAAGATCGTTTCGCTGCTTTGTGGTGCCACGAAATATAAAACGTAGTAATTGAACGTTCAAAATTCTTTGTATACTTGTAATATATAGTAGTTACAATACGACACAATGCCTACTTTCATCTTCACTAGAAAACAAGTTAAAAGGAAAACTGATGAAGAGAATTACAATAGTGACAGAAAGCAAAACTGAAACTTTATATAGTAGACGTTCTTTTTGCCAACATATCCTGGAACGCAAAGTTAAGTAAAGGCAAAAGAAGCCAGGATTAACTTATTTTTATTCATTGTTTAGCAAATAATATTATTTAACTAAAAAAACCTACCTAATCCTAACCTACCTAGTCCCAAACATCTAAATATCTGAACCAAATATGCGTACCTATTTATCCAATTTAAGTACCTATACTTGTCCAACCAATGTAGATAAACGATTATTAGTAACTCGTACCTGATATTATATTTTCAGGAGCTTACAATCGGTTGTACAATAACGAATAGCCGCGCGGTCCGTCCTCATTTCTCGAGCTGTAATTGTTTGCTGTAACTCAGCGGAACAAATATTGCCCTCTATGAGCTCCAACCAGGGCCGTATTTTCCCCTAGGCCCACAAGGCCCGGGCCTAGGGGCCCAGTCCCAGACGCAGGACTCGCACCATAATAATGTTCTCCTTTTAGGGGAGGGTGCCCCAAATGCCAAGTGCCTAGGGGCCCTGGCCAAGTCCGGCCCTGGCTCGAACACAGAATACACTAGCGGAACACACTAATAATACTTGCCCTTATCCAGCTACTAGTTAAACGTGCCGTCATACTGGGTGCTTTAAAATCGCTCGCGCAATAATGAATGGCCGCCGCGCGGTCCGTCCGCATTTCTCGAGCTGTAATTGTTTGCTGTAACTGTGTAATCTTTCACGTTGTCTGCTTCACGTTGCCAGCTAGTCATCATTATAGAATAAAATATTCTTTATTGTATACCTCACAGACCATAAGAATACTCCGTGGTATACCTCAATCGGAAATAAATACAAACAAACACAGATTACACGTAACATTCAACAGAGGTAAACAACTGGCGGTCTTATCGCTAAAGAGCGATCTCTTCAAGACAACCTTAATTATTGTTTTTTTTGCTCATTCCTCTACCCATAGGTTGTCAGGAAGATATCGCTTTTTAGTGATAAGACCACCTAATGTCTACATTTTCAAATTAAGGTTTCAATTGTAACATTTTTTTAGTTGGTGTGCAATAAAAAATTGTTGTATTGTATACATTCAAGTAACTCGCTGATCAATTTATGAATAACAAAAGATCTCTTTGCTATTGCACTCTCATCTGTGCCACTCCTTGTGTACGAATTCTAGAGCTAAAAATCCTAAACGCTTCGCACTCAAAACGTTTCGATAGCAAATTTCACTCCCAAGCGATCCGGGGGGATGAAATATAGTGGGGGGGAGAATTCCCCGCGGAGGTAATGTATTGTGACGTGAAGGTGTATTATTGCTTTGTTTTATCTTATGGAGTTGTGAGATTGGGAAATATGTGAGTATTTTTTTGGAATACGGCAGCGAAAATGGGGGAATAGAATTTGGTTTTGATTAGATTGGATTACCTACAGTTGTTTTTTGTACATGAAGGTTGACTCTGAAGCGGAGCGGAGAAAACGAACCAATCAGGCTGCGTCTTTGCTAGGGTTGATAGGTGCAGATTTTTACACTAATGTTTAACACGTTCGCTGCGGTAATAATTTAACTTGTTTTTACCTCAGTGCGTTATTAGGTCGGAACACCTAAGACGTACACTTTCCGCTGGTGCGGTATTATGTTAAAAGGCCTAGTGAGTATGAACTTGATTCAACCTGTGTTATCTGTGTGAAAATAAACGAAATCGTACAAATTTTGAGTCTATGATGTTGTAATAGAGTATATATTTGCCCAACTGGCTTCGCCTGAGGTTTACAACTGTCATTTTTGAAAAAAACGTCAAAATAAACATTAGGTTGATCGACCTAATACCGCACCAGATCAATGGGACATTTAAGTTTTATTTTAGTGATGGGAAAAAATGTAGTCGATAAGTAAAAAAATCAAGTTTTCTTTATTAATTAAAGGTTAAAAAAAATTTACATTCTTATACCTACACAATCTTATACAAATGTTCATCATAGAAGCATTTTACACAATATCCTTTTTGGCACTGAACACTTTTTTTTTGTAGCACTGTTATATAATAGGTCACTTTCACCATCACTTGAATTTCTTTCGTTAGATTATTCCAGCAGTTTACGGCAACGCGACTTTCGGCGACTCATTTTTTTCGCTACCTGGGGCCTGGTTTTAAATTATGTCATAAACAAACGACTGCCAGCACAACACTACCTAAAAACAATACTTAAATCAGTGCGATACTAGGTTGAGTTGCCTATTATTCCATATTAGGTCATTAAACCTAATAGCCGCAAGTAATTACTACTTTTTTCTTCAGTGCGGTATTAGGTCTAAAGGCGTAATACAATTTTTCTAGTCGGAACTAGTAGCCCTTTAATAGCTATTTACAAAGGTATATTTGTCTCATTCATAGTCCAAACAATCTACGAGATATACGCTTCGCACGAACGCGAATACACCAGATTTTGCTCCCGCACCGAGTGGGAGGCCACGTATTACGCCTATAGGCCTAATAACGCAGCGAACGTGTTCAAGTACTCAGTCTTAACTATTCCCTGTTTGATTAAAAATCCCTCGATCTGTTCCACCCTGTATAAAACACAGTGATCGGCACGGCACGGCTCATACAGCATCGTAGTATTCGACGTAAAAAATACGAACATGATTGTAGGTTATAGGTTATCGCGGGCTAGTTTTCCGCTACTCGACGTCTTACACATCTTACAATGCGCCTATTTTGCGTGACAACATGATCGTAATACATATAAATTTAACATTATTATATTACACTCAATAGAACATTTTTTTTTAACAAATAAAGATCGTCGGGTTATAATTATGTTCATATTCAAATTACTAATAGGAAACCCGAGTCGCCATGCACGGGCCGTGCCGATCACTGAATGCATTTAAAATCTGCGTTAGATCTACGGGGGTAGTAAGTATTAATACATTTATTTCACAAACTATTATTATTATTATTATTTATTGATACAAAATCCACAGCACAAGTTACAATATTTTTTTAACAGATACATATTTGTTTAACATTGGCCAATTACGGATTTACATTATACAGACTTATCACTAGCAAATAAAAACTAACGTTGCGGTAGGAGACGCATACAGATAAGTGATCAACTGAGTAAGTAAATATCCAAGGTGGAAACATATTATAAGAAACTGAAAAATAAACATAAAAGTAAATGTTTTAACAGTTATTGAGGAACCAATGGTAAGCTGAATAAATAAAGAGAGATTTGGAATGGCAGGTGTTGCATTGATGTTGAGTGTGTGTGTGTGTGTGTGTGTGTGTGTGTGTGTGTGTGTGTGTGTGTGAATGATTTCAAACTCGGCAACTCACGCTGACGACAGATGCTCAGTAATCATCCTTCTGAAACAGGTTCTGGTCAGGTAGAAGGGGTCAAATGACTCAAAAAGAGTGTTATACGTACGTGGAAGGCGACTTGCGAGGCAATTGGAACCATACTTCGTACGATTAAAGGGCACAGCAAACAGAGTGGTATGTCTGGTTCGCTGGGTTGTAGCCTTGAGTTTAAGGAGTGCTGACGACAAGTCGCAGCAGTCCAAAGACCCAGAGCATGCATCGTGGAGCAACAACATATCGCGAACCAAACGTCTGTTAGCAAGTTCAGTAAAATTGTGTAGCCTACAAGAGTCTGGATATTGTGTTATTGTGCTACGCATCCGAAAATTTAAGTGGTTTAAAAACTTCTTCTGCACTCTCTCAATAGCAGAACAATAAGTGACATACTGCGGATTCCATATTGTACTACAGTATTCGAGGACGCTACGGACATACGCATAGTACAGTATTTTGATGCAGTGAATGTCATGAAAGGGCTGAGTGACTCTAAGGATGAATCCAAGATTGCGATATGCTTTATTGACGATATAATCCACATGGTTAGAAAAGGTAAGTTTCGCATCTAGGAACACACCAAGGTCTCGGACTTTATCCACCGTAGCAATTCCTACATTAATGATCGTATATTGATAGTTTATTGGCTTAATTACGGCGCGTGAAGCTGATATGGTTGCATTTATTCACGTTGACACTGATGCGATTATCTTTGTAATATTCCGAGAGTCGATCCAAATCTTGCTGCAGCAATACACAGTCATGTTCTGATTTAATATGCCGGTAAACTTTTTTGTCATCCGCGAACAACAGAAAACGAGAGTTCCTGAAGCAAGAACCAATATCGTGGATGAAAGCAACGTACTACCTAAGATCACTTTATTTTGTGCGTAAAATCCTTCTCAGACACGTATTTTTACTATTTTCGGTTATACTTCATCTTCAACTATTATTATTTTCGGTTATTAAATAAAAGGTCTCGATTTCTCCTTTTTTATGTAGGTAGCTAATCCATTATTTTTCTCTTCCATGGCTGTTTTCGTTTTCCGTGTATAATGTGACCATTCGAAAATGTTTATGTTCCTGACCGAGTATAGGGCCCCGATTTCTGAATCTGTGACATTAGCCTGTAGTTTCGCAGATGAAGATGAAGGATACGTGAATGGGGTGTATAACAAAATGTGATCTGCTAAAGAACTTTAAAGTACAATTTGAATTCTCAAAATCGGTCGGTAACTTTATGAGATTTTCAAAAATTTGTCAAATTTCTAAAACTTTTTTTCAGCTCGCTATTCAAAAAACTGAGAAAATTGAATCTCGGGATTTAATTTAGCTACAGTTTGAGTCATCTTAGGAGGCGGACGGACAAAATGTAGGCGGTTAGGGTTACGCACGACATTAGAATGTCAAATTGTATCATGTGCTTTATTAATAAATTACAATTTTCAATGCCTTTGATCGTGGCGCGTAGTGTAAAACCTGTAGATTTCTATAAAGAGGTCGCATTTTGTCATGAAATATGGATTATAATGGACATAGGTTCAGTGTAAAGGTCAATGGGCCGGCATTGTGGACGAGCTTCAGTTCCGGCGAGAGGTGTGACCTGCGCGGTGTATACATACATGCTTAGTTATTATTGCTAGCTCTATGAGCTGTAAACCTCGCGTGTCTATTTTGAAATGCCTGATATAAGTACTCGTATGTTTTTTGCCTTTTTAACCCCCCTATTTCCCCCTTTAAGAGAAAAAATCTTCGACAAATAAGTATAATAACATTATCGAATCTGTACGTCTAGCATAACTTTGACACGTGACTCTTTGTCGCGCGACAAGTACTACCTGTCACTCTCCTTTCAATAACGTGCGAGCAAGACAGGTGATGCTGAGTCGCGCGACAAGCGAAGTCGCGTCAGATATGCCAACCCAACGCTCACAAAATACGGTCTCGGTTAAGAAATGCAACTGAGCCTCATACAATACAATATGGGACTTCTAAACGGGCCATATTTTACTGCAATTTGTGGCCAGCAACTATGGCCGTCCCTCTCTGACACTACGCTAGAGCAAGATGCAAATAATGGCCGGCCACAAATTGCAGCAAAACATGGCCCGAGCCCCTAAACAACAATAGAGTCTGTCTAATGAAAGCTGAACCTGCGAAAAAGCGGCAAATTTAAAAAATCATTACATGGTATTACCTATCAAAGTAGGAATAAACGATTTTGATACTTTTCTTTATTTTGGTGGGTATGGGTATTAAGGGAGAGGAAACGCCTAATATTTCATGAACATTTATTTATGTATTTGATTTTATGGCACCAAATAATAAACTTATCATACAAATGGCGGACTTAATGCCGTAAGGCATTCTCTACCAGTCAACCTTTGAACTAAGCAGATAAATTATGTGCATTACAACAAACTTAAAAACAAGTTTCACTAGATATATACTTAAATAAATAAAAACATAGTCTTATAATGTATACATGTTATACACACACATACACACTTTTTTTTGTCGGGGTTAAAATAAAAAGTCATAAACTAAAGTTAAAAGTTTTATTTATTTTAAGAACTATAATCAAAATCGGTTTCTAGAAACTCTACTTCCATTGATTCATCTGAACTACTGTCAGACTCATCATCATGCACACTTATAATAAATGATTCCAGGTTTTCGGTTATTCCATCCCTGGCTTTGTACTGAGCTTCAATATTAAGCACATGATCAGTCATTTTCTTCCAATGCTCTGATGTTATGCTCTCAAAAGCCTCTTTAATATTTTTTTCCATTTCAGCTGCTGATCCGGCAATATTTTTACATGCGATTTTTCTCTTCGCCGAACTCCATATTAATTCGATTGGGTTCAGATCACAATGATAGGGCGGAAGTCGCAAGACCTCATGACCATGCTGTCTTAGAATTTCGTCTGCTTCGTAGATTGGTTCCGGTTTGTGTTTCTGTACCAATACAAGAAGTTCTGCAATGGTATGATATTCCTCATAGTGAATTTGATTCACACGAAGCCACTCTTTTATTTCTGCTTTGCGGGTGTTGGTATTTGGAGGCTTATTAATTTGCACCGTATGGTAGCTGGCATTGTCCATGACAATCACGCTCGGTTTAGTCAAGTTCGGAATAAGCTTCTCATGTAACCACTTATTAAAATCTGTGGCGTTCATGTCATGGTGGTAGTCGGCTTTAATAGATTTTGTGCTAAATGTTAATAACGCATTAGGCACAAAACCATTTCCTGATCCAGCGTGAACAATAATATATCGTTTACCGGACGAGATATTGTCAACTAGACCTTTGGTGGAAGGCCCTTGCCATGATCGTTTTAATTTGTAATTCTGGTGTACGTAAGTCTCGTCCAGGTATATTATTTGTTTACCTTCAGCACGTTTTGTTGCAATAGTCCGTAAGTAACGGTGTCGCCAAGCTGCAATGTCAAAGCGCTCAATAAGAACTGAGCGTTGATTAATATTTTGTTTAAATTCGTATCCATTCGCATGTAATATTCGGCGTAAAGTTTCAAGGCATCCGGTAAAATTGATGCTTTCTCTCAACTCTGCCAATAGGCACCTGAGTGTAGGCACTTGCTTCTTTACGATATAAAATTCGTTGATTTTATTTAGGATGGCTTGGATGTCAAAGCTATCTAAATTGGATACTGTGGCCTTGTGAGGTCGCTTTTTTCCTGGGGTACTGAAGACACCACTGTTTACTTCATTGTTTATTCTCTTTAAAGTTGAAACACTGAGATCAGTTATTGACGATATTTCCTCTAAATACTTGTTTTGACTTAGCAATTCGTTTTGCTCCAACTCTTTCAACTTCCCAAGATTATCCAAAAGGAGTTGTTTTTCTTCAGAGTCGTCAAGTTTATCTGAAATGAATACATCATTTATGAAAAAATTAAAAAGAAATATCAATTTAAAAAGATAGTTTGGACGGGAAACGATATATTGTGAATCTTTGGATTGAAGATAATTATAGAAATAATAAGTATCAAAATTAATATGCCTTACTAACCTACAAATGCAGTCACCACATCTAAACACTCTTTTTTCTGTTTGAACAAGGCTTCCCTCTCCTCTTGTTTTTGTTTGCTTTTGCTTATCATAGTAAAAATTATCTGACGCACTCCACTTTTAATTGTTTTACGCATGTTTCAGCAGTAAACTTTCGAAAGATCTCTTCTATTTGACACTCGAATGCAGCCTCAAACTAACCTCAACAACAACGACTTTGCTAGTCAATGTCAAAATGACATTTTAATAGTGTTGCCGCTCAAATAATCGATGGGTTCAGCTTTCGTTAGACAGACTCTACTTCATTGCACACCAATAAAAGTTTACAAAAGGAAACATGATAAATACAATTTATAAATAACGGTAGACAACAGGCGGTCTTATTGCTAAAGAGTGATCTCTTCGGGACAACCTTTGGGCAGTGAAATTGATGAAAAATTTAACTTAATACAGAGTAAGACAGAGCTTATATTTTTCTGTATTCGTGTTTCTTGTGTGAATGTCTTTTTAATGTGCAATAATGCATAATTAGTATTTGATGTCCTCAAAACAATTTTGTGCAAGATTAATAAGATATTTATTTTTAATTTTAAAGTTTACCTTTAAAAGTACAGGATTGCGTGCATCCCCGGGGCAGCCAGCTCCACAAAGTCTGTCAAGTCCAGATAAACACACGCAGACCGCACTATTTACACATTGTTTGCGAGTTAAGTACGTTCAGAGACAACACAAACATTTCTGAAGTCAACGTACGAAATAGATTATAGTATTGCAAGTAAGTCTCTGTTTGTAATCTTAAAGAAAGCTCTGCGTAAGAGAGAGACTGAGCGAGCAATATTTGCAACCACTGCGACGCTTTGGGCTTGTGCACAAATCACGTAAGGTTCAATATGGGGGAGGGGGGGTCACGAAAAAAATCACGTTGGGGGAGGGAGGGGTATAAGGAAACCTACTACAGTGAACGAACTAAGAAAATAATCTATATTTTTATTGGTTAAAATAAATCTGCACTTGTTAAACTCTTCAAAATAGCGAGTCTATTTTACGAAATTTTGGCGAAAAAAAAATACACGTGAGGTAGTGAGGGGGAGGGAGGGCCTCACGTGATTTGTGCACAAGCCCTTAACGAAGATGCCACGACTTAGCGCCACAGCGGCAGCGGTGCGCGGTATGTGTCTCGCTCACTCATATGGGCGCCGCGCTCGGATCTCTCGCTCCACCGCTCGCAGGTCGCACAAAGACGAAGCATCTCCGTAAGGTTGCCTGTTCCTTGGAGCGGAGCCGTATAAGATGGACCAATCACGTGCCTCAGATTTAAATGCACATCTTTTGGGCTTCACAAAGGCGCAGTCTGATTGGTTCATGTGTTCGTGGACTCAGTGGCGTGCACTCCATATAGGCACAAAGGCACTGCCTACCCTAACAAATTAATACACACAACATTCTGTTTTCCTTTAATTTTATAATAAAGCCAATAACAGTTTTGTCACTATAACAATTGGCACAATAGAAAAATAAATTCGCCACATTCCCGTCATGTCACGCGCCGAACGTGGTAAACGTAAACGCAAGACGTACTTTTGCAAAAGTCCGCCTTGAATGCTATGAAATACAAACACATGCTTACAGAACGCACACAGCGACACGCGTAAAACTTCATACAAAAATGATCTCAACTCCGACCGCCTGGCCTGGAGGACGATACGTTGGTGTAGAAGATATCGTTCGGCAGAATGGAAATAAACGTAATCCATTGCGCATTTAGTAATGCTTACACGATTATACGCCGATGCTCAGCACGCAATGTATTTGCTACGATATCTTTTTACGAATATATTTATCTCTTTCTCGCAACCCATTCGAATCACCTGTTTCGGTCTGATTTTACGCGGCCAAATTTGGAAGGGATTTTTCGCTAGGATTACGTATCTAATAAGAATCTAAACCAATTTAGCGTCTTTTTCTAGTTAGTCCGCCGGCCATTTTTTTTTATAATTGTTTGTTTTGTTTTGGTTCGACAGGCGCGTTTGTTTTGAATTGTAAAGTGAAAATACAAGTGATAAGTGTTGTGTTGTGTGATTTAGCATTTTAAAATCAAAATCGGAAGTGATTTTTAGTTCCATTGATGCGTGTGATTTATCAAAATGTATTTTTCGTGTGAGTCGTGTGCTGGCCTTGTGTGCTTAAACAAAACAGCAAACGGTAATTTTGGGCAATTACCTTTCGCGTCAAAGTTAAATGTCCTTCAAAAAGGAAGATGCATGCCGGGGTTGCCGGATTTGCAACAAAAAACTGGGAATGTAACACGAAAATTTCACATTAGACATTACGATACTTTTAAGTGGTTGACTGGCTGTTCGCACAAAAGTAGGTTGTTTTGTTTCCCGTGTTTGTTATTTTCTAACTTGAAGACGGTCTGGGAGGTGGTCAATTTCATCAACCCGGACACATCACGAACACTACAGGAGAAAGATAGAAGTAAAATCGTGTATGTGTTTTTTTTTTTACCATTTCTTCTTTACTGCCTACCCTAGCCTAAAAACCTGTGCACGCCACTGCGTGGACTATACATGATTGTGCTTCGATCTATTCTATTCTATTATTATCTTACCATCCGAAGATGACCACTACTAAATATGTGTCTGTAAAAGATTTGTCTAGCAAACTGAAATTAGCTTTCCGTACTCATCGTCAAGATTCGAGTAACTCGTCCATGGAAGAAAGAGACTTTCTTCCATGAAGTCATCAGTCCATCATGAGGTCCTTTTGTCTAATAGCAATCTTATATTCAAGTTATACTTCTGTCTACTTACGTTTAGCCTTTCAAAGTTACCGAATTACCTTAGGACTGAGGAATATTCGATAGTATTTGCTGCGCCCCATAATCACCGAGTGAGCCATACCTGGCTTGACTCTCATCAAGAAAGCGTTTTCACATTTTCACAATTCACTTATTAAAGTACAATAACACTAAACCTAAAAATTCAACTAAACAAGAACACACTAAAATTAAACTAAATCTAAAAAACCGGCCAAGTGCGAGTCGGACTCGCGCACCGAGGGTTCCGTACAAACACTTTCCATCCCTAAGTGTTTAAGTTAAGTTTGCACCTGGTATGTATAGCGCCCCATATAAATTAGGTGCAAACTTGCAAAGTTAGGTATTAAAAAAAAACTACTTACTAGATCTCGTTCAAAACAATTTTCGTTGGTAGTTTTTATAGTAATGTACATCATATGTCTTTTTTAGATTTTTCATTTTCTTATTTTAGAAGTTAGAGGGGGGGGGACCAACTTTTTTCCACTTTGGAAGCGTCTGTCACGCAAACTATTCGGTTTAGAAAAAAAATGTTTTAGAAACCTCGATATCATTTTTGAAGACCTATCCATAGATACCCCACACGTATGTGTTTGATGAAAAAAAAAATTTTGAGTTTCAGTTCTAAGTATGGGGAGCCCCCAATATTTATTATTATTTTTTTATTTTTGCATCAAAATCTTAATGCGGTTCACAGAATACATCTACCTACCAAGTTTCAACAGTATAGCTCTTATAGTTTCGGAAAAAAATGGCTGTGACATACGGACGGACAGACGGACAGACGGACAGACAGACAGACAGACAGACAGACAGACAGACATGACGAATCTATAAGGGTTCCGTTTTTTGCCATTTGGCTACGGAACCCTAAAAATGGCCCCTGCCGCATACTGCCAAAGATGCTGGCGGCATTTCCTCGCTGAATCGCCAAACTGATTCTTTGAGCGAGGAAACCGGCAGCTCTAAACACGTTTGCCGATGTAATATAAATACGTGTAAATGTGTAAATTTAAAGGCATGTATTTAACGCGGCGACAAATTAATCAGATTTAGGGATTTATAAAAAATTAAAGGGGATAGCAAAAATAATAAGTTGGCGACTAATTGCGGAGACTATTAAAGTAAAAAGTAGCAGCTAAGTAATCAATTTTCGGCTTTGTTTCAATATAAACTAGCATCGAGTTATTGTTTTGGCGACTGAATTAACTAATTAAGCGGAAACATAACAGCGGATAAAAAGTTGAAAATGGCCTACTCTAATTGTTCAATGGAGATTACATATAAAATAAATCAAGGTCATAAAAAAAATACTTTGTGCGACAATGTAAGAGCTTTAATCAAAGTTGAAAATTGCATGTATAAATAATAATTTTGGTCTATAGTTTTATTTAGTGGCTCTGATTTTGGTCAATTTTTCGTCAGGTGTGATGTCATATTGACACCTATTTTTTATGATTGTATCGTATAGAATACGTTAAAATAAACGTGTTTTGTATGGACAACTTTTTTCTAAACTTAATAATTACCGAGATATGGACTCCTAAAACCGACAATATTTTTTTGGATATTGTGTCAGACTCTGCCTTAGCTCCGGCGCTGCGGGAAGTGCAGCCCTTCCGCCCTTGCGTGGCAAAGCACGGTCGCCCGTACTCCGTTCCGCACGGCTCCTGAGCTTTGTCACGGCGGGCGAGGGCTGCTCTCCCTACGCGCCTCCGGCTTTTTATACACACTCTAGGGGTAGGGCAGACAAGACCACGTGGAATCGGGGTTGACAGCTTCGGTTCTGAGGCAAGTCTTATGATAATGCAATGCTTATTTTAGCGTAGCGTGTTTTAGCTAGATTCGGACTAAAATAAGCGTGTTTTGTATGGGCAAAACATTTTTACCTAAAAAACGCTTATCGCCGTTTTCATTAAATTATGGTTTCGAAAACTAAAAAAATAACTCCCCATTACTTTTATATAGTACCCATTTTAATATTTAAACTGCCAGCAAATCAAAGCCCAAAATGCTTTTTTAGATGGAGACCTGTAGTTGCCACTAATATAAAGTTTGTTATCCTTCTGCTAATATTAGTCGCCAAGTCATTATTTATAGTACCTCACCTATGATTTCAGTAATCTTGTTTATTATTTCTGCTACCTTAAAGTAGCTGCCATTATTTGAATTTTAAAATATCCTTAGTTCATTTAATATAAATGATTGCCAAAATATTTAATCGCTGACAAGTTATTATTTTAGTTGCAAATAGTTTGCTGCTCTTTAATTTTTCTGTCGCCGCGAAAATAATAAGCCAAATTTAAATATAAATGACATAATGTCACCTTGATGTCACCTGAATAGCGTTTTGATCGTAAACGCTGTCACACCGTGTCGGGATCATCGCAAATTTAATTACAGCAAGAATAATATCTAGACACGCGGCAGCGTGTCCAGCCAAGTTCACCGCAGGAACTGGCGAGCAGCAGCCGTGTGTTATATTACACGAACCGTTTGGAGCCACTTTTGACCCCTCAATAACTCCAAATCTATTCAACAGAAAAAAATGAAATTTGGCTTATGTATTTAGGTCCCTGAGAACAACTAGAACCACAAATTTCATAAATGTAGATGAAATAGTTATTGAGATATTGACGTCCAAAAAACGGCATTTTTATCACTGACTGACTGACTCACTAGTAATCAAAAACCTAACCCACTTCCAGGTGACCTAGAAAGATGAAATTTGGCATTCAGCTTGGTAATTGTGTGTGTACACATATAAAAATCAAAAACAGTGATATTTTTTAGTTTTATTATTATTATTATTTATGCTTGTTGCCTCAGAACTCCGTCATTTACTAACCGATTTGGAAAATTCTTTCTTTGTTTGTAAGATGGCACTCTCTCTCTCACACACACACCACACACACACACACACACACACACACACACACACACACACACAACACAGACAGAGAAGGTTAATAAATTGCCGTGGCGCGGGGACGGATAGCGAAGCGCGGGAGCGCGGCGTGGCGAGGAGCGGTCCGGCCCCTCCCTCTACCCCGCGTCACTCTAGTCAAGACAGGTGGGGCGTCAATTCAAATTTCTGTACAAAAAGTAATGATATCCCATCAAAAACATAAATGTTAAATTAGAGCCAAGTTCTCGCATGCAACGTTGTCTGTCGACTTCGCCGACAAAAGAATTGAGATCTATATGGGCGCCAAGTTCTTTGCCCTAAATTTTTTAGATACAAGGACATGCGACATACTCAATGCATTTATTTTACTTGGGGTGTAATTCAATATCAAGATTTGACTTGGCTAGTTTTCACAAACTGACTTAATTTTATCAAAGTAACATAGTATTATTATCAAGCTAACAGTATAAGTAACAGGACGTACACTAACTTGCGTACATACCTTTACGAAAATAGGTTAATGATTAGACAAATGTAATATACATTTATATGTAAAAACTAGCCAAGTCCAGTCTTGATATTGAATTACACCCCAAGTAAAATAAATGCATTGAGTATGTCGCATGTCCTTGTATCTAAAAAATTTAGGGCAAAGAACTTGGCGCCCATATAGATCTCAATTCTTTTGTCGGCGAAGTCGACAGACAACGTTGCATGCGAGAACTTGGCTCTAATTTAACATTTATGTTTTTGATGGGATTATTATATTACATAAAAGGATTAGAGGTGTTTGCTCGCAGCATTTTTTTAGGTTTAGGTACAACAGACGGAAGCTGGAAGATTAGAAATAATAAACATATAATTTCGTAAAAAGTTATTCGTTCTCCAGCACGGGACAAATAGTTCATTGATTAAGGTTCCGTACTAAGACTCCGCTGTCCGTCTCTTTGTCCGTCTGTCACCAGGCTGTATCTCATGAACCGTAATAGCTAGTAATAGCCGTAACAGTTGAAATTTACACAGATGATGTATTTCTGTTGCCGCTCAAACAACAAATACTAAAAACAGAATGAAATAAATATTTAAGTGGGGCTCCCATACAACAAACGTGATCGGTTGCGTTAAATTTGCACCTTATTTGTATGCAGCGCCATACATACCAGGTGTAAACTTAATTTAACACGGCCAGTTAAGATAGCAAGTGTTTGTATGGGACTCTCGGTGCGCGAGTCCACCTCGCACTTGGCCGGTTTTCAATCTATAGATATTAGATATTGCTTAAATTTTTAAGCTAAGTAAAACTTTTTAAAAGTATTCACCAAATTTGAATCTGTCATTCGTTATACGTCATCCGCTAATTTGAAACATACAGTTCAAGCTTTTAGACTAAACATCACAAAATCTATCCAGTTAAATTATAAATCACACAAAATATTTACTGTAATCCACATAGTAATGTGAAAAAGTGATGTGACCGATTTAATCTTCAGCGGTCTCCAAAAGCCGCGCCTCGTCCCTCACTGATCCAAAGCACAAAATAGAAGAATAAAGGTAATAGCCCGTAGTTTGGGACGAAGGCTTTTGTAACTGCATCGACAACTGAACCGCAAAATCGAACTAGTATCCTTTAAGGTTATTTCGACTCCGAAGTGCAGATACAAGAGCTGTCCTACCCGAAAACCGTGTAGACCAGCATTGTTGATTAAAACAGATTACTTCTGCAAATAAGTGTGAACAATGAGACTCGCATTTGACAGTCAATCGAATTGCACGTTAGTAAATTGCTCGATTTGGCTGGTGGCTTGCATTTGTATTGGGATATGGCTAGCTCTAGCTCTATAGTTTCCCAGGCACAAATCCTAACTTCGTAAGCAAAGAACGCAGGAAGTGCAAATACACCTTTTTTGGCCTACAAATTGGATAAACAAGGGGATATACTTACTCAGAAAGCAAAATTTCATGATACGGAAAAAAACTGGCCACTGTCGCTTTGACTATTTGTACATTTGGTTACCTACCTGTTAAACTGTGTATTCAAGGCTTCCGCTCTACTTCTAAGCTGAGCGTGTTGGACTGTACCTGAGTTAGGTACAGTCCACACTAGAATAAAATGACCAAAAATAAGAGTTTATTTAAAAATTTATTTAAGACCTCGACCAACATTGATCATATAATTAACCACAATATATACACTGATCGAATGAAAGAGTTTAACGGACTACATGTACGCGCTATGGAATTCAATTTCAATACTGTGGCGCAGTGCACGGCAGCTCTCAACCAACAGAAAAACGAAAAGAATAATTCATGCAACTAGACTCACAAAGCAGAAGTTCGTGGTTGAAAAAAACTGGCTAATATCGCTTTGGGTACCTGTCTGTCTATACAAGTGCATACCTATCCGTTACGCTGTGTATTTAGCTTGTATTCTATCCAACGTTACTTCTTCAGGAAGAAGTTCTTGCCATGATCTGGGGAACATTTTTGAGAAACGCGATCACGCTTGCGCCAGGTCTCGGTCCCCCCCTGATCGAAAGTTTTACATAAAGACCTTGGTATCCTCTGAATTACTTGATTTTATACCTGAACTGGTATTCTTTTCTTAAGATCGTTCCAGACATTGGATTTCACATATCATAGTGTACATACTATAGCTGTCTATTACTAAGAAGTTTACCTACTTAAGTAGCGCACCATTCTAACCTGGTTGATTGAATTGGATCAGTTAGTACTAAGCTATAAGAGCCAATATGAATGAATACACAGTCAAGTTTGAAAATGATTGGCATTGCAAGAAAACAAAATGTGTATATTGGACTGCCTGTTGTGCTGTTTGTTGTGATAGTCCTAGTTCTTGTATTATAGTATTCTAGACACCAATGACTGCGGGTTGAGACAGGAATGGAATCGCTCACACGACGTTTTTGGCCAACAGATGGAAAAATGTAATGCTCTGAAGTAGAAATGTATGATGGTAAAAACTAAATGTAACCTGCCTTTATATATATTTTGTTACTCTTAAACTGTATATTTAAGCCTTCTGTTTGGTCGGTCAGTACCGCTACCGTGTGTATAAAATGACCGCACACACTAGGGACTGCGTAACCGAATTGAATGGAGTCTACATACAAATCAGTTACGAGATAGTGTGTGCGGTCATTGTATACTCATGGTGTATACTCACTATTTGTTTTATCTCAGTTTACAAGCTACGTTCTATTTGATGTAATGAATATTTCGTTGTCATATTTTCTACTAAATAAAAAAGTTACCATTCAAAAAATGACGAATTATTTTTGATAAAATCTACTAAAACATTTACTGTACGGTGTGCAGTCAAGGAAAAGAGTGTAATATTCAGTTATGATCATTAAAGGTTAAAGTCGTATAACCTATTACCCGTAATGACCTGATAATAAACCTATAAACCCCTAGAGCATAAACTTGCTCATTACCATTTCATTACCTGATTATCTTTAACTGCGCTGCAAAGGCATAAAGAAACTCCAAGGCTAGCAAATCTAAGTACTAGCGAGGTGTGTAATGAAAATAATGCATTAGTGGGCGGTTTTTGCTTTGATGATCAAGATTCCTTTGGCATGATGGAACTTCTGAACCTTAAGGACATTTTAAGAAGGAAAACCATCTTGAATTTCAGTGCAGGAAGGAATTATGGCGTCGTCTACTTTTTATATGACATTTTGTGTTCTGAATCCCATCATGTGGGGTATCTATTGAAAGGGCTTTAAGTTCATCCAGCCAAAGGAAACCTTTTGATCATCCAATGCCGTATACTACGCTCATATGCCGTGAACACTGCCCACTACATAATAAACACGTTTCATATATTTTCACTGGATATATATAATAAAATAACATTTCATATTACGTTGTGTACGAGAAGAAATGGACAAGTTACTATTAATAATAACACCTAAATCTCTATAGATATGCTTATAATATTTGAGGAGTTCCTTCGATTCGTCGTGGACCTTGTTATCAGATCTTCACCAGAATCGTATAAGACCAATCTAAATATGCCTCCTCTCCTACAAAAAAACATATTGGTTCATAAATAACACAGTTCTAAGATAGCAAACATACAAAATAATAATAACAGAAAAATGCAACCGAATAGATAAAGCTGCCTTTTTTTTTAAGTCGGTTAAAAAAACAGGGTTACACGGTTGTTGCTGGTGAAACAATACCTTCTACTGAAACAATAAATACACATTTTAACTTCCGCGAAGAGTAGAAGCGAAAGGTGCAAAAGCAAGGCGGGCGCTTTAAAATAAATCTTTGAACTTAGGTAGTAAATAATAAACCAGAATACGCCCCTGAATGGCTTCCGCGCGGAAATGAACTGCATGCTGCTTGGACACAGAGATGGGCAAAATGTAATCGACTAACAACTAACGATTAAAACTAACAGAATTAGTTGCGATTGACGATTGAAAACGACGATTGATCAATCTTAGTTGTATAGAGTGCAACTAATTTAGTTGCAACTAATTTAGTTGTGCAACTAATTTAGTTACAACTAAATTAGTTGCCGATTGATTTCGGACAACTAAATTTTGTAATCGACTAATTAGTTAGACTAATTTTCCGCAACTAATGTTAGAAGCAAATTAAACGGAAAACCTCGGTATGTCTATGTTGACAGACTGAATAGGACGTCTTAACGAATGTACAAAAATAAAATAGTCATGTATTACTTACGATATTTTGACCATTTCTATGGAGTGAGATGTCTGTGCTAACTATTATTCTCTTGGATAATACCAACCGAATGGTCTTAAATTCTGTATTTCACGTTTAGTTTGGATGGCAATGCTACAACTCGTCGTGTTAGGGCTCGTCAGAGCTCCTTAACCCGTAGATTACGATTGTCAGAAAAATTAGTGTCAGCGATAAAAACTTGTAACAAAAATGAACTTTTTGTGAAAAACTTATTTTGCTACTGAAGTTGTGCATCTCTCGGAACCTGGATTAAATTTCACGGTAAATAAAAACTAGGTACTGTGTGCATTAGTAAGTTAAAACTTAAGAGGGCGCCAACGCGTGGGCTAGCTCTCTCTCTCACTGAGCGTAAGCGTGAGCGAGATGGAAGTGCGCGCACTTAACTAGTAAACAACTGATAAGACGGATGAGTAAAGTAGTTATCTCGCTCCTTCATACATTGTTCTCTTTCTATATTTTTACCTGCACTCCTTTTTCTTAACCCCTTATCAAGATTTGCCATGCAAAACGTGTGACCAGTTATAATATAACAAGTAATAACCATCCAGTATTAATGTACAGTTTAAATATAATATAATATGACCTAGATACCTCAAAACATCTATGAGAATGAATTTATGAAGCATGAGCCTTACATCGAATAGCCTGATCGATCAATTTGCTGCCGCTCCAATATATTGCCAATAGCGCTAATAAATAAAATATGTCATGTTGATATATTTAAATGTACCGAGGCAAGGAAAATGTACAATAGTTAATGCTGAGATTTCTTTACAAAGAGGTCTAAATATTTTAAATGACCACACGGTGAGAACAAAATAGACCGCTACAAAATAGATTATAATATGAACAACATGCAGATGTTTAATTCAATAGAACGTGTTATTTTTATAAGATTCGTCGGCACTTGCACCAAAATGCAACAAACAACTGGTAAGTAGGATTATCCCATTGTTTTGTCGCCGCGTGACACTAAAAAGAGTTTTACTAATGACACAGACAGCAAAATATTGATAATATCTATTTCTAAAATTTACTCAGTAATTCAGTATCGTATAGTACTTTATAATATGGTGAATAGAGACTAAAGTACTATGTGTGACCTTACAAACGGTCCGGTAGTTTTGAATTTTTGATATGTTGTCTATGATGGTTAGTCAGTGCTTAAAATGCAAAATGCACAATTCCCCCCCCCCTCCGCGCCCGCCGCCATTTTGAAAAAACCGGCACTCTCTTCATATTTTTGCTCATATCTTCCTTTAGGAGCATTTTAGCTAGAAGAAAGCTTCGACAATGTTATAGAGAGTTAAATTTACTACATTCTCCATTTTACATTTTTTTTTCTAGGACAGATAGTTACGGAGATATCCACATTTAAAAAAACGTAAAAAATCGCAATTTCCTACTGAAAAACAAACTTCTGGATTATATCTCCGTTTAGGAGCATTTTAGCTACAACAAAGCTTGGGCAATGTTGTAGAGAATTAAATTTACTATAATTTACACTTCAAATTTTGTTTCAAGGACGGTTAGTTAGGGAGATATGCACATTTAAAAAACAGGAAAAGTCGAATTTTCCGAAAATTTCTCAAAATTCTTGGTTTAGAACGCTGTCATTCAGTTATGGACTAGTATAGGACAAATTAAAACATGTAGGAAATATAATTGCTTATAAAACTCATGTCCATTTTTACATACATTTTCGGAAAACGTGACTTTATTTTTTACATATCTCCGTAATTATCTGTCCTAGAAACAATATTTGAAATGTAAATTATAGTAAATTTAATTCTCTACAAAATTGCCCAAGCACTGTTCTAGCTAAAATGCTCTTAAACGAAGATATAATCCAGAAGTTTGTTTTTGAGTTGGAAATTGCAATTTCTTAAGTTTTTTTAAATGTGCATATCTCCGTAACTATCTGTCCTAGAAACAAAATATAAAATGGAAAATGTAGTAAATTTAACTCTCTATAATATTGTCGCAACTTTATTTTAGCTAAAATGCTCCTAAAGGAAGATATGAGCAAAAATATGAAGAGAGTGCCGGTTTTTTCAATATGGCGGCGGGCGCGGAGGGGGGGGAATTGTGCATTTTGCATTTTAAGCACTGACTAACCATCCTAGACAACATATCAAAAATTCAAAACTACCGGACCGTTTGTAAGGTCAAAATCCTTTATTCACTGAATTATTTACGATACTCGTTAGAACTAGTAAAGTATCAAAATATTAATAGAGCACCAACCTAACTATATTGTTTGCGATTTGTAAACATTGTAGTTTTTCGTTATTTATCGTTATAATATTGTTAATATGGCCCATAATATTACAATGTCATTCTAGCGTTTCAAATAAAACGTGTATATATACATACTTTTAGCTCAATCGGTTGAAGATATGTGCTTCGAAATAAGTTACAAGATTCTACCCAAACCAACATAGATACAAGTGATACAACATACGAGTACTTACTTACAATGTACATACCTACTCGTAGTTACATATTGCAAGTTGTCTATATTGCAAGTTAAATAAAAATGCAAAAACGGGCGACTACATAGTTTTGATTTAATCGTGAAATTTAGTCGATTGAAACTAAAACTAATTCAATTGTTAGTCGAAGATTCTCACAACTAATTCAATCGCAACTAAATTAGTCGGAGATTCTCACAACTAATTCAATCGCAACTAAATTAGTCGCGATTGAAAAATGACGATTGATATTTTCAATCGATTGATTAGTTGACTAAAAAATTAATCGATTAATGCCCATCTCTGCTTGGACACCATCAACGGCTGCATAATATAACAATTTATTATACGATGCATTCAGTTTGGATGCAAGGATATCGATTAGATGCACAACACGCGTTGACAATGTAGTAGGCGCTTACATGGATTTTCACGCGGAGGAAAGTTGTGATTTTACTTGATTACGGAGGAGTAATCCTCCGTAGTAAAGTAAAAGTATCTTCGAATAGCATGGATAGGTGGATGTTCGATAACCATTCAGGCTATTCTAAGATGACGATATTACGATTAATAAGCCCAGATTTTTAGATATCCATGTGATAAAGCGGGAGGTGAAAATCTTGTCGCGCTTCAAATACTACCTGTCCATTTCCTCTTAATACTGGAATTGCGTCACACCACAGCGGCATGGCTTCTTGGACTTAGGTGCTCCTCCTCGCGTTGATTTCATCATTACTAAGCCTGTTACCTGTTGGGTCATCATGCGTCTGATAGTGTTTCACCACTGATCTGTTATACATCATGAAGTTGTGTAGCTTAGTGATAAGTGATGAAAGAATTTGATTAGACCATCTCAGCGGTAGTATAATAAACCAGAATACGCCCCTGAACGGCTTCCGCACGGAAATGAACTGCATGCTGTTTCTAACGCCATTCACGGGTGCATAATGTCACAATTTATTATACGATCCACTCAGTTTAGATGCCAGGATATCGATGAGATGCATTACATCCGTTTACAATGTAGTAGCACAGATTAATATAATGTAGTAGGCTCATTAAGCGTTTTTCAAAAAAAACCCAAATCCTTGTCTCTTCCAGAGCTTGACATTTTTGGGTTCATCCTACGCAGATTTGATAGCATTTTCAATATGAAAAATAAAAAAGTGACCCAAAAGTTGTATGGGAATTTTAGTTTCCACTACGTTACGGTCGTGCAAATAAAAAAAGTTCATATTCAAACGTGACATAATAGAACAGACAAAATTATGTCACTTTTTTTACTGTTCACATTGAAAATTCTATCGATTCTGACTAAGATGAACCTAAAAACTTTAAGTTCTGGACGAAACTGGGATTGGGGATTTTTTTATTGAAAAACGCCCGCTTACGCGGGTTTTCACACAGAAGAAAGTAATCAACAAAAGTCAACTAATTTAAACTTCCCATCAAACCATAGGAGTTTAACTCAAATTTGGCCAGTGGGGCCACTTGTCCAAAATAATACTGCCTAGAACGAATATAATATACTCTTTTTCGGTCATATAGCCAGGAAGAAGAATGACAAGCTAGAAAAGCTCTTAGAGACAGGAAAGATTCAAGGAAGAAGACCAAAAGGAAGGAGTCCCATACAATCGACCGATTAGATTCGAGACACAACGGTAGCCAAGTTTCCCGACGCCATGCGGTCTGCAGTAGATTGAAATAAGTGGAGAGCGATCGTCCGAAGAGTGATAAATAGAGGTTCCACCCTCAGCAATGAGGAATACGACACAACAAGAAGAAGAAGAAGAACTAATATTCTTGGTTCCACTACGTAAACGTGTCCACGAGTAGGTACTTGAAAATCCTTCTGGACCCACAAGTGGAACCTAGCAGTGGAACCAACAGCCCGGAATGTGATTGACTCATCCGTACTCAAGTAAACGTCTATTAGAATAGTATGGATAGTTATATAAATCAGCACCGTTATTGGAAATGTCGAATTTTCATCTCTAGTTAATCATTCAAACTTCAAAACCTTGAAGCCGAAATAAACTTCCTTAAATTCGACTCACATTTTGCGCCCATCCGGGACCACGTAGCGAACATCAATTCATATTGTAAAACCATTACCGCCATTTCATTGGTTGCAAAGGTCGGCATTATCATAATTCCAAAAGGCCTTATGGTCCTAAAAAATGCTTGGCTCTTATGACGTAGAATTACGTATAAGAGAAAACATCGCCTTTATTACATAAGGGCTTAATGGTCAACAAATACTGGGCTTTTATTATCTTTTTTATAGTCACGTAAATGAGAACACGTTCATACCTTACAGCTGTAAGTTGTTTGTCTCCAACTTTTCTTTTCTTACTTTAATTAGAGAATGAAGTCCACAAATCCACACAAAGTCACGTCTCTAAGTGAAAAAGTTTATAATTAGGGGTGATCATTATTAACGGGATTTGGTCTGTCTGTCCTGAGGTCAAAGACTTTTATTTAGAATCATGGACCTAGTAAATACTATAGTATAACCTGGACTGCTCATTGCTTCGTTCGAACGAGCCAAGTAAGAAAGCCGCCAAGGGGGCAGTTTGTCCCACTCTGCTGGGGTAACCAAATATTTAGCAATAAAGAGGGACTCATCCTTACTCCATTTATTACAAGTTTGGCTCGGTTTGTAGACACCTGAGCCGGCGGTCCCGGGTTCGACTCCTGGCCGGGGCAAATATTTGTATGATGAACTCGAATATTTGTGCTTGGGTGATGGTTGTTCTATGTATTTAAGTATATATTTATCTATATAAGTACGTATATCGTCGTCTAGTTTAACACAAGCCTTCTTGAGCTTAATTTGGGACTAGATTGATTTGTGTGAGGTTGTCCGATATTTATAAAAAAAAAATGAAAAAAATTAGTCTAAAAATGTATATTGGCTGGCACTGTAGCTAGAATTTATTTTATATATACCTATGGAAACTCATAAATAAATATAGTGAATGTTAGCTACTATGCCAGCAATAACACACTTTTGGCTCCTGTTATTTTAACAGAACGCAGCAGTAACTGTTAATTTGATTTGATAAATGACAAACTTCGTTAAGTCATACTTAAAAACAAAACAAACAGAAAACATATTCTGATGTACGTGGACATGAACTCATTTATGAGGATATAAAAATTGGGCAAGTGCGAGTCCGACTCGCGCATGAAGGGTTCCGTACCTATATATATGTATATATAGGTATAACAAGTTTGTTGTATGGGAGCCCCCCTTAAATATTTATTTTATTTCATTTTTAGTATTTGTTGTTATAGCGGCAATAGAAATACATCATCTGTGAAAATTTCAAGTGTAGCTATCACCGTTCTTGAGATACAGCCTGGTGACAGACGGACGGACGGACGGACGGACGGACGGACGGACGGACGGACGGACGGACGGACGGACAGCGAAGTCTCAGTAATAGGGTCCCGTTTTTACCCTTTGGGTACGAAACCCTAAAAAAGTGGTTACTTGTAGGGTACCATAAATTAATTAGGGAGGTAAAACTGTAAGTATACCGTTATTTTATAAACTACCTGTATAACTCTGTTTTACCAATGCAAGACTACGCAATACTTTTTATTACTGTACTAACGGTTACTAAGTATTAGAGTGGATCAAAATATTTTTTTTTGGAATTAAATATTCTAATAGGAATAAAAACTTGCTCTAGTTGATTACGATTAAGATTTAGTTCTACACGATAGCAATCGGAATAGGTTTTTTGCCTCCGCAAGGTCGTTGAAGTTTCCTAAAAACCTATACTAGACCCAAATTTTTCAAAAGTCTAACCGTATTTATAATGATATATACGATGTTTACTATAGTTATTCTCATTAAATACATAGTTATTCATTTAAAGGAAGGCCTGTTTCTTTCAAATTTAACCTCAAGACAAATTATGCCAAAATTAGGCAAAATAGTAATATGAATGGGTTTTATAATAATAGTTTCTGAATAACTATTATTGTTAATTTACTAAATTTATACCCTCTTAATACTGTTTTTTAATCTTGTGATCGTTAAAGCTCATAATTCCGCATCAGTGTTTTTTGAAAATTGGACTTATTTCCACATTTTTTTAAATTCTTTACAGCGATGCGGAGGCAAAAAACGTTATTTAAAAAATACAAAAAAAATCGACTCGCATCTTTATACTATGCTACAACTTTTAAGAACTATTAGAAGTTAAATATGTAAGGTTATTTTTTTCTCATACAAGAGCGATCCACCCTACTAAGTATATGGCGAAATAAAAAGCAAAAAAAAAAACCGACTTCAAAAAAAACTAAAAAGCTAAAAATAACCCATTTAAGTACAGATTACGTTTGAATCACGTTTTGAAGACGATGCCAAACCACTCATTTATTATATTTTTATATTATATAAGTATATTTTTTTGTTTTTAGTGATTCATATAAAATACTTATGGCGGGGTGATCTGGGAGGTCTTAAAGGCATACATCTCGTTTGAGTTATCTCCTAACTTCGGTTCTACGATTGCTACTACTACTACGATTACTTAGGCGGGTAGCAATGTTCTAGGTGGGCTGCGGGCCCTTGGGCTCGCGCGCTACGCCGTCTCTGGGACGCTCCGCACCTTTGGTGCTACACGGAGCTCGGCCTGCGGCCTCGTGGGGGGACGTTCGCCCTTAAGCCTGCGGCCCTCGGTCGAACTAAAATATTAAAGTTTGTTGTCCGATATTTTCTGAATTTGAACGAATTTTTTAAATTCGATTTCAGATTCCGACTCGGGGGCCCCAAAAACTGCCTGATACCGAATTTCAGCACCCTCGGACCAATATGAAATTTTCTCCATACAAATCTTGTTTTTCCGATATTTTCCGAATTTGACCGAATTTTCGGACACCGATTCCAGATTCATATTTGTGAGCCCCAAATGCCCCCCGATATTGAGTTTCAGCCCCCTAGCACCAACATGAAATTTAGAAAAAAAAGTCGCCATTTCGATTTTTTTTTTTACGACTGTACTCGGGTGAAGGCCCCTATGACATTTGGTCGAGCACCTCCCACCTGAGCCAACCGTTTACGAGATACGCGCCTCTTAAAAAAAATCCCATGCATTTTTTTTTATGACAGAAAAAAAACTTTTTTGGAATCAGGGGGCCCAAAGCCCCCTACATACCAAATTTCAGCTCGCTACGACCATTTTGAAATTTCGACGCCTATTAACCACCCTTAGATAGCGAAGGGTTATCGTAGTATAGTTAAAACGACATTACTGCAATAGTGCAATGCTCAGATTGTTTTTAGTACGAATAATATTTTCGAAGTAAAACATAGATCGGAATTATCCGGTAATTTTGTAAATTCATTGTCACTCTTTTAGTACTTTATCAAAGTTTGACATGCTTTCATATTAATATATGATACCATATATTACCTGAAAAAATATACTATAGCCACCAAAAGATTTCCTTTTGCAACCTTTAATTCCAGTTACCATGATGCAATTATAAATATGTAATTTTTTAAATAATCAGAAAAGATACCATTAAGCACTGTCAAAAATGCTGACGGTTTTCAATTATATTAATAAGATTTCAAATTTAAAGGTTTTATCCTGCCCTAACATAAAATTATTTTTATATACTAACGGATTGTATAACTTTCATATTTTTTTCCGTTAGTTTCTTTGGTGACGCGTAAGAAAGTTAAGCGAATAAAATATTTAATTATTTGAAGTGAATAGTGTTAATTTAAAGAAAAGTATAAACTACTAATAACTACCATTTTATTTGAAAACTACTAATTATTACTATTTTTTGTGACTGGCAATATTAGAAAGGGACACACTACCTATCTGCGAGCTGTCTTTGTCTTCCCGTGACCCCTTCACCCGTAAAATATACTTTATGTATCTATACTAAGATTTAATTTTGTGTGAACACTTATTCTGAGTTCGCACTCCTGTTGTCTTAAATATAAGCTCCTTGTTTAGAATTTAATTGAAAATGGCGGACACTTAATAAAGTTCACCTGATAGTTATGCAGAAAGCGACCAGAGTAGATTTTTTGTCAAAGTGACTTTAAGTCTTAATCAATGAATGAGTTTGGTCGCTTTTGCATTATGAAAAAAATCTTTGGTCGCTTTCTGCATAACTATGGTCAATTGGTTTCCACAATAACTCGTTTGTCCTATCTGATCTAAGATAAGATAAGATTGTATGAAATGTGTACAATGTATTATGGAAGGTCTAAACGAGTGGACTGAGTTTCAATACTTTATATTTAGCCCGCGCGAACAACGTTCCTACCTCCTAAGAACAATAAAATAGCAAAACAGTACAGAAGTCATATATCGCACTGCTCGCTATCGGCCTAAATGATTGAGAACTGTGCGTTTCCAGAAGAATTTCCTATCGCGAAAGCTGCACATATGAAATCAGCTCCCCCTGCCGAGGTTTTCCCCGGGGGCTACAGTATGCGGTTCTTCAAGACTTGCCACCGTTGTAGTATATAAAACCGGCCAAGAGCATGTCGGGCCACGCTCAGTTTAGGGTTCCGTAGTTGCCCATCCTTCACAATAGACGGGCTTAAAACAGCAAGGTTTAAATTATGAAAGATTTAGAGCTCTATAAAAAGATCGTAAACGCCAAAGTAACTGTATTTACTTATTACCTTCTGGAAGTTATCGATTATACGTGCCAGATTGAGCGGAATGTTTTCATGCAATATGGCATTTAACTAATATGTGTAACGTTTGAATTATAAAGGTGGTTTTCCACCGGCGAGGCGAGGCGGGGCGTGGAGGGGCGAGAATTGAAATTAGTACGGCAAATTTTCAATCCCCGCCTAGCGCATCTTCGGTGGAAATAGTAAGGAGAGACGGAGATGTGCGGGACTTGAATTGAAATATTTGCTTGTGTAAAAATGAACCTTATTGCTTTTAATATAGGGTAGAGATTAAATCTGATTTTTACTCCGGCGAAGCGAGAAGAGGAGAGGCGAGGCGACGCGAGACGAGACGGGGCGGGAATTTTAATTTGTATTGCATTTTTTCAATCCCCATCAGCGCATCTTCGGTCGGTGGAAATAGTAGGAATGGACGTGGATGTGCGGGACATGAATTGAAATATTTGTTGGTGTAAAAATGAACCGTCTTGCTTTCGTCAGATTATAAATTAATTAACAGAAAAACCTCTTCACGCGATCGATAGGCGTTTTGTTGTTCGTTACCGCTGCCGTTTATGTCTTGATTTTATTTTTTAGGGTCCTTTCGTCCATCCGTACTATTTCACAGACACTCTTAGTACTAATACTAAGCTGTAATTTGGCAGGTGTATAGTAAAATGAAAACGGAAAAATGTGGTGGAATATAATTTATAAACAAACAAACGGTGAGTTCGTTTTCTTGAAAGCACTATGAGATTATTTCTTGTTGCATTATCTTCATCCGATTCTTCTTCCATTCATATTTAATAATACTAATTCACGAGACATGATACAGCAATCACGTGTTTATTTCACTGCGAACTTAACAGCACTACATCTACGTCCAAGCCTGCAATCTACGGCGGGGCGGTCGCTCGATTATAATGTCAACCGCGAGCTCGAGCAGGCACGCGAGGGCTCGCGCGGGCTCGTGAGAGCTATTAATGACAATTTTTAGTGGAAAAGGGCCAGCGCGATTTCAATTCTCGCCCCGCCACGCCCCGCCTGTCCTCGCCAGTGGAAAATTACCTTAAGGACAGCGCGCGGCACACACGTCATTTTAAAGAAAATTATGAAATTTTGCGATCACTCAAAAATGGCTCAACCGATTTAATTCAATATAGTTTTCGTTGAAAGTAATTATAAGGCCTCATTTTCATGATTTTTTCCATATTTTTTGGACTCGTGGTTGAAAAGTTACAAGGGGAAGCAATTTTTTTTATTTTCGGAGCGAATATTTATAAACCTGCTGACTTTTTAAAAAAATAATGTTTGGAGACCCCTATTCTAATATTAAGACTATTGTTTTTAAAAGACCTATTCAACGACACATATCAGTGTTGAAATGAAAAAAAAATCACCCCCGCTTTAGGTGTTCGAGAGGTACCCGAAAAAAATTTTTTTTTTTAGTTTATATTTTACCGTTTTGTCGGCGTGATACGTACACATACTTATACCAAATTATAGCTTTCTAGTACTAATGATCACGGAGCTAAGCCGCGGACGGACGGACAGACAGATAGATGGACATGGCGAAACTATAAGGGTTCCTAGTTGACTACGAAACACTAAAAAGATAACCCCACCCCACCTTTCCAAATCTATGACACCTGTTTAGAATATGCTACCAAATTTTAGCTTTCTAGTACTAATGATCACGGAGCTAAGCCGCGGACGGACGGACAGACGGAGAGACGGACATGGCGAAACTATAAGGATACCTAGTTGACTAGGGAACACTAAAAAGATAACCCCACCTTTCCAAATCTATGACACCTGTTCGGAATATACTGTGCAAGATTGTTGCAACAATGTAACATGAAAAATAGTGTATTTTTATCCTCGAATCCAGATTTACATATCAAAGGAATGTTTTTGTAACATTCGTCAAGCTTACTATGATCTATTTGACCGTTTTAAAATGTGAAATGTTTGCTGCGGATGTTTACTCAACGATAGGACAAAAATAACACGTTAATCTGAATTAGGGAAAACTGGGTAAAACTACCTAAGCAGGTTTATCGCAACTTTCAAATTACCGCGTGTAGCGCTAATATCGATCTAAGTAAGTGAAACCAGCAGCAGACAACCGACGAAAAACATAAGGCTGGCTTATCAGCCAAAACCTGGCTCGAAATGAGCCCGAGAAAAAAGATTTCCAGTGGGCGTAGGTACTGGAAGTTTCAACAGCCTGGACAGATATATTAGCAAAGCGTTTATGTCAGCAGCACAGCGCTCTAGATTGCGTGTTTTCATTCAAAAATAATATCACCATCGAAAGATGTAGACGTTATATTTAACTGTCATGTTGAAAATATCCAAACCTCAAAGCACACTGGCTTAAAGAAACGCTAATTAAGAGGACAACGACGTGTTAAGATTTGCAGAAAAAATATAGACGAAAAAAGATGCAGTGACATTCAGGAAGAAGCTAGAAGGCTCAAGAAATTCGGCGGGAACAACATCGCAATAATACTTGGGTAGCAGTCCTACGTAAGGCAAAGAGCAAGAATTGCTCAAAATACACGGCCTGGACTATGCAAAAGCTCCATAAAATGTACTCCACCATGCCACGTATGGCAAATTTTCTGGTTCAATACATAACATTTCGATATTTTAATTTTTTGTAACTATTGGACCGCAGAACAGCGGCAATTATATATCGCTAGGACCAAAAAATACAACAATACAGTAGGGACAGTAGACGCAACAGGAGGCATTGAAAAACGGAGGATCGCCACGTGTTCCTGTATCAGTGCATGTTGGCGACCGCCGAAGGAAGCGTACTGGTCTTTCAAATGGTCTCCGCAGATCAAAGGTGGTGGTGTGTTTTTTTTGGCCGCGCCATAGTAAATGCCGCGGCAGAAATATTTGGGGCTGTGCACGATTTGCAAGATTAGTAGCAAAGATGCTACGGAATCGTATACAAGCAATCTAAAACGCTACCGGCTACATACATTAGGCTAGATGTGAGCCACTTGATGTCTATGGTATCAAGATGAAAGTGCCTAAAAAATAAAGGGGCGGCAGCGCGCAGACTGTTGTTACGATGAATAGACAAAGCCTACCAATAAAGAGATTTCGAAGCATTGTCGTCTTAGAAGTCAAAATGTGCCCCAGCCCTACAGAGCTTCTTCAAGTCATGTACAATGGCGTCAGTACTTCAGTTCGCAGCCCGGCAGGAACCAGCCACCCCATTCCTGTAAAAGTGGGAATCCAGCAAGGATCAGCTCTCAGCTCCTTCATATTTATCATCGACCAACGACTACCTCACACTCATTTGTCTGAACATATACGCAGTATCAGAAAAATGGATACGAGAGACTCGGCTGTTGCGGAGCATGTTGTCGAGGCCAGTGCGTCCTATTTCGTACGTTTCGATAAGGCACGGTTGTTGGTTCGTGAGAAACGCAGTGTACAACGGAAGATACGTGAAGCTATCGAAATTGGACGGCGCCCGAATTTCAACCGAGACGGTAGTTGGGCTCTATCTCCAGCATGGAAACCTGTGATTCCGGCATTAAGAAAAATCGTGTTCAGACAATGTCGTTGATATAATAAGTCAAGTGTGCGTGGTATCAGTGGGTAATAGTGAAGATGCAGTGACAGACAGTCCAGTAGTGACAGCGCAAGAGCCCTGCCCTCCCCGCGCCGCGCTATCTGCGCGTGCGCTGAGGGCGGCAAGAAGAGCGATTAAAAGTGCAGTGGGTCGCGAGTCGCGTAGCAGCACGGATAGCTACCCCTGATGAAGAGCTCCAAATGAGTTCGAAACATGTCGGGCCGTTCCTGACAACTTTTACGCGAGTTTATACCGTTTTTAGGGTTCCGTACCCAAAGGGTAAAAACGGGACCCTATTACTGAGACTTCGCTGTCCGTCCGTCCGTCTGTCACCAGGCTGTATCTCAAGAACGGTGATAGCTAGACAGTTTAAATTTTAACAGATGATGTATTTCTATTGCCGCTATAACATCAAATACTAAAAATAAAATAAAATAAATATTTAAGGGGGCTCCCATACAACAAACGGGTTGGTTGCGTTAACTTTGCACCTCATTTGTATGGGCGCTATACATACCAGGTGCAAACTTAACTTAACCACTTAAGGATGAAAAGTGTTTGTACGGAACCCTCGGTGCGCGAGTCCGACTCGCACTTGACCGGTTTTTTATTTATAATTAGTAAAGATGTCTCACGATAGTTTTAATAACATTAAGGGTAACACACAATTAACGGGTGTCACAATGCCAAATTCGCACAACGATTGAGAAAGCAATTGTTACCGTATCTTCCTCTCCGAACTGGGATCATGCAACTGCATTTTGGACAAGGTGCCGGAATCGCGACATCACCGTCAGTCAAAGGAGACTTCGGCAACCTGAAAATCGCGTTTTCGAAAATAAACTGCCAATGCGAATTGATCGGTTTGTGCTTGAACATTTTGAGTATTTGGATGGGAGAGTGATAGAGGCTTCAAAAATAAAAGCGATCTCCCATCAAATTCGATGCCATAACTCAACCAAAGGTAGCGACTAGATCGATTTTTTCGCAACGGAATGAAAACGGACAAAAATAACACATTAATCTGAATTAGGGAAAACTGGGTAAAACTACCTAAACAAGTTTATCCCAATTTTCAAGTTCGCGCGTGTAGCGCTAATATCGATCTAAAAGAATCCAGCAGCAAACACCCGACGAAAAACATAAGGCTAGTTTTATCAGCCATAAACTGGATCGAAATGAGCCCGAGGAAAAAGATTTCCAAAGGGCGTATACGTACTGGAAGTTTCAACAACGCTGGACAGATTTATATTAGCAGAGCGTTTATGTCAGCAGCGTGCAGCGGTCTATATTGCGTGTTTTCTTTCAAAGATAATATTGTCACTCCTTGGGCTACAGCACGATATTATGCTGTGTTTACTGGGATCTGTGTCGAATGTGGTTCTAAAATAACGGGGACATTGTTCAAATCACCATCAAAAGATGGAGACGTTATATTTAACTGCCATGTTGAAAATATCCAAGCCTCAAAGCACACTGGCTTAAAGAAACGTCAATTAAAAGGACAACGACGTGTTAAGACATTGTTGAAATCACCATCGAAAGATGTATGTAGTTTTTTTTTTTAAACGCCCGCTTACACGCGGCAGAATCAACAAAAGTCAACAAATTTACTAACCATTTTAAACCACAGAGGTTTAAATCAATTATGGCCAGTGATGGGGTCACTGGTTCAAAATACTTATGCCTAGAACTAATTCACAGTCCATGGAGTACTTGAAAGTCCTGCTGGACCCACTAGTGAAACCTAGCAATGGAACCAATAGTCCGGAATGTGATTAACTCCTCCGCAGTCAAGTAAGAGTATCTTAGAGTCGGACCACAATAACTCTTCCAAGCAAATGAACTATCAAACATATAACATTTTATCCCAATATTCAAATAAGCGCATACAGCGCTAATATCTATCTAAGTGAAACCAGCAGCAGATACCCGATGAAAAACATAAGGCTGGCTTATCAGCCAAAAACTGGCTCGAAATGAGCCCGAGGAAAAAGATTTCCAGTGGGCGTATGTACTGGAAGTTTCAACAAAGCTGGACAGATATATTAGCAAAGCGTTTATGTCAGCAGCACAACGCTCTAGATTGGGTGATTTCATTCAAATATAATACTGTCACTCCTAGGAGTCCCCTAGCCCCGGCCCTAGGGCTACAGCACGATATTATGCTTTGTTTACTGGGATCTGTGTCGAACGTGGTTCTAAAATAACAGAGACATTGTTGAAATAACCATCGAAAGATGTTGACAATATCTAAGCCTCAAAGCACACTGGCTTAAAGAAACGTCAATTAAGAGGACAACGATGCGTTTAGGTTTGCGGAAAAAATATAGACGAAAAAAAATGCAGTGACATTCAAGAGGGAAGAAGCTAGAAGGCTCAAGAAATTCGGCGGTAACAACTTCGTAATAATACCCAACGCTGCAGTCCTACGTAAAGCGAAAGACCAAGAATTGCTCAAAATACACGGCCTGGACTATGCAAACGCTCCATTAAATTTACTCCACCATGCCACGTATGGCGCTGGTTCAATACAAAACATTTCGATATTAAAATTTGTTTGTAACTATTGGACCGCAGAACAGCGGCATTTATATATCGCTAGGAACAAAAAAGACAACAATACAGTGCGGACAGTAGACGCAACAGGAAGCATTGAAAAGGGGAGACATAAGGAGGATCCCCACGTATTCCTCTATCAATGCATGTTGGCGACCGCCGAAGGAAGCGTACTACTGGTCTTCCAAATGTCACTCATAATTGCTCACTTTTTTAGGTACATCCTGGCAAAGAGCGCACCTCGCCGATCTTTGGTGGTGTGTGATTTTGGCCGCGCCATAGTAAATGCCGCAGCCGAAATATTTGGGCTGCGCAGCCATTTTCAAGATTACTTGAAAAGATGCTACGGCATCGTATACAGGCAACCTAAAACGATACCGGCCACGTACGTTAGGCTAGATGTTAGTCACTTAATGTCTATGGAATCAAGAGCAAAGTGCCTAAAAAATAAGGGGGCGGCAGCGCGCAGACTGTAGTTACATTGCATAGGCAAAGCCTTCCAATTAAGAGATTTCGAAGCATTGTCGTCTCAAAGGTCAAAATGTGCCCGAGCCCTACATAGTACATAGGGCTTCTTCAAGACATCTACAATGGCGTCAGAACTTCAGTTCGCAGCCCGGCAGGAACCAGCCACCCCATTCCTGTAAATAATAATAATAATCCATTTATTTCAGATATCCATCCATATACTGTTAGTAACATTTTGTACTTAAGATTATGTTAGTAAAATAATAAAATTAAATAATGTCAGTTTCATTCCGAAAATGTTAAATTTAACTAACTACTTAATATTATAAATTATAGGCCTGTCTCCCATATGAATGCGGTTCCAGTGCCTTACCACAGGACAATCCCACTTGCTCAATATAGTACTCAGGAGGCTGTTGGTACTGCCTTGCACTCTGCTCATCAGAGAAGCCACACGTTTCCGCAGTATTGTTGTAAAGCCATCCGTGTTAGCCTCAAGAAACATCCCTGACGCACTACACCAGCGAGGCAGCCCCAACAGCATCCTGAAGGCGTTGTTATATTGAACGCGTATCTTATTTATAGACTTTTGAGTGTATTTGGTCCACAGGCTGCAGGTATAAAAAGTTTGACAATACGCCTTAAAAAGTGTGATTTTAACGTCACGTGAGCATCTAGCAAACCTGCGGACCAGCATGTTAGCTCTCACTGCCATGGCCCGCCGCTCGCGGTCAATGTCTAGGTCATCGGTGAGGTCCTCGGTGACCCAGTGACCGAGGTACTTAAACTCCGTGACTCTTTTCAGTGGAACTTCTAACAGTTTGATCGGTGGAACACTTTCAGGCTTCTTGTTTCCCGCTTTGAAAACGAGAAGTTCACTTTTTGTCGTATTGTACCTCAATCCATGAGCCACCGCGTACCTCTCACATATACCCAGCAGAGTTTCTAGGGCTCTTATCGAAGGGCACAGCAGCACCATATCATCAGCGTAACTGATATTATTAACAAATTTTCCATCTATGGAACATCCGACACAGGCGCCGCTGAGCTCCTCGAGAAGACCGTTCATGTATAAATTAAAGAGCCGAGGCGAGGACAGCCCCCCCTGCCTCACCCCGCACTCCAATCCATACTCCTTAGAATATGAACCAGCCCACCTAACTTTGTTAGTCTGATTACTGTACCAATATTGAAACAAGTTTATTACTTCTTTAGGTGTGCTGGTCTCGCTGCTCATTTTTGACCATAGGACATCATATGATACCAGGTCGGATGCCTTCGACAGGTCCAAAAAACATGCATACACAGGGGTTTTTCTCTGAACGTAATACTGAACGGTATGCTTGAGTCGCAGTATTGCCGTTTCTGTGGACAGTCCAGGTCTGAAACCGAACTGGGCTTCATTTAACTGTATGTGCTCACTTATACAGCTATCAAGCAACCCGTCCAGCACCTTAGAGATAACGGTAGCTAGAGAGATTGGCCTGTAATTGTTCCTGTCGGAGGCATTCGCCGTCTTGTTTTTAATAATTGGCACTACTACGGTCTTAATAAGCTCCTGTGGAAGGTACCCATGCCCTATACATAAATTGAACAGTAAAGCGAGCACTCTTGGTAAATGCAAACCGGCATACTGGAGGTGCTCAATGCTCAGGTCATCATGGCCTGGCGATTTACCACGTTTCATATTTTTAATCAGCGTATGAACATCTTTCGCCGAAAAACGCGTAAAACTACCTGCTTCAATCAACCCCTCATCAAGCACCTGCCAAGATGTCGATCGCAAAGAAGACTCAACTTTAAACTGCTCACTAAACATCTCAGCTATTTTTTCTACGTTACACAGCCCATCGACACTCGAAGGTACTAGCGGCGGGCCTTCTAGGTTTTTAGTATGTTTCCAGAAGCGCTTAAAATCCTTTGCCTTGTGGCTAGTTGCTAATATATCCATCTTTATTTGGTTTTCATTATCCTGACACCACTTAAGCTTAGATTTAAAGCGCCTTCTAGATTCACACATGTTATCTTAGGCCTCGCCACTGGTGGGCCTGCCCTGCAGCAGCCACATTTGGAAACACATACGAGCCTCCTGGTGAACCTCCTTAACATGAAAATTCCACCCTACAACTTTTTTCTTAAAATTTTTCTTACTCTCGTAACAGCAGACTGACGAGTCTCTTAAAATATTAACAATATCAGAATATAAATTATCAATAATTATTCTATGGTCAGTACAATTACACTTATTATCCGCACAATGTCTTAATTCTAACGGGAAGTCAATATTTTTTAGTTTATCATTACATAATTCCTTATATCTATTTATTTGATCATCATTTCTATCTCCCCATCTAGCTTTATTAACATTAAAATTAGTTACAATATTTTGTTGACATGCTATATTGCCCAACTTTAATCTTACCTCCATAGGGAAATGATCTGACCAAAACACATCGTAACGCACATTAACCGAGGTGATGGACCTCCACGCAGCCTCTGTGACCAGGCAGTGGTCCAGCCAACGCTTACAGTTGTCATGACTGTCGCTTACGAAAGTGTGCGTGGATGAACCCTCACCCAGGCCAATTACGTCAGCGCAACGCCATTTACGTTAATCACAGAAGCACATTAACTCTTTATAGAACGGTTCATTCGGATGAGCATTAAAATCGCCCAACACAATAGCCGACTGAGTTTCACAGCTATCTATCACCGCATATATTTCACTTAGCACCTCTATAAATTCTACTAGGTTTTCCGCTTTGTCCGTAGGCATATATACCGAGAACACTAATAAACTTGTTTCTTCCGTACGCACTATAATGGCTACTAGCCTATTACTTTGACACTGTATAACACTGACGGATGAAAATACACCTGACTTCCACATAAGAGAAACGCCACCAAATGGCCTCCCCCGTAATATCCCAATCGACGTATCCACAGCAGACTTACTCGTATACTCGAAATTCGCGTCGATGGTGCCAATGAAAGAGGTATCCTGGGGAAGAAGCCATGTTTCTTGCAGTCCTATAACATGGGCAGTCTTGCATAACTCTCGTATCCCTTCAACAGATCTTGACGCAGACTTACAATTAAAAGTTATGAAATTTACGTCCTCCATTATTGTTGTCCTTTAGATAAGCTAGCCTCAGTTGTTTCCTGATCGGAAGACCTCTTATCTTTGAAATCAACAAACTGACGGAATTTGATCCCCTCAGGCCACATATTTTCATTCAGAAAACTACTTAACTTATCTTTTGGTACAAACACTTTGTAGGCCTTATAGGACTTTTTATATTTCATTTTAATTTCCACTAGATTGACCTTTAGGTTCGATTGACTATAAATATATTCAGATATATCATTCGCCGACGTCTGTAAGTTCACGTTGTAAACAAACAAGGGAATATTTATCTCAGCGGCTTTGAAATTACCACTACAACCCTTTGATTGACCATTTACTCCAATAAAACGATTCTTGTATCGCTTCCTTTGAACTAATTTATAGCCATCATCTTTAAAGTTTAAAATCGCCACCTTGGCTAGCAACTTCTGAGTAAGAAGTCACTTTGTCATGTTTCGCATCCATTGCTTGGTCAACTAAACAGGTTTGAAAGCTAGTATGATTCGCGCACGCAATAGTCTCCACCAATGTTTTCTGTATCGGAATGTTGTTATCTACCTGTACGCTCTCAGTACTACTACCGATATCGCTCACTGCGCGAGAACAGCCGGCTTGTGGGGCGACCGGTTTCCCGAGAGGGATGGCTATTTGTGAAATTCGCAAGCGGGAAGGAGACATCGCATCTTCGCCTGCCTCATAGCGCACCGTTGGGGCTAACGGCCTATTGACGCAATCAGCTGTTTTTGTATTTACCCGCTCGGGTGTATTTATGTTCTTTGGGGATATGTTCACAATACCAATTGGGCCACTATCCGTACTACTATTTTCACTTGTGCCCATGTTAAATCTGCCTCCTCTGTTCATATTGACAAAGTTAGAGGGTCCATATCCATCTACTAAGGATACCTGTTTTAAATTGAATAATTCCATTTTTAGTCCATCCAACTGTTCAACGGTTGCAAATTGATCTCTTATTATTTGAATCTCGTACTTTAATGACACTATATCTTTCAGCAGCCTTGAGGCATCCAAATGGTCAAATGTAACTGGCGGCAGGCGTTGTAACTGCCGGGCCACAAATATGGGCAGTTGCTCAGCCGGGGTACATTTTACAAGGGATAAAATATCCTCCAAGTCCCGTTGCACTTTCACTTCAGATTTACCTTTTCTCTTCACTTTCTTTTCGGATGGAACAGTATCAAAGAGCAAGTCTTTCGCAGTTTCAACTTCCTTGAGAGAAAAAGTTGTCGCACACAGCCGCAATAAGCTATCGTCACCCATAAAATCAGCTTGATTTTGGATAAACGCCAAAACTTCATTAATAACTATATTGCAACTGTTACATTTTACTACACTCGCCGACATTGTTTATCTTATCAACGCGCGCACAAGGCCACTACACACAACACGCACGTCGCTAAGCGATGCTCGCGCGAGACAGTGTAAAAGTGGGAATCCAGCAAGGATCAGCTCTCAGCCCTCGCATATTTATCATCATCACCTAACACGCAACATTCAAAGTGAGATACCATGGTGCCTCTTGTATGCCAATGACATAGCCTTGGTTGCGGATAAAATGGAAGACCTGCAGCAAACCTTGGAAAAGTGGCAACATGCACTGGAAGCAATGGCCCACACACATCAGTATTGTGAATCAGTAGGACAAAATCGGAGCATATATGAGGTTTATGTTCGGGCAACCCTACATCTCAACCTTACACATAGATCATGTGCCTGTAAAATTTATAATAAGTTACCCACAAATTTGAAGGAACTGTCGATACGTGAATTTAAAAAGAAGTTATTAAAGTTGTTGTTGAGTAAATGCTTCTATACACTATCGGACTATTTGACATGTGAATTTTAATTTTCAATTTATAATTACTGATTTCTTTTATATTTTTTTTAATTTTCCTATAGGTACAATGTTGACATTACATTTTTTCTTTTTTTTTGTATAAAATTCGTTAATCCTAATAATGTTTCTTAATTTAAGTTGTTTTCCTTTTAGTTTGTATCGAAAGTATAATTTGTTATTAATTGCATGGTATAGTTAGCTGCTAAATGGATGTTTTTGTACGCCAACTGGCAAAACATAGTGTTACTGTTACGTTATATTTTTATTCCGCCTATATTCACCTATGTTTTACAAAATAAAACACTTTGACTTTGACTTTGACTTTGACTGTACCCCTGGTGAACAAATTGAAGTACCTTGGCTCAATCTTTGACGAAACTGCTAACTGTGATACCGATATAACACATAAAGTAAACTCCGGCTGGGTGAAATAGTGATCGTTGTCAGGTGTGCTTTGTGATCGTAGAATGCCTATGAAAACTAAAGGGAAGGTATATTAAACCTGCGTCAGACCCGTTATGCTCAACGGTGCAGAGTCCTGGACAACTAAACGAGAACATGAATCCAAACTGCATGCTACTGAAATGAAAATGCTTCGATGGGCATGTGTCCAAACTGGATAAGATCAGAAATGAACACGTCAGAGGGAGCTTTAAAGCCAGAGCTATATCAGACAAACTACAGAAGAGTCAGCTGCGGTGCCATGGACACGTGATGCGTCGTGGACAAGCCCACCCGGTTAAAATCGTCCAAAAAATAGGCCCGAAAGCTACTTGGTGAGGAAACCTGGTAAAAATATCAAATTTAATTACAGTTTACGTAAATGACAGAACCAAATGGCGTTTAAGCATATTCAGAGGGCCGATCCCAAATGAACTAGGAAGAGGCACGGAGGAAGAAGAAGAGTGGTTTCTAATAGATTCTATCCTCGCCGTGTCTCTGAGTGAGTACATAGGGAGCACAAGAGAGGTTGTTCCAGCACAAATTTGCATGAAACGCTATTGAGGGCACTGCTTCACTTTGTACAGATTTTGCAAAAGATGTTGATAATGACGCCGCACAAAACAGTGAGACTGAGAACGACAGTGACACCAACTATTGCGATCAGAAAACCGCCCCTGCTTCTGATTGGAAAACATGGTCCTTAAACATATGCAGCCGCTAAATGCATTGCTGAAAAATCGAAGAAGGGTAACACAAATAACTGGTGTCACAATCCCAAATTCGCACAACGATTGAGAAAGCAATTGTTACCGTATCTTCCTCTCTGGACTGGGATCATGCAACCGCATTTTGGACAAGGTGCCGCAGTCGCGACATCGTCGTCAATCAAAGGAGACTACGGCAACCTGAAAATCGCGTTTTCGAAAATAAACTGCCAATGCGAATTGATCGGTTTGTGCTTGAACATTTTGAGTATTTGGATGGGAGAGTGATAGAGGCTTCAAAAATAAAAGCGATCTCCCATCAAATTCGATGCCATAACTCAGTCCAACCAAAGGTAGCGTTTAGATCGATTTTTTCGCAACGGAATGAAAACGGACAAAAATAACACATTAATCTGAATTAGGGAAAACTGGGTAAAACTACCTAAACAAGTTTATCCCAATTTTCAAGTTCGCGCGTGTAGCGCTAATATCGATCTAAAAGAATCCAGCAGCAAACACCCGACGAAAAACATAAGGCTAGTTTTATCAGCCATAAACTGGATCGAAATGAGCCCGAGGAAAAAGATTTCCAAAGGGCGTATGTACTGGAAGTTTCAACAACGCTGGACAGATTTATATTAGCAGAGCGTTTATGTCAGCAGCGTGCAGCGGTCTATATTGCGTGTTTTCTTTCAAAGATAATATTGTCACTCCTTGGGCTACAGCACGATATTATGCTGTGTTTACTGGGATCTGTGTCGAATGTGGTTCTAAAATAACGGGGACATTGTTCAAATCACCATCAAAAGATGGAGACGTTATATTTAACTGCCATGTTGAAAATATCCAAGCCTCAAAGCACACTGGCTTAAAGAAACGTCAATTAAAAGGACAACGACGTGTTAAGACATTGTTGAAATCACCATCGAAAGATGTATGTAGTTTTTTTTTTAAAACGCCCGCTTACACGCGGCAGAATCAACAAAAGTCAACAAATTTACTAACCATTTTAAACCACAGAGGTTTAAATCAATTATGGCCAGTGATGGGGTCACTGGTTCAAAATAATTATGCCTAGAACTAATTCACAGTCCATGGAGTACTTGAAAGTCCTGCTGGACCCACTAGTGAAACCTAGCAGTGGAACCAATAGTCCGGAATGTGATTAACTCCTCCGCAGTCAAGTAAGAGTATCTTAGAGTCGGACCACAATAACTCTTCCAAGCAAATGAACTATCAAACATATAACATTTTATCTCAATATTCAAATAAGCGCATACAGCGCTAATATCGATCTAAGTGAAACCAGCAGCAGATACCCGATGAAAAACATAAGGCTGGCTTATCAGCCAAAAACTGGCTCGAAATGAGCCCGAGGAAAAAGATTTCCAGTGGGCGTATGTACTGGAAGTTTCAACAAAGCTGGACAGATATATTAGCAAAGCGTTTATGTCAGCAGCACAACGCTCTAGATTGGGTGATTTCATTCAAATATAATACTGTCACTCCTAGGAGTCCCCTAGCCCCGGCCCTAGGGCTACAGCACGATATTATGCTTTGTTTACTGGGATCTGTGTCGAACGTGGTTCTAAAATAACAGAGACATTGTTGAAATAACCATCGAAAGATGTTGACAATATCTAAGCCTCAAAGCACACTGGCTTAAAGAAACGTCAATTAAGAGGACAACGATGCGTTTAGATTTGCGGAAAAAATATAGACGAAAAAAAATGCAGTGACATTCAGGAGGGAAGAAGCTAGAAGGCTCAAGAAGTTCGGCGGTAACAACTTCGTAATAATACCCAACGCAGCAGTCCTACGTAAAGCGAAAGACCAAGAATTGCTCAAAATACACGGCCTGGACTATGCAAACGCTCCATTAAATTTACTCCACCATGCCACGTATGGCGCTGGTTCAATACAAAACATTTCGATATTAAAATTTGTTTGTAACTATTGGACCGCAGAACAGCGGCATTTATATATCGCTAGGAACAAAAAAGACAACAATACAGTGCGGACAGTAGACGCAACAGGAAGCATTGAAAAGGGGAGACATAAGGAGGATCCCCACGTATTCCTCTATCAATGCATGTTGGCGACCACCGAAGGAAGCGTACTACTGGTCTTCCAAATGTCACTCATAATTGCTCACTTTTTTAGGTACATCCTGGCAAAGAGCGCACCTCGCCGATCTTTGGTGGTGTGTGATTTTGGCCGCGCCATAGTAAATGCCGCAGCCGAAATATTTGGGCTGCGCAGCCATTTTCAAGATTACTTGAAAAGATGCTACGGCATCGTATACAGGCAACCTAAAACGATACCGGCCACGTACGTTAGGCTAGATGTTAGTCACTTAATGTCTATGGAATCAAGAGCAAAGTGCCTAAAAAATAAGGGGGCGGCAGCGCGCAGACTGTAGTTACATTGCATAGGCAAAGCCTTCCAATTAAGAGATTTCGAAGCATTGTCGTCTCAAAGGTCAAAATGTGCCCGAGCCCTACATAGTACATAGGGCTTCTTCAAGACATCTACAATGGCGTCAGAACTTCAGTTCGCAGCCCGGCAGGAACCAGCCACCCCATTCCTGTAAATAATAATAATAATCCATTTATTTCAGATATCCATCCATATACTGTGAGTAACATTTTGTACTTAAGATTATGTTAGTAAAATAATAAAATTAAATAATGTCAGTTTCATTCCGAAAATGTTAAATTTAACTAACTACTTAATATTATAAATTATAGGCCTGTCTCCCATATGAATGCGGTTCCAGTGCCTTACCACAGGACAATCCCACTTGCTCAATATAGTACTCAGGAGGCTGTTGGTACTGCCTTGCACTCTGCTCATCAGAGAAGCCACACGTTTCCGCAGTATTGTTGTAAAGCCATCCGTGTTAGCCTCAAGAAACATCCCTGACGCACTACACCAGCGAGGCAGCCCCAACAGCATCCTGAAGGCGTTGTTATATTGAACGCGTATCTTATTTATAGACTTTTGAGTGTATTTGGTCCACAGGCTGCAGGTATAAAAAGTTTGACAATACGCCTTAAAAAGTGTGATTTTAACGTCACGTGAGCATCTAGCAAACCTGCGGACCGGTGACCCAGTGACCGAGGTACTTAAACTCCGTGACTCTTTTCAGTGGAACTTCTAACAGTTTGATCGGTGGAACACTTTTAGGCTTCTTGTTTCCCGCTTTGAAAACGAGAAGTTCACTTTTTGTCGTATTGTACCTCAATCCATGAGCCACCGCGTACCTCTCACATATACCCAGCAGAGTTTCTAGGGCTCTTATCGAAGGGCACATCAGCAGCACCATATCATCAGCGTAACTGATATTATTAACAAATTTTCCATCTATGGAACATCCGACACAGGCGCCGCTGAGCTCCTCGAGAAGACCGTTCATGTATAAATTAAAGAGCCGAGGCGAGGACAGCCCCCCCTGCCTCACCCCGCACTCCAATCCATACTCCTTAGAATATGAACCAGCCCACCTAACTTTGTTAGTCTGATTACTGTACGAATATTGAAACAAGTTTATTACTTCTTTAGGTGTGCTGGTCTCGCTGCTCATTTTTGACCATAGGACATCATATGATACCAGGTCGGATGCCTTCGACAGGTCCAAAAAACATGCATACACAGGGGTTTTTCTCTGAACGTAATACTGAACGGTATGCTTGAGTCGCAGTATTGCCGTTTCTGTGGACAGTCCAGGTCTGAAACCGAACTGGGCTTCATTTAACTGTATGTGCTCACTTATACAGCTATCAAGCAACCCGTCCAGCACCTTAGAGATAACGGTAGCTAGAGAGATTGGCCTGTAATTGTTCCTGTCGGAGGCATTCGCCGTCTTGTTTTTAATAATTGGCACTACTACGGTCTTAATAAGCTCCTGTGGAAGGTACCCATGCCCTATACATAAATTGAACAGTAAAGCGAGCACTCTCAACACAGGCTTGTTTGCTTACCGGGTGGCTCCATCACCTTAGATCATAGATTAGTGTGTTTTATGAAATAAAGAAATTTGAATTGAATTTTGAATTTGAACTCTTGGTAAATGCAAACCGGCATACTGGAGGTGCTCAATGCTCAGGTCATCATGGCCTGGCGATTTACCACGTTTCATATTTTTAATCAGCGTATGAACATCTTTCGCCGAAAAACGCGTAAAACTACCTGCTTCAATCAACCCCTCATCAAGCACCTGCCAAGATGTCGATCGCAAAGAAGACTCAACTTTAAACTGCTCACTAAACATCTCAGCTATTTTTTCTACGTTACACAGCCCATCGACACTCGAAGGTACTAGCGGCGGGCCTTCTAGGTTTTTAGTATGTTTCCAGAAGCGCTTAAAATCCTTTGCCTTGTGGCTAGTTGCTAATATATCCATCTTTATTTGGTTTTCATTATCCTGACACCACTTAAGCTTAGATTTAAAGCGCCTTCTAGATTCACACATGTTATCTTAGGCCTCGCCACTGGTGGGCCTGCCCTGCAGCAGCCACATTTGGAAACACATACGAGCCTCCTGGTGAACCTCCTTAACATGAAAATTCCACCCTACAACTTTTTTCTTAAAATTTTTCTTACTCTCGTAACAGCAGACTGACGAGTCTCTTAAAATATTAACAATATCAGAATATAAATTATCAATAATTATTCTATGGTCAGTACAATTACACTTATTATCCGCACAATGTCTTAATTCTAACGGGAAGTCAATATTTTTTAGTTTATCATTACATAATTCCTTATATCTATTTATTTGATCATCATTTCTATCTCCCCATCTAGCTTTATTAACATTAAAATTAGTTACAATATTTTGTTGACATGCTATATTGCCCAACTTTAATCTTACCTCCATAGGGAAATGATCTGACCAAAACACATCGTAACGCACATTAACCGAGGTGATGGACCTCCACGCAGCCTCTGTGACCAGGCAGTGGTCCAGCCAACGCTTACAGTTGTCATGACTGTCGCTTACGAAAGTGTGCGTGGATGAACCCTCACCCAGGCCAATTACGTCAGCGCAACGCCATTTACGTTAATCACAGAAGCACATTAACTCTTTATAGAACGGTTCATTCGGATGAGCATTAAAATCGCCCAACACAATAGCCGACTGAGTTTCACAGCTATCTATCACCGCATATATTTCACTTAGCACCTCTATAAATTCTACTAGGTTTTCCGCTTTGTCCGTAGGCATATATACCGAGAACACTAATAAACTTGTTTCTTCCGTACGCACTATAATGGCTACTAGCCTATTACTTTGACACTGTATAACACTGACGGATGAAAATACACCTGACTTCCACATAAGAGAAACGCCACCAAATGGCCTCCCCCGTAATATCCCAATCGACGTATCCACAGCAGACTTACTCGTATACTCGAAATTCGCGTCGATGGTGCCAATGAAAGAGGTATCCTGGGGAAGAAGCCATGTTTCTTGCAGTCCTATAACATGGGCAGTCTTGCATAACTCTCGTATCCCTTCAACAGATCTTGACGCAGACTTACAATTAAAAGTTATGAAATTTACGTCCTCCATTATTGTTGTCCTTTAGATAAGCTAGCCTCAGTTGTTTCCTGATCGGAAGACCTCTTATCTTTGAAATCAACAAACTGACGGAATTTGATCCCCTCAGGCCACATATTTTCATTCAGAAAACTACTTAACTTATCTTTTGGTACAAACACTTTGTAGGCCTTATAGGACTTTTTATATTTCATTTTAATTTCCACTAGATTGACCTTTAGGTTCGATTGACTATAAATATATTCAGATATATCATTCGCCGACGTCTGTAAGTTCACGTTGTAAACAAACAAGGGAATATTTATCTCAGCGGCTTTGAAATTACCACTACAACCCTTTGATTGACCATTTACTCCAATAAAACGATTCTTGTATCGCTTCCTTTGAACTAATTTATAGCCATCATCTTTAAAGTTTAAAATCGCCACCTTGGCTAGCAACTTCTGAGTAAGAAGTCACTTTGTCATGTTTCGCATCCATTGCTTGGTCAACTAAACAGGTTTGAAAGCTAGTATGATTCGCGCACGCAATAGTCTCCACCAATGTTTTCTGTATCGGAATGTTGTTATCTACCTGTACGCTCTCAGTACTACTACCGATATCGCTCACTGCGCGAGAACAGCCGGCTTGTGGGGCGACCGGTTTCCCGAGAGGGATGGCTATTTGTGAAATTCGCAAGCGGGAAGGAGACATCGCATCTTCGCCTGCCTCATAGCGCACCGTTGGGGCTAACGGCCTATTGACGCAATCAGCTGTTTTTGTATTTACCCGCTCGGGTGTATTTATGTTCTTTGGGGATATGTTCACAATACCAATTGGGCCACTATCCGTACTACTATTTTCACTTGTGCCCATGTTAAATCTGCCTCCTCTGTTCATATTGACAAAGTTAGAGGGTCCATATCCATCTACTAAGGATACCTGTTTTAAATTGAATAATTGCATTTTTAGTCCATCCAACTGTTCAACGGTTGCAAATTGATCTCTTATTATTTGAATCTCGTACTTTAATGACACTATATCTTTCAGCAGCCTTGAGGCATCCAAATGGTCAAATGTAACTGGCGGCAGGCGTTGTAACTGCCGGGCCACAAATATGGGCAGTTGCTCAGCCGGGGTACATTTTACAAGGGATAAAATATCCTCCAAGTCCCGTTGCACTTTCACTTCAGATTTACCTTTTCTCTTCACTTTCTTTTCGGATGGAACAGTATCAAAGAGCAAGTCTTTCGCAGTTTCAACTTCCTTGAGAGAAAAAGTTGTCGCACACAGCCGCAATAAGCTATCGTCACCCATAAAATCAGCTTGATTTTGGATAAACGCCAAAACTTCATTAATAACTATATTGCAACTGTTACATTTTACTACACTCGCCGACATTGTTTATCTTATCAACGCGCGCACAAGGCCACTACACACAACACGCACGTCGCTAAGCGATGCTCGCGCGAGACAGTGTAAAAGTGGGAATCCAGCAAGGATCAGCTCTCAGCCCTCGCATATTTATCATCATCACCTAACACGCAACATTCAAAGTGAGATACCATGGTGCCTCTTGTATGCCAATGACATAGCCTTGGTTGCGGATAAAATGGAAGACCTGCAGCAAACCTTGGAAAAGTGGCAACATGCACTGGAAGCAATGGCCCACACACATCAGTATTGTGAATCAGTAGGACAAAATCGGAGCATATATGAGGTTTATGTTCGGGCAACCCTACATCTCAACCTTACACATAGATCATGTGCCTGTAAAATTTATAATAAGTTACCCACAAATTTGAAGGAACTGTCGATACGTGAATTTAAAAAGAAGTTATTAAAGTTGTTGTTGAGTAAATGCTTCTATACACTATCGGACTATTTGACATGTGAATTTTAATTTTCAATTTATAATTACTGATTTCTTTTATATTTTTTTTAATTTTCCTATAGGTACAATGTTGACATTACATTTTTTCTTTTTTTTTGTATAAAATTCGTTAATCCTAATAATGTTTCTTAAGTTAAGTTGTTTTCCTTTTAGTTTGTATCGAAAGTATAATTTGTTATTAATTGCATGGTATAGTTAGCTGCTAAATGGATGTTTTTGTACGCCAACTGGCAAAACATAGTGTTACTGTTACGTTATATTTTTATTCCGCCTATATTCACCTATGTTTTACAAAATAAAACACTTTGACTTTGACTTTGACTTTGACTGTACCCCTGGTGAACAAATTGAAGTACCTTGGCTCAATCTTTGACGAAACTGCTAACTGTGATACCGATATAACACATAAAGTAAACTCCGGCTGGGTGAAATAGTGATCGTTGTCAGGTGTGCTTTGTGATCGTAGAATGCCTATGAAAACTAAAGGGAAGGTATATTAAACCTGCGTCAGACCCGTTATGCTCAACGGTGCAGAGTCCTGGACAACTAAACGAGAACATGAATCCAAACTGCATGCTACTGAAATGAAAATGCTTCGATGGGCATGTGTCCAAACTGGATAAGATCAGAAATGAACACGTCAGAGGGAGCTTTAAAGCCAGAGCTATATCAGACAAACTACAGAAGAGTCAGCTGCGGTGCCATGGACACGTGATGCGTCGTGGACAAGCCCACCCGGTTAAAATCGTCCAAAAAATACGCCCGAAAGCTACTTGGTGAGGAAACCTGGAAAAAATATCTTTAATTACAGTTTACGTAAATGACAGAACCAAATGGCGTAAGCATATTCAGAGGGCCGATCCCAAATGAACTAGGAAGAGGCACGGAGGAAGAAGAAGAGTGGTTTCTAATAGATTCTATCCTCGCCGTGTCTCTGAGTGAGTACATAGGGAGCACAAGAGAGGTTGTTCCAGCACAAATTTGCATGAAACGCTATTGAGGGCACTGCTTCACTTTGTACAGATTTTGCAAAAGATGTTGATAATGACGCCGCACAAAACAGTGAGACTGAGAACGACAGTGACACCAACTATTGCGATCAGAAAACCGCCCCTGCTTCTGATTGGAAAACATGGTCCTTAAACATATGCAGCCGCTAAATGCATTGCTGAAAAATCGAAGAAGGGTAACACAAATAACTGGTGTCACAATCCCAAATTCGCACAACGATTGAGAAAGCAATTGTTACCGTATCTTCCTCTCTGGACTGGGATCATGCAACCGCATTTTGGACAAGGTGCCGCAGTCGCGACATCGTCGTCAGTCAAAGGAGACTTCGGCAACCTGAAAAATCGCGTTATCGAAAATAAACTGCCAATGCGAATTGATCGGTTTGTGCTCGAACATTTTGAGTATTTAGGTGGGAGAGTGATAGAGGCTTTAAAAATAAAAGCGATCTCCCATCAAATTCGATACCACAACTCAGTCCAACCAAAGGTAGCAATGAGATTGATTTTTTCGAAACTGAATGAAAACGGACAAAAATAACACGTTAATCTGAATTCGGGAAAATTGGGTAAAACTACTGAAGCAAGTTTATCCCAATTTTCTAATTCGCGCATATAGCACTAATATCGATCTAAGTGAATCCAGCAGCAGACACCCGACGAAAAACATAAAGCTGGCTTATCAGCCAAAAACTGGCTCGAAATGAGCCCGAGGAAAAAGATTTCCAGTGTACTGAAAGTTTCAACAAGGTTGGACAGATTTATATTAGCAGAGCGTTTATGTCAGCAGCGCTCTATATTGCTTGTTTTCTTTCAAAGATAATATTGTCACTCCTAGGGCTACAGCACGATATTATGCTGTGTTTACTGGGATGTGTGTCGAATGTTGTTCTAAGATAACGGGGACATTGTTAAAATAACAATCGAAAGATATAGACGTTATATTTAACTGTCAAATTGAAAATATCCAAGCCTCAAAGCACACTGGCTTAAAGAAACGTCAATCATGGGGACCACGATGTGTTAAGGTTTGCAGAAAAATTATAGACGAAAAAGAGATGCAGTGACATTCAGAAAGAAGCTAGAAGGCTCAAGAAATTCGGCGGTAACAACGTCTCAATAATAACCAACGCCGCAGTCCTACGTAAAGCGAAAGAGCAAGAATTGATTAAAATACACGGCCTCTATGAAATTTACTCCACCATGCTACGTCTGGCAAATTTCCTAGTTCAATACATAACATTTCGATATTATTATTTTTTTGTACCTATCTATTGGACCGTAGAACATCACCACTTAAGGCATGAATGCCTTAAAAACGCTATTGAAGGCACTGCTTCACTTTGTACAGATTTTGCAAAAGATGTTGATAATGACGCCGCACAAAACAGTGAGACTGAGAACGACAGTGACACCAACTATTGCGATCAGAAAACCGCCCCTGCTTCTGATTGGAAAACATGGTCCTTAAACATATATAAGCAAGTCTTTTCGATCTGGAATGCCTACAGAACCAGCTATCTGCTCTGCAAAAAAAGTATTCATCCGCGGAAACTGAAATTGAAAATTTACTTGCAGAAAATGTCTCCCTACAAAATAAAATTGTAGAATATGAACTAAAAGTCAAAACACTGACAAATATATCTTTTTCACACAGTACTCCGGCATCAAAATGTGTGAGTGCCAAGAAATCGTCGATCAAAAAGAGAGGAAGGAATCTAATCCTAAACTGCTCAGAATCTAAAAATGATCACGGCCAACAATGTAATCTTTCGACCCCAATAGTTAACAACAATATCATTAAAAAGCGTCTAGCCGAATGGTCATCTTCGAACCGGAGGAAAGGGGAGTATTTGGATTCACCCGATAACCCTGGACCGCTACTACATACACGTCAAACTCGGAATACGGACTGTAATTACTGCCCTATGAAGGTCAAACCTACTGTACCTGTGCCCAATCAAGTGATACAAGATAACACACCAGCACAGAGTAATGTCTGTCTCATCAGTGAAAGTACCTCGGGCATACTAGGCATTACGCGAAAGCACCTGAACACGACCAACATATGTCATTACCTAAAACCAGGGGGAGGCATACGTCAAATGTTCCAGGGTCTTCACGGAAAGCTAAAGGACTTCACATACAGAGACCTTTGCATCATTTACATTGGTGATACCGATTTCACTGTTACATCTGACTACAATGCCTTGGTTTATTTTATAGGTGACCAATTGAGGTCTGTACAACACACAAATGTGATTGTGTGTTTGCCCACATTTAAATTAACTGATAATGCGAATCTTTATAATAAACGGATAGATCTTTTTAACAAATTGCTGTATGTTGACAACCAATCAAACAAATATGCATACATACTAGATTCCAATTTGAGCCTGTTGCGTTCCAATGACAGCACTATGTATTCACGTAGTTCTGGTAAAATCAACAAGAGAGGACTCCATTCCGTGAGTAAAGCTTTGACTAATCTAATTAGTACAATAAATAACGCATGGACACCTGTATCTCATGGTAACATGAAATCAAATATTCTGGAGCATGTTTCTCGTCCCACTGCTGTTAATGAGGATGTTCTGCCTACTCCTGTACGGCCTACGAATGAGAATACCTGTATCTCAGTAGGGCGGCCCTTTCTGTGACCCAGGGGGACCTGATCTCCCGGAATCAAATCAGCAAGATCTCATAGCGCACAATAGCAACACAGAAGTAATTATATGGCATCAAAATATAAACAGATTAGCAAACAAAACCAGCAAACTAGAATGCGAACTCCAGCTGCATGGCCAGGTCGATGTACTCTGCCTGACAGAACACTGGCTCCAGCCCAACCAGATAACCTCAGTAAATATCTTAAACTATTGTCTTTGCGCCCATTACTCAAGACCAACGCGCCATGGAGGTGGAACTTGCATATATGTGAAATCTGGTATTGTTACCATTGAACGCACTGAAGTCAAAAATCTGTCAATAGAAATGCATTTCGAAGTGTGTGCCATTGAATGTATCAAGTTGGACCTCATAATAGTGTGCTTGTACAGACCCCCAGGTGGTGATCTCGCGTTGTATTTGTCAAAATTAGATGAACTACTTAACTTGCAAACTATAAAAAACCATAATGTCATACTGGTTGGTGACATAAATATAGATTTACTTACAAAATGTAACAACACTCAATATTTATTGAATAAGTTGAAACAATCGGGTTTCAAAACCTTAATAAACTCCCCTACTAGAATAACAGAGTTATCAAAAACTTGCATTGATCATGCCTACACTAACATGTCAAAACAAAACATAAAAAATGTATCATGTCTCGATCTGCATATGTCAGACCATAAATGTATAAATGTCACCATCCACATAGAGAAAAACAATCATTGTGGTAGCCAGCACGTATTAAAACGAGTATTTACTGACCAAAATAAATGTAACTTTTATATAAGTCTCGACTATTATGATTGGGATCATTTGCTGAGTAAAAAGACGTGTCCTGGCACTACATTTAACTCTGTACTACAAGTAATTAAGCACTACTTTGATACACACTTCCCTGTAAAAAAACAACTTCTTAAAAATTATTCCGGCATGTGGGTCAATGAGCCTTTGAAAAGCCTACGTAATCACATTAGTTATATTAAAAATAAACTATCACAAGACGCTAACGACGCTGAGTTACGTTCGGAGCTGTCGAGTCTCGAATGTTCATATTGGGAGATGCTGGCTGAAGTACGCAGCAGCTATGTAAACGGCATCATTGCGAACAGCAATGATAACATGTGCCGTAGTGTCTGGCGCGTCATATCTTCTGAGACTTGCAGAAATAATAAAAACAAGAGCGGAGCGCTGGACGTACTCGTCAGCAAGTCCCAGGGCAACTGCGATGAATCGCGCGCGGCGTCCGCCGCTGCACTACTAAACCGGTTCTATATAGATGCAAATGTAAATAATACAAAACCATATGCTCACACGGCGTTGCAATATCTTGATAACATGCTTTTGCCGCTATCGCCCCCAATTTATAACTTTGCACCTTATACCCTTGGTGATATGGTTAAAGCGTGCAAAAGTATAAAACGTAAGGACTCGAAAGACATAAATGATATGTCGACCCGTTTAATAGACTACCTACCACCGTGTACTATTTCATTGTTGCTAATGTTATTTAATAAATGTGTCACCGCTGGGGTATACCCTGATACATTAAAATTAGTCAAGATACAGCCTATTTATAAGGGCAAAGGAGATATGAACGAGCCCAGACACTACCGGCCCATTTCATTGATTCCAATAATTTCCAAGATTTTTGAATGCTTGTTGAGTACCAAATTGATAGAACACCTCACCTCGAATAATCTGCTAAACCGATGTCAATATGCGTACCAACCCGGTCGCAGTACGACGGACGCGGCGCGGGATGTGGTGGCGCGGGTGCTGGTGCACCTCGAAGGCGGGCGACAGGTCGCCGCCGTCTTTTGCGATTTGTCGCGCGCTTTCGAAACGATCGATCACTCCCTTCTCCTCGAAAAACTGGCACGTTACGGTGTGACGGGTGAACTTCATAACACGGTTGCTTCCTTTTTAAGAGGCCGCAAACAAAGTACTTGTGTTCTCAATGTAAGGTCAGACCTGGAACCGATGGAGGGTTGCTCTGTGCCACAGGGATCCTGTATGGGAAACAACCTATTTCTTGTGTTTGTTAATGATATTACAGCCGCTTGCCTTGAACCAGAATATGTCATATACGCCGACGATACCTGTATCATAGTACATGCCGAAAATTTCACAGTTCTGAAATCGAAATTAAACCGCGCAATGTTACACATCGACAAGTGGTTTACGGCAAACGGTATGCTTTTAAATGTGGAAAAAACAAATATAATGCATTTTCAATTGAGACATTCAAATAAGGATTCACTTGACATTAGAATAAACAATAAACCTGTCCCGCAAGTAGAAGAGAGTAAATACCTGGGTTTTATAATCGACTCTGGGCTGACCTGGTCCTCACATGTTGAGTCTTTATGCAATTCTCTCTCTTCTGCGTGCTTTGCACTATCACGACTCGCACCAAGTCTCTCCACTGACAACATGAAGAAGGCCTATTACGGATACTTCCACTCTATCCTTATACAGGGTGTGGACTTGTGGGGTTTGTCTGCACAACGCGACAGAGTATTCAAGCTGCAAAAGCGAGCGCTGAGAATAATTGCAAGAAAACCACTTGACCACCCAGCAAGGGACCTGTTTAAGAACTACAAAATTTTAACCCTACCATCGGTCTACATACTGACAGTTTGCAATCATGTAAGGGCGAATCTCCCAAATTACCAAACCATCGCAATACAGAGAAGCAATAGCCGTAGGGAACCCGTGCTTCAAGTTCCTAAACACCGACTTGCCAAGGTTAGAAAGTCACTCAGCGTCGTTGGGCCCAAAATTTATAACAAAGTACCAAATAGCATAAAGGAAGCCACTAGTGACATAACATTTACAAGCAAACTCAAATCCTTGCTCTTAGACCATGCATACTATAGTTTAGATGAGTTTTTTGAAGGTGATCATTGACCTTGTATATTAACCAATTGATAATAATAATTAAATTTTAGTTTATAATTAATAACAATTGAAAATGTATCGTAATAATAGTTGGGAATTGTAATCATAATATGTAAATAATTGTAATTTATAATAATAATAATGTAATGTAACATGACTGACTTGTAAAATACCATTTTACCAATAAAGTATCTGTATCTGTATCTGTATATGCAGCCGCTAAATGCATTGCTGAAAAATCGAAGAAGGGTAACACAAATAACTGGTGTCACAATCCCAAATTCGCACAACGATTGAGAAAGCAATTGTTACCGTATCTTCCTCTCTGGACTGGGATCATGCAACCGCATTTTGGACAAGGTGCCGCAGTCGCGACATCGTCGTCAGTCAAAGGAGACTTCGGCAACCTGAAAAATGGCGTTATCGAAAATAAACTGCCAATGCGAATTGATCGGTTTGTGCTCGAACATTTTGAGTATTTAGGTGGGAGAGTGATAGAGGCTTTAAAAATAAAAGCGATCTCCCATCAAATTCGATACCACAACTCAGTCCAACCAAAGGTAGCAATGAGATTGATTTTTTCGAAACGGAATGAAAACGGACAAAAATAACACGTTAATCTGAATTCGGGAAAATTGGGTAAAACTACCTAAGCAAGTTTATCCCAATTTTCTAATTCGCGCATATAGCACTAATATCGATCTAAGTGAATCCAGCAGCAGACACCCGACGAAAAACATAAAGCTGGCTTATCAGCCAAAAACTGGCTCGAAATGAGCCCGAGGAAAAAGATTTCCAGTGTACTGAAAGTTTCAACAAGGTTGGACAGATTTATATTAGCAGAGCGTTTATGTCAGCAGCGCTCTATATTGCTTGTTTTCTTTCAAAGATAATATTGTCACTCCTAGGGCTACAGCACGATATTATGCTGTGTTTACTGGGATCTGTGTCGAATGTGGTTCTAAGATAACGGGGACATTGTTAAAATAACAATCGAAAGATATAGACGTTATATTTAACTGTCAAATTGAAAATATCCAAGCCTCAAAGCACACTGGCTTAAAGAAACGTCAATCATGGGGACCACGATGTGTTAAGGTTTGCAGAAAAATTATAGACGAAAAAGAGATGCAGTGACATTCAGAAAGAAGCTAGAAGGCTCAAGAAATTCGGCGGTAACAACGTCTCAATAATAACCAACGCCGCAGTCCTACGTAAAGCGAAAGAGCAAGAATTGATTAAAATACACGGCCTCTATGAAATTTACTCCACCATGCTACGTCTGGCAAATTTCCTAGTTCAATACATAACATTTCGATATTATTATTTTTTTGTACCTATCTATTGGACCGTAGAACATCACCACTTAAGGCATGAATGCCTTAAAAACGCTATTGAAGGCACTGTTTCACTTTGTAAGGATTTTGCAAATGATGATAGCGACGCCGCACAACACAGTGAGACTGAGAACGACAGTGACACCGGCTATTGTGATCAGAAAAGCACCCCTGCTTCCGATTGGAAAACATGGTCCTTAAGTATATATACAGCCCCTGAATGCATTGCTGAAAAATCGAAGAAAGGTAACACAATTAACGGGTGTTACAATCCCAAATTCTCACAATGATTGAGAAAGCAGTTGTTACCGTTTCTTTCTCTCTGGACTGGAATCATGTAACCGCATTTTAGACGAGGTGCCGCGATCGCGACATCGTCATCAGTCGAAGGAGACTTCGGCAACCTGAAAAATCACGTTGTCGAAAATAAACGGCCACTGCGAATTGATTGGTTTGTGCTCAAACATTTGGAGTATTTGGATGGGAGAGTGATAGAGGCTACAAATAAAAGCGATCTCCCACCAAATTCGATACCACTACTCAGTCCATTTTTTCGCAAAAGATTAAAAACGGACAAAAACAACACGTTAATCTGAATAAGGGAAAACTGGGTAAAACTACCTAAGCAAGTTTATCCCAATTTTCAAAATCGCGCGTGTAGCACTTATATCGATCAAAGTGAAGCCAGATGTCTAGCAGCGACAACCGGCGAAAAACATAAAACTGGCTTATCAGCCAAAAATTGGCTCTAAATGAGCCCGAGGAAAAAGATTTCCAGCGCGCGTATGTACTGGAAGTTTCAAAGAGGCTGGACAGATTTATATTAGCAGAGCGTTTATGTCAGCAGCGCTCTAGATTGCGTGTTTTCTTTCAAAAAAAGTATTGTCACTCCTAGGGCTACAGCACTGTGTTTACTGGGATCTGTGTCGAATGTGGTTCTAAGATAACGGGGGACATTGTTAAAATAACAATCGAAAGATATAGACGTTATATTTAACTGTCATGTTGAAAATATCCAAGCCTCAAAACACACTGGCTTAAAGAAACGTCAATTATGGGGACAACGATGCGTTAAGATTTGCAGAAAAAATATAGACGAAAAAAAGATGCAGTCACATTCAGGAAGAAGCTAGAAGGCTCAAAAAATTCGGCGGGAACAACGTCTCAATAATACCCAACGCCGCAGTCCTACGTAAAGCGAAAGAGCAAGAATTGTTTAAAATACACGGCCTCCACGAAATTTACTCCACGTATGGCAAATTTCCTAGTTCAATACATAACATTTCGATATTATTATTTTTTTGTATTTATTGGACCGTAGAACATCAGCACTTATATAATATATCGCTAGGACCAAAAAAGACGACATGCAGTGCTGGCAGTAGACGCAACAGGAGGCATTGAAAAACGAAGACATAAGGAGGATCCCCAAGTATTCCTTTATCAGTGCATGTTGGCGACCGCCGAAGGAAGCGTACCGGTCTTCCGTATGGTTTCCGCAGATCAAACGTCACTAATAATTGCTCAGTTTTTTAGTTACATCGTGGCAACGGGCCACCTCGCCCACCTATTGTGGGGTGTGATTTTGGCCGCGCCATAGTGCCTAAAGAGTAAGGTGGCGGTAGCGCGCAGACTGTATTTACGATGCATAGGCCAAGTCTACCAATTAAGCAATTTCAAAGCACTGTCGTCTCTAATAGAGTCTATACTCACCGTGGCTCTGAGTGAAGACATAAGGAGCACAAGCCATGGCGAGGTTGTTCCAGAACAAATTTGCATGAACGCCTTGAGCAACGCTATTGAAGGCAGTGCTTTACTTTGTACAAATTTTGCAAATGATGATGATGATAGCGACGCCGACGAACACAGTGAGACCAACAACGACAGTGACACATCAGACTATTGCGATCAGCAAATTGCCGCTTCTTCCCACTGGAAAATATGGTCCTTAAACATAGATGTAGCCGCTGAATGCATATGGTGAAAAATCGAACAAGTGTAACACAATTAACGGGTGTCACAATCCCAAATTCGCACAACGTTTAAGAAAGCAGTTCTTACCGTATCTTCCTCTCTGGACTGGGATCATGCGACCGCATTTTGGACGAGGTGCCGTAATCGCGACATCGTCGTCAACCGAAGGAGAGATCGGCAACAATGAAAAATCGCGTTTTCGGAAATAAACTGGCAATGCGAATTGATCGGTTTGTACTCTACGTACGTTTGGGGACGGTGGAGGCTTCAAATAAAAGAGATCTCCCACCAAATACGATACCACAACCCAGTCCAACCGAAGGTAGCGATAACGAGGTCAATTTTTTTTTCGAAACGGAAAACGTCATTCCGTCAAAATGACGGCGCTAAATCGAATCGGAAGACTCTCAAAATGAGGGAACCAGAATAGACAGATCAACAGCCGTACCAACCAAATCAGTTAATTCCATTGAAATCCCTGAAGAGAAGCTGTCGGATTCCTTATATGAAATGGCCAGTATTATTGCTGAGACGTTGGGAACCGATCATTTAACAAACGAGTTGCCGCTTAATCTTTCGGAAAATTATGTCCTTTGGAATGAGTGCGAGGATTGGCGAGGCCTGACCACAAAAACAGCTCCGAAGAACATACCGGAAGTAACGACTTCCCCGGCTAGAAACAGGCGCAAGCCAACATATCTAGATAATGTATATGCTTTACTAGTGTATTGTTTTTTTGAAAAATAATAAAACGCGATCTAAGCCGCGCGTAAAAGCTAGTTTAAAAAAAAAAACAATAGCAGTCAATTAGGTTTAATTCAGATTTGGCTGTCTTTCCTGAAGGAACCCGGAGGGAACTTAAGGATGGTTTCTCTTGGCTGAACAAAACTGAGAAAGGAACCTATATATTCATATCCATGGGATCCCAGTGCCCACAAACTCCTTAATGATCTCAGTAAAAGGCTCATTGAGTCTACTGGTGACCGAAGAGCTGGCAGCTTCCTCGCACAACTCATCAGCATTGCGATTCAGCGAGGAAATGCTGCCAGCGTCTTCGGGACCAAGCCACGGGGCCACAGTTTGGAGTTATTTTAGCTATATTTATTTTATTTTAGATTTTTGTTCTTTAATTTTATCTTTTTAGTATCATGTTCATTTAATTGTCCATTTAAATAAAAAATGTTAAATACTATAATTAACAGAATTAATTGATTTATTCACACGTTTGATATCTATACTATGTCAAGCCAAGCTTACTGATGACATCGCTTTATCTTTCCTTACGTCACCCTAGCTATTAGGCCGTAAGTGGGATTTTCTGCCCATGCGGGGAGAAAATCTCACTTCCTGGCCAAGGTAAGACAAAACTTTAAACAAACCACGGGCGGTAATTCGTAAAGCCCCAGACCGCATATTTATGACTAATACCAGCGATCTGAGACATTCTCGAATTCACCGCCCTAGGTATGTAATGTACAATTGTGAACTTTTCTTTGTTCTGTTTCAAAACAATCTTAAAGATGATATTAAGTATATCATTTTCAGAAAGGTGAAGGTGCAGGTGGTGCAACTCATTTTTGTAAAACAGAATTTAAACTATTGATTCGCACATTCTTTCAAAAATGTACGTGAAACCCAACCATCTGCCACAATCACAACATGCATTATGCGTTTACCACAATAAAATTGCCCAATTGTGCCAGCCTTTCGCCCCGTCGTTTTACATTGTGGTGTTTTACCACATTACTATATGCTACCTGAAAATAAATAACGCAAAAGTATTAGGTATTAATTTGAGTTACGCAAGAGAACGAAGGTTGTAGATATAGCTCAGACAGTGGCAGTGGGCGGGGCACATTGCTCGTAACACCGATGGCTGTTGGGGCAGAAAGGTTTTTGAGTGGCGACCGCAGACCGGAAGACGCAGCGTGGGAAGGCCCCCAACAAGGTGAACCGACGATCTGATTTGGATTGCGGGCGGAAATTTAATGAAGGCGGCGCAAGACTGATCGTTACATGTCGGGCCACGCTCAGTGTAGGGTATCCTTCACAATAGACTTAAGTTATGAGAAAGATTTCAAGCACTATAAAAAGGTCGTAATAGCCAAAGTAACTGTAAGTACTTATTACCTTCTGGAAGTCAACTTACGTCCTTTTAAGAAAATTATGAAATTTTGCGATAACTCAAAAACGGCTTGACCGATTTTGTTCAATATAGTTTTTATTGAAAGTACTTATAAGGCCTCATGTTCACGAATTTTTCCATAATTTTTTGACACGTGGTTGAAAAGTTAAAGGGGGGGACGCAATTTTTTTTATTTTCGGATCGAATATTTACAAAACTGCTGACTTTATCAAAAAATAATGTTTGGAGACCCCTATTGTTTTTAAAAGACCTATTCAACGACACCCCACACACTAGTGTTGAAACGAAAAAAAAATCACCCCCACTTTAGGTGTTCGAGAGGTAGCCGAAAAAATTTTTTTTTTTAGTTTTTATTTTACCGTTCTGTCGGCGTAATACATACCCATACTCATACCAAATTTCAGCTTTCTAGTTACTAATGATCACGGATCTAAGCCGCGGACGGACAGACGGACAGACGGACATGGCGAAAGTATAAAGGGTTCCTAAGTTGACTACGGAACCCTTATAATGATGATGATTGTTAATCACACTAATATTATAAAGGCGAAAGTTTGTGAGTGTGTTTATGTGTATGTTTGTTACGTTTCCACGCTCAAACGGTTGGACAATTTTTTATTAAATTTGGATGGTGGTAGTAGTACCTTGCATTAACACATAGGGTACTTTTTATCCCGAAAAAATGTAGTGTTCCCATCGAATGAGCGGGTAACACCGTGGGGCGCAGCTAGTTTCGTATATTTTACAACATCGTTCTTTATATAAATATGTTCGCCTTTTCAAAAGAAAACGTCTAAGGTAGTGTGTTTTATTTGTATTCCACGTGTAAAGCTACAAAGAGTTCTTGGAACGGCGGGAAATAATATGAGATGTCATATACAATTTCTATTGTAATGATTACAGAGAAAATTGTCGCCGATTGTGTCTTCGCGCTTGTGATTTTACTTTGTGAATTGGGATATACCTAAAAAGCTCCGTTTTATGAAAATCGTAAAATATAGGCCAATTGAAGGTAATAATTTGATATGTCTGTCAAATAGATACGTTTTATTGTTTTTTTGTGACGTCACTATCGGTTTGTCTTCAAAATCAAAATCAAAATAGTTTATTTACCATAAGACATGTTTACATATTACAGGTATCAGTGAGCTCCACACTAGGCAATGCCTGTGTCGTGGAGTTCAATTTCAGATAGAATTTAACATACAGTGCGGCTAAAGATTAATGGTACTTACAAACAAGTTTAAGAGGGTGTTAGCTTTATATTTAAAAGGATTATCAGCCTATAATAACCAATTAACTATTACAGATGCTCGTATTAACTAATGACACAATTCACTTATTTACGTTATTAGCTACTTAACGATATATTTTTGAAACGTAGACAACATATTTAGACATTTAAAAACATTAAAAGAGACGGAGCGATAATAAAATACATGTTGTCAGTTTTAAGCCGCGTGGGTAGAGTGGTCTTGTTGCTTGTACTGCAAAGGACAAGTGAAGGATGAAACATTAAATATGAATTACTTTTTACAGGTGCTACATTATAACAATCGTATTGTTTATTGCAGTATAAGAGCCCTATTCCCAGAAATGGTTTTTGTATCAACATAATTCGTAAACACATGGTATATCTGCTGTGCTATTTTAGTTTTCTAAGGACAGATGTCATGATTCCAGAAAAAATCTTAATAGCGTGATGCAGGATCGTTATTTGTTTTGTATGGGTGCGCGGCGCCGTGCTAACCTGGAGCCATCTGTTTACATAATTAACTTAATTAACCAATTTCGGTACAGGGATATAGGATATTTTTTACCCAACTACGCTATAAAAAAATACGCGTACGAAGTTGCGGGCACCTTCTACATAGTTTATATGTATATAAAATATCACGCTGATAATTCTGGAAGGGGGAGGTTGGGCAAAAATAACATAATTTCCTTTATGGCCCCACAGCGGGCAGTTCACAGTAAGCTGCCCACGGGCTGTCTTGCCCCGCCCTCCCCGCCGCCATTATCCTATTATCTGCTGTTTTTGTAACCTACACGCTAAGACTCAGGTAGTAATTTGCTAAACTTATTAGGTAATGTCACGCTTGAAGATGTGAGGAGCGAGAACTAGTAAAAATTAAACTTGTACGAATAATATCTTGCACCTTTTGAGATCTACTTAGTACCTACTTCGTCCTCGTAGCGTAATAACCACTGTCTATGAAAAAAAATTACCTTGGTAAAAGAATATATGTAGATATTTTGTGCCAAAATTGAATAAATTCCATCCTGCTGTTATAGCGTGTATATGCGTTTTGTTGCGGCACAAAAATATTCAGACTGGTAATCAATTTCTATTCGTCTCTTTTATTCGTCAAATATTTAATGCTTAAAAAAATTTAGATGGCTTCTTTTCAACTGTTTAATATTTTACGTCACCCTAGGCCGTAAGTAGGTTTTTTTGCCCTCTCGAGAAAATCTCACTTCCTAGCTAAAGCAACACGTAAAGGGTCGTTCTCAAAATATTTGCACCGCTGCGTTAATTTTGCATTTTTTTTTAAAGATGCGATTTCTTCTTTTATTTTTCATAGGATCGCTAGAAATATATTCAGACAATTGATATCACGTCGAGGGAAGTAGTTAAATTTAATATCTTAGAAGATATAGGTGTTTGAAATTTTAGGTCGACAGGTGAAAGACATCGATGTCAGGTAAACGACATTTGTTACCAAGTTATCGACAATGGGTGCAGGTTTGCGACAAATATTTTCCAACTTGACTGAATTTGTTAGCAGGTTAACGACGACGGTTGCAGGTAAGTGACATTTTAAATAAAACCTACTTTGAACTGTCAAATAGTGCTTTTTTGATTGTTTTTGTTTTTCTTTTTTCCTTATGTCAGTAATTTGCATAAAAAAATCAAGCATTTAATTCTCATCTCATAGGACATTTCTCAGGAGGTTTTTTGAAGCCTGTACTATCCAGAAAGGTCATAACCCGCAAAAAGATGCAAAACTCAAGCCTACCCACGTGATTTTATAAATTTCTTATGAAGGTTCAACAGCGAATCATTTAAATAACGTTTCTGCATCCTAATGCTGCCTCTTTTGACATATTCTTTCTTACCCGCTGAGTAACCTACTGCTGTTTTCGTCATCTTCGAGGAATTCCTTCACATCTGATAACCAGAAAGCCTTCGGCTGCGTTAGGTGGGATAAGCTATGCGAGGTATTGTCTGAAGCTGCCAGCACATCTGGTAACACTTTATAAAGCCTTTACGAGTCTGGATACAGAATGGTGTCGGTAGGAGATGTCACATACAAGAACTTTAAGTTCCGGAAAGGTGTACGACAGGGATGCACAATATCCCAATACTATTTAACAGATATGGAGCCCTTGAAGGTACGTGGTTCACATCGCCTATTTTGCATCACCCGAAGCAGTGGCCCAACTTTTGGAATGACTCAAAACAACCAGCCTCAGAATGGGTCTCGATATTAATAAAAATAAGACCGAGCTGATGATAGTTGACCATTACTAGTCGACAAAGTAGTAACCTGCTTCAAGAGTTCGAAACTGTTGATCAGCTCCAGTACCTTGGCTCCATTGTCACAAATAGAGGCACATGGAAACCAGAGATTCACAGGCGAATCGGAATGGCCAAAACAGCGATGACCCAACGCGGCAAAATATGGAAAGATAGACACATCCCTAACCGGACTAACATGCACCTCGTCTGTGGACTTGTCTTCTCCATATCTGTTTATGGGGCAGAGACCTGGACACTCAAAGCCGCTGACAGGCAGAGGATTGATGCTTTCGAAATCTGGTGCGGGCGCCGCCTGCTAAGGATTCCTAAGACAGCTTGAAAGTAAAATGGAATACTCAAACTAAGCTACTTCGGTAATATATTGTTTTTATAACAACGAAACATGAGTTGAGACACGGCGAGTGACCGGTAAAACCTGGTTTTTAAATAATTTTGTATAAGTGTTTACATAATTGTCGTTCACCTGCCGTATGTGTCGTTCACCTGTTTTTATATAGACAAGTGATCGACATACAGGTGATGGACAAAATGACAGTTATGTCATCAAAACAAATAAAGTATTTCGTTGATGAACTGCATATTTATACACATAAAAGTAGACCATACTTTACGCGTTATAAATTAAAATGAATGCAATAGGACACACGTCAACCAAAATATGGAAGGCAGAATATAGACTACATACCCATTACAAACTCCCGCTCGCGTAAGTGTATGTATCATATTTTTTTAGTGCAGCACACTGACGACGTGTTACTCGGAACAGTGTTAGGTGGCAACTGAAGGTCTCGATTTAAGCGGGGTGAGGCAGGGGAAACGAAATAGTAGTCACACAATTGTAATGTTTGTCTCATGACAAGTGGACGACAAAAAATGGCGTGGACAAACTTAAATTGCAAATAATTCGCAAAATAAGCATAGTATTATTATTCGATATGGTAGTATTCAATCTTCATCATATATGAAAATAAAATGGAGTACTGAACTTAAGCTAAGTCGGTAATGTATATGTTTTTATTACAACGAAACATGAGTACCTCGCGTTGGGACACGGCAAGTGACCGACAAAACCTAGTTCCGAATCGTTTTTTTGTCTATTAATATACTTTACTTTTAATTAAAAGCATTTGGCCTCTATGTAAAAAGTGTCTTTAGATATGTGATGATAATTGAATATTTAAAATAATGCTGTGTAAAAAACTTCTTCTAAGACAAACCTGTTGACAGGTGGCGGTGCAAATATTTTGAGAACGACCCTAAAACTTTAGACATACCACGGGTGGTAATTCGTTAAGCCCCAGATCGCATATTTATGACTTCACCTTTGGTTGGGGCCACAAACACCTGCGGGACATTTACGTATTCATCGCCCTAGGTATATAATGCACTATTACTGCTGCTAGTAATTGCAAGAATGCCGCCTTAATTCTCGTTACTTAAAGCTGTACAAACCGTTTTAATCCACTTCTCCTAGATCCTGACCGATTAAGGAAGATGGATACTGGCTTTCCATGCAATGCGAGCTTGAAACATCTGACAGACTTTACACTACTTAAGCAGCTGGTTTTATTGTGGGCAAGGTGTAGCAATGACTGTCCGTATTGCTATATCTAGCCGAGCTTAAAGTATGTTTTCTTGTATTTAAAGTTAATTAATTGACAATAACCGTTACGTATAAATACAACTTCTGAAAATATACTGCATTAAAGAATTCAATCGACACAATTTACGAATACCACAACTATTAAATATTTAGAACTATATAAAATATCAAAATTAGCGCCTTGTTCTATTTTTATAGTAGTCTAGACAGGGCCGTAATTCCATATATTTCTGATATCTCGGAGAGTCCAAAGTCCATAGGTGCTCTTAAATAACGCTCAATGTTTTCTGAATCTGATCATTAAACTCAAAACAATTCAACTGAATTAATTGTCTCATTTCAGTGGAAATTATTATCATCAATGGCGTTTTAACCCGCAACGATCGCAAAATCCCAGGAAAATGCAATCAATGTTGAATGAATGTTCAAATTTATCACATTTGCTGTTTAAATTTGTCTCGTCCAATATATCAGTCACATTTTCCATTGCTCACGTTGATATTATTTTTATTAAACCGTTTTTTTACTAAACCATTGATACAAACATCAAAGCACATTGAAAAATTGAAATGCGCAACCTAGCGGAAGATCAAAGGTTTAATATAAAAAAATGTGGCATCTACCCACATTAAAAATAGTAATGTCTCATTATACTGCTTAAGTATTAGTCTTAAGATTGATGTTTGTGGAGAAAATAAAGAAATTATTATTATCTTACTATGTCCTTTATTTATTTCGTATCTTAGGCTAGGTTTTTACAATATAGGTATATAAAAAGTAAAATACAATAAAGAAATTACAAAATATATAAACACAATATAAAAAAACCTAACCTAGGGTGCCGCCGGCAGCGGGGCTGGGCCCAGGCTACCGGTGGTTAGGGCTGCAGAGAGAGGAACCTCCTGACGATGCGCGCCGTGTCCAGGAGTACCACCTGCTGTATCTGGCCCTTGATCCAGCCATCTATCGAGTCTCTTAAGATGTAATATTATACATTATTATTATTATATTACATGTTTCATGCCAAACCACACATAAACTATAATATATAAATATAATAATTGAGTGGTTTGGCTCCGACTTCAAAAGTTGATTGAAATGTAATCTGTACAGGTTATTTTTGGCTTTTTAGTTTGATTGAAGTCGGTTTTTTTGTTATTTTTTTTCTTTGAACATACTTAATTAGAAATACAATATTTTTCATGCATTGAACAGATGAGTGACCGCCGTTTCTAATTCGTATCGTAGACTTAGGAGAAAGTAATAAATTATGCACGCTAATAAATAAAGAACCCATTCATTAAACAAAGTGTGTCCCCAAAAATCATTAAAAACCATTTAAAGTCAGCTACTTTACTTACCATTGACACGTCCCTCCCCGGTATCCCCTGAATAATTTATATGACGTCATCCGTGAGCTTATGATTTATGGTCCGATTCGCCCTACTTTCCTCTTTCATGGAGAAATATTGGAGAATTTACCCTAGTTTTTCTGCTTGTGACGGTTTTTACGGCGATTCGATTTGCGTGTCTATTGATAAGGAAATGCTGTGGAACCTTCGAGAAATGATTTGTGCTTTGTTTACAAATGTTCAGTGTACAACCTTAGAATCTGTAAAAATAAACAAAGATTTTACATTATGTTAAATTTGACGGTATGTTTTTGCATAATAAGATTTGAAATCGTAGCAGGCCAAAACGTCCTGAGAACTTTAGTCTTATAATGGCGCCGCAAAGAGCGACTACGTAGGGCAAACTACTGCATACTGTTGTAATTATAAATATAAACCTTTATACCTAAGTTGATAATTTTTACATATATACCTACACAAAAAATTGGGCTACCACCATTCTATTTCTGAGTAAAAGGGTAGACCAGTTTCTTGGTTTACTGTACATGCGACCTATCGATGATTTTCCAAAAATATATTTTGTAATATATATATTTTATATATCTTTGGATGTCCAGCTATTCCTGGACCAAAATGGTTAAAATTTGTCCAACCGTTTCGACGCGATGAGAGCACAATGGAAATTATGCCCAACAAATGACGGGTGACATGGCGTCATATAGGGGCGGCGCGCGCCCCTACAAAACAAAACATGAAAACACGCTATTAAGATTTTTCCTGTAATAATGACCTCCATAGAAAACTGATTTTCAATACAAATCCAGAATTGTATAAAAGTATAGATATAATATTAATATTCATATTCTTTATTGCATACCATGCTAATTACAAGAGATCTTAAAAAATATATGTCGTGGAGCGTGCAACGGAACGTCAAGTCCGAACAGATTTGGGTGTATTCGGAATGAGGTTGTGGCAACACTGATTTAAGCGGGAAACCGACGAGAACCGTTGGCAACACTACCAGCTGTCACTTCAAAATGGCGCCCGAAGCGCGCGGGAAATGTTCGATGACAGTTGCTTTGACAGTTGACGTTGGCGGGCCCGGAGCTCACTTTCGATCGAGACGCCGAACAGTGCGGTTGTGTTCCTAACCTCATTCCGACTTCACCACGTTCCGTACTGGAATCATAATCGGTTTTCATCCGTGCTGTTTGATTATTTTTGCACTGATTGTTATTCAAATTAATCGTAATAAACGTGAAGAGTGTAAACCCAGTTTTATTTCGATAAAATATCATGGACGAGTGTGTTAAAAGTAACGAATCACCACCTACCCCGCTCGACCCTCCGTCATCAGAAGTTGGGATACTACCTACGGGCCAATGAGCGAAAAGATTGAACACGAAGCGAAGAAAACGGAACGACCAAAAATTTGTGGCTACTCTTCGAAATACTTCGAACCTGAATTCTCTAAATCAGGGAACAGGAGCATTAAAACACAAAGCTAACACCGTCATGGATACGAAATGGCATGAAAACAAATTAAGATTGCACTGTTTAAATTATTTTCATTGCGAGAGAAACGGACATGAAAAATTCGATTGCTTACTTCGTATAAAAGAAAACTACAACTTACCACCTCGGCGACAAAAGCCAGCAGTCACAATACAAACTGCATCGAATTTCATTGTTTACTTCAAGAACAGCGGGACACATCGTCAGTTGTTGCACCAGTAGAAGTGACCCAGAAGCGACAGTCAACTACAAGCGACGCGTGGACGTAGGCACTATGGCCTCACCGACACATTTTAAAAACACATCAGGTCAGTCGTTAACTTTTCACTAAGATTCCGATATAGTGTTCACTAATAAAAGTGTAGCTAGATGCTGGGGTAGACTTGAGTCGCACTTATTCAGTTTAGTGGGTATTTGTCAAAAGAAGTATTACCGGGTACTGGTAAAAGCAACCCTCCAAGTAAAAGTTGAATATTGCGTGATAGAAATTAATAATAATTTCAAAGAAAGTTCATTACACGTTTTTGTAACGATTGTTTGCGTAGTGATGTAATGACCGGACGCGAAATTTTGTTACAGAGATTTAGTGTTGATTAATATGACCACTACGCAGTTTACCTACCATTATTCAAGTTTGTCATCTAAAAATTGCGCCGTGAGGGTGAATCAATCATACACAGTACTTAGTAGTAGGAGCGGCTGCGGTAATAATAATCTACCCTCTGTTCATGATTCTCCAATTGTTCTGTAGAATTGAATTTGTTTACGTCTCGAATAGTTTCTTACACAGTGTACTTAGATGGTTTATAGTTTAGCGTCTATAACTTTCGTAAGAACTAGTGAGCTTGAGATTTGTTTAAACGATCCTAATGTTACTTTTAACTGTGGTGATCGCTATAGCCTAAAATATTTAAACTGGAGACACTAATAGGATAAGGAAAATATTGGGACACCGAGTTAGAAATTGAAGTTTGATTTTTATCATTAATGTTTCATAAAGCCTTGGTAATCCAAAAATTATCATACAAAGTATAAAGCTTGTTATTTAAGTGCAAATAATGATTTAATTTAAATCTTTTCTTGTATCTACGCCGTGGATTAGATGTTCTCATTAACGTATGATAATTTAGTGTAACTTTGCTAGATTGATTTGAATTTCCTTTTTTGTTAGATTTAAGGTCAGAATGACCGAGCTCTGTGATACTGTGCTGGAGTTTTTGTTTCAGGAAAAGATACGCGACCTCAGCAGCTAACAGCTAAGCCATGAGTCATCTGCTTCGGCTGCCAAGGCTGCCACGGTACAAGACATCGCGTAAAGAACTGCGCGAAGGCGAGCGACAGGGCGCCTTCAACCACGGGGAAGAGGATTGACGTGTGACGTCACCACACCACACCATATGAGGCAATCTGGTGAGGAGTTCTCATTTTATTGTGATTTGGTTGCCGAGTGATCGAAGGGGATAGACCTTCTACTAGTTGCGATTGGAAATGTCGAACAATACTCATCTCGTATTGTGTAATGTGTTATTGATTGATGGGTGGTGTCATTGGCTCAGACTGCATACATCCTCAATCTTTCGTAGACGTAGGTGTAAATTCGGGCTTGATTTCCCGTAGCTGTGCGGCCACGGCAGTGAGTGGCGTGCGTTAGGTTCGGGGATGTATGCGGCCGTTAAATTCGCTCGATAGAGGCGGCAAGGGTATCGTCGCTCGATAGAGGCGGCAAGGGTATCGTCACTCGAGGGAGTTGGCAAGGACTCGTCACTCAAGGGAGATGGCATGAGCTTTTATCACTCGATTTAGGTGATAATAGCGACCATATGCGCTCGATGGAGGCGTATTATGGGTAAGGTACTTAGCGGCGGATTGATAGTTGATACTTTTTGCGAGTTTAGAACGATTATTGTCATTTGAGTAGTGTGAATACTGGTCAATAGTTTGATTTTTGTGAACTAAATTGTAATGTGTGGCTTATTACTTGCTGAACTAAATAAAAGTTGTCATTGATTATTAGAGTACTCATTGAAATTATTGCAAAGTAATAATCAAGTCTAGTCGCTTATTTTAAGTATAGTCAGGTTGGCCGAGACTGTTTGATATTGCGGTCCTTCTCTCTCTTTCCAGGTACATCACACAGGGACGTGTGACGTGTCAAGATGGCCGTGTCGTGGAGCGTGCAACGGAACGTCAAGTCCGAACAGATTTGGGTGTATTCGGAATGAGGTTGTGGCAACACTGATTTAAGCGGGAAACCGACGAGAACCGTTGGCAACACTACCAGCTGTCACTTCAAAATGGCGCCCGAAGCGCGCGGGAAATGTTCGATGACAGTTGCTTTGACAGTTGACGTTGGCGGGCCCGGAGCTCACTTTCGATCGAGACGCCGAACAGTGCGGTTGTGTTCCTAACCTCATTCCGACTTCACCACGTTCCGTACTGGAATCATAATCGGTTTTCATCCGTGCTGTTTGATTATTTTTGCACTGATTGTTATTCAAATTAATCGTAATAAACGTGAAGAGTGTAAACCCAGTTTTATTTCGATAAAATATCATGGACGAGTGTGTTAAAAGTAACGAATCACCACCTACCCCGCTCGACCCTCCGTCATCAGAAGTTGGGATACTACCTACGGGCCAATGAGCGAAAAGATTGAACACGAAGCGAAGAAAACGGAACGACCAAAAATTTGTGGCTACTCTTCGAAATACTTCGAACCTGAATTCTCTAAATCAGGGAACAGGAGCATTAAAACACAAAGCTAACACCGTCATGGATACGAAATGGCATGAAAACAAATTAAGATTGCACTGTTTAAATTGTTTTCATTGCGAGAGAAACGGACATGAAAAATTCGATTGCTTACTTCGTATAAAAGAAAACTACAACTTACCACCTCGGCGACAAAAGCCAGCAGTCACAATACAAACTGCATCGAATTTCATTGTTTACTTCAAGAACAGCGGGACACATCGTCAGTTGTTGCACCAGTAGAAGTGACCCAGAAGCGACAGTCAACTACAAGCGACGCGTGGACGTAGGCACTATGGCCTCACCGACACATTTTAAAAACACATCAGGTCAGTCGTTAACTTTTCACTAAGATTCCGATATAGTGTTCACTAATAAAAGTGTAGCTAGATGCTGGGGTAGACTTGAGTCGCACTTATTCAGTTTAGTGGGTATTTGTCAAAAGAAGTATTACCGGGTACTGGTAAAAGCAACCCTCCAAGTAAAAGTTGAATATTGCGTGATAGAAATTAATAATAATTTCAAAGAAAGTTCATTACACGTTTTTGTAACGATTGTTTGCGTAGTGATGTAATGACCGGACGCGAAATTTTGTTACAGAGATTTAGTGTTGATTAATATGACCACTACGCAGTTTACCTACCATTATTCAAGTTTGTCATCTAAAAATTGCGCCGTGAGGGTGAATCAATCATACACAGTACTTAGTAGTAGGAGCGGCTGCGGTAATAATAATCTACCCTCTGTTCATGATTCTCCAATTGTTCTGTAGAATTGAATTTGTTTACGTCTCGAATAGTTTCTTACACAGTGTACTTAGATGGTTTATAGTTTAGCGTCTATAACTTTCGTAAGAACTAGTGAGCTTGAGATTTGTTTAAACGATCCTAATGTTACTTTTAACTGTGGTGATCGCTATAGCCTAAAATATTTAAACTGGAGACACTAATAGGATAAGGAAAATATTGGGACACCGAGTTAGAAATTGAAGTTTGATTTTTATCATTAATGTTTCATAAAGCCTTGGTAATCCAAAAATTATCATACAAAGTATAAAGCTTGTTATTTAAGTGCAAATAATGATTTAATTTAAATCTTTTCTTGTATCTACGCCGTGGATTAGATGTTCTCATTAACGTATGATAATTTAGTGTAACTTTGCTAGATTGATTTGAATTTCCTTTTTTGTTAGATTTAAGGTCAGAATGACCGAGCTCTGTGATACTGTGCTGGAGTTTTTGTTTCAGGAAAAGATACGCGACCTCAGCAGCTAACAGCTAAGCCATGAGTCATCTGCTTCGGCTGCCAAGGCTGCCACGGTACAAGACATCGCGTAAAGAACTGCGCGAAGGCGAGCGACAGGGCGCCTTCAACCACGGGGAAGAGGATTGACGTGTGACGTCACCACACCACACCATATGAGGCAATCTGGTGAGGAGTTCTCATTTTATTGTGATTTGGTTGCCGAGTGATCGAAGGGGATAGACCTTCTACTAGTTGCGATTGGAAATGTCGAACAATACTCATCTCGTATTGTGTAATGTGTTATTGATTGATGGGTGGTGTCATTGGCTCAGACTGCATACATCCTCAATCTTTCGTAGACGTAGGTGTAAATTCGGGCTTGATTTCCCGTAGCTGTGCGGCCACGGCAGTGAGTGGCGTGCGTTAGGTTCGGGGATGTATGCGGCCGTTAAATTCGCTCGATAGAGGCGGCAAGGGTATCGTCGCTCGATAGAGGCGGCAAGGGTATCGTCACTCGAGGGAGTTGGCAAGGACTCGTCACTCAAGGGAGATGGCATGAGCTTTTATCACTCGATTTAGGTGATAATAGCGACCATATGCGCTCGATGGAGGCGTATTATGGGTAAGGTACTTAGCGGCGGATTGATAGTTGATACTTTTTGCGAGTTTAGAACGATTATTGTCATTTGAGTAGTGTGAATACTGGTCAATAGTTTGATTTTTGTGAACTAAATTGTAATGTGTGGCTTATTACTTGCTGAACTAAATAAAAGTTGTCATTGATTATTAGAGTACTCATTGAAATTATTGCAAAGTAATAATCAAGTCTAGTCGCTTATTTTAAGTATAGTCAGGTTGGCCGAGACTGTTTGATATTGCGGTCCTTCTCTCTCTTTCCAGGTACATCACACAGGGACGTGTGACGTGTCAAGATGGCCGTGTCGTGGAGCGTGCAACGGAACGTCAAGTCCGAACAGATTTGGGTGTATTCGGAATGAGGTTGTGGCAACACTGATTTAAGCGGGAAACCGACGAGAACCGTTGGCAACACTACCAGCTGTCACTTCAAAATGGCGCCCGAAGCGCGCGGGAAATGTTCGATGACAGTTGCTTTGACAGTTGACGTTGGCGGGCCCGGAGCTCACTTTCGATCGAGACGCCGAACAGTGCGGTTGTGTTCCTAACCTCATTCCGACTTCACCACGTTCCGTACTGGAATCATAATCGGTTTTCATCCGTGCTGTGTTTGATTATTTTTGCACTGATTGTTATTCAAATTAATCGTAATAAACGTGAAGAGTGTAAACCCAGTTTTATTTCGATAAAATATCATGGACGAGTGTGTTAAAAGTAACGAATCACCACCTACCCCGCTCGACCCTCCGTCATATACATATGTATCACATGGACCCTGCAAGGGTATTGCAAAATCTTAAAACTAAGCCTGCTTAAGCAGACATCTTAGGTCTACAAAAAATCTATTTAAAATTAACACAGCCGCTGTTAACTAGAATCTAATGAAAGTTAACTAAAATTACAAAAAATAACAAATGATAAATAACAAATTCAAATTAAAAAGAAAATCTATAACGACTGATCTCAAATAGTTCTTGCACTATGTAAAAACATGTTTGTGCTAAGAATGACTAACTTTTTTGCATATGTTTTGTCACTTGCTTCTTTTTTTATATGGTCCGGGATTTGATTATAATATTTAACTGCTGCATAACATGGGCTACTTCTGAAAAGTTGTATTGTTGTTACCGGTAATGTAAGTTTATATTCGAATCTTTTGTTTATATGAATATACCTATCTTTGTTTGAATATTAATTTATCCGTGTTAACTTCTCTACCCAGAATCCCGCTGTGTTCCACCGTCCAACGACATGAACGACACAATTTTTTACGTAATATTATGAATTTCTCAGATGATATAAAAAATGCTGAAAATACCGTGTAAACTGTGTCCATAATTTTTAAAATTCCGAGGAAATGTCCGGTCATCAGTTAAAATAACGTGTACAGATAAATTGGTTGAATCAACCAGTGTTGAATAAAATAGGGCAGCTGCACGGCGTGTAGGGTGACCAACATTTTTGTTAAATAAACTTTTTTTTACTTCTCCAGCCAGGGCAGTAATTCGAGCGTTCTTTGAGATTTATTAGCGCTGTAATAAAGTGATGTCCCAGGTATCATAGGTATATCGCCTGTAATTGTCATTTAAACGCGATGTTTGCGGTCCGAGCTGCATAAAAGTGATATTTCATATCACTACAGTTAAATTTGCGCCTGGTGTCTCTGGCGTCACATATAAATGAGGCGCACACTTAACGCGACCGGAATACGTAGGTATGTCACCACTTCGGGGATGCCTCCAAGATATCAGATGGAATTTGGGCTTGCAAGTAGCTAATCTTATTTCTGAGATAGCTACTTAAATACTAGGCATTTTGCTGCTCCTACTTTGTGGTCCGCATTTATTATTCTAGTCTACGAAATAAAAGTCTTTGTAACGCGCAAGAATATCGACGTTAAAACGAGTAACCAAAATATGTATATTTTCGAGAAAGACGAGTACCTATTATATAAAACATAGTGTTCTTCCTTTGACACACTAAGTTAACCAACCAAAATGCACACTTTTTAATACCTACAATAAAATAAGGCTCAGATTAATTAATAAGAACTTAACATAAAAAGCACTGGTTTTTCTTGGAAACAAAAATGTAATGAACAAATACATCAAAAAGTAAAGAAAAAGGATAACCAACATAGACCTATGAAAGCAATAAATAAACTAATAATAATAACTGATAATAAAAATATTACAAAAAAATGGATGCATCTTTCTTATTTAAAAATAACTTATTTACCTTTTACTGCATTAAGCTTCCATTTAAGTACTTACGTATTCTCCACGTATAGCACACGTCCTTATTCAAATTCTCCGAATAAACTTTATAGACTAAGTGGCTTAGTCCCAGAAACTTCGAAACCGTTGTCATAGTAGGTACCCGTTGCATAGAAACCGTGCGGAACCACAAGCATTACCAACTTACTATATCGGTTTATTACGCATTTGATACTCGTAGGTATATTCATATAAACAAACCAGTGTGTTTTCCCAGTAATGACATACGCATGCGAAACGTGGACGCTAACCGCTGGAAGAATCCACCGCCTAAAAGTGGCACAGCGAGCTATGGAGCGCTCAATGCTCGGAATCTCTCTGCGAGATAGAATACGAAACGAAGACATTCGCCAACGCACGAAAGTTACCGACATCGGAAAAAGAGTTGCGCAATTGAAGTGGCAATGGGCTGGTCATATATGTCGCAGAGACGATGACAGATGGAGTCAGCGAGCGCTTCACTGGAGGCCGCGAACGGGTGGCAGAAGCGTTGGAAGACCGCAAGCCAGATGGTAGGACGACATTAAAAAGACGGCAGGGCCGACCTGGAGTAGGATCGCCGCATCAAGATCAGCTTGGAAATCCATGCAAGAGGCATATGTCCAGCAGTGGACGCATATATGCTGAGAAGAAGAGAAGAAGAAGAAGACGCATTTGCCAAATGTTCATGTTACATATTCTGTTAGGATGTACGTTTTGGTGAAAATGTATGTATTCACTCAAACCGCGAATATCAAATCAAACAAATTCATCTTTTCATATTTTGACATTTTGACGAAATATGGCCCTTAGTCGTATAAAGCAACAGTCTGTAAGGTCTTAGATTAATTTTTCATTCAGGATGGGACCTGATTAATATGCGAATTATGAAAGGAATAGATACTGCCCTTTCTGGTGAGCTTTGATAGAAACTAGAGAACTAGCGCGCTTTTCAGGCAAGGAGTGATACATGAGATGTTTTAATGCTAGGGTAATTTTAATTATAAAAATCGCGAAGCCCCCGGCAAGGTGAAATGAGTAATTTTAATACTTCGACGAAATTCTATTTCGACATTTTTATTCCTCGACCTTAGTAATATTTCCATATCATTTTTTTTTTTAATTTTTCTTGACATTTTTATACAGCGTAATTTATCCTTATTGACATTAGTCGCCTAAAGGACAGAGATTATGTATAAACTTACTAGCTACCATGAAAGCGAATGGTAAGCAAATGTGTATCAGAATTTTCTGAATAAAGACAAAAATCACTTTTTTTTATACCCAAGTCATATTAGAAAGAAAGTATAACAAAAACCAGCATCAAAATACCCTTGTAAAAAACAGAATAAATAATAAGATTAAAAAATCTATTAAATATCACTTTCTAAGAAAAGCTTTAGTCGCGATTTCGGAAATAAAATATTTTCATTAATAAAACAACATGAAACACAATGGAATAGAAAATACTTTATTTTTCCTTCGGAGTAATTTCGATACAGGTCAATTTGTGTGGAAAAATACGTTTCTGCAATGTCTGCGTGTATTATTATTTGCTCCGCATTGTAAAGAATAAAACGAATTTATTGGATAAACTTTAGAGTTCTTATTATAACAACTGTATAAAGTTATTTTGTCAGGGCAAATATATTAGATATATCTTCTGGAAAAATACTGTTCTATTAATATCTCCTGCTTCAAAAACACAAGGACCACATAATTTTTGAAACCGATTTTATACACATGACTAAAACAAAAGATTCATTTGTTATTATAAATTGTGGGAACGCCGGTACTTTGCTTCACGTAGTCTATGACGGGTGGAATAATTAAGACTGATTTTCAAAACAATTTGGTTTAATAACCAATGTATAAAATTATAACAAAAAAAGATTGTAGACGTGTGGTGGGTTCGCGAGTCGATTGGCGAGTGAGAGGCGAGATCGCCGCTCTCAGATGCTGTCTTCTATGTCGTACGTGTGTGTGCGTGGTCGCGTCGATGAACGCACACATACTAGGCGTTAACATGTTGCCGCCCCAGGAACGAAGTTCTGCTCTATAACTGGTAGCGGGCACAGTCGATTGAAGGCTCGTCGAAGAGTCCCCGAAGTGGTGAGCACGTCGGCCACGCGGGTCACGCCGTCGGAACCGGGATACAGGCACGTCACGCGCCCCAGCAGCCATCGGTTGGGAGGAAGCCGGTCATCTTTTACCAGCACCATTTCTCCGAGGTGGAGCTGCTCTCCTTGCTTGCGCCATTTCTGTCTTTTCTGGAGTTCTGTAATATATTCTGTATAGTAACGAGACCAGAAATGGGCTTTCAATTGTTGCATTCTCATATAACGTGAGAGAGTAGGTATCGCCGCAGGGTCAGTGTCCTGATGAGGAGAAGGCATTACCGTTAACGTTCGTCCAATAAGAAAATGTGACGGGGTGAGAGCCGTGAGATCTGAAGGATCGGAGGATAACGGAGTGAGAGGTCTAGAATTCAGTATAGCTTCGATCTGCGTAAGAACTGTATTCATTTCTTCGTAAGTTAAGTTAGCTAGACCTAAAATTCGCTTTAAGTGGTATTTAACAGATTTTACGGAACCCTCAACTAAGCCATTGAAATGTGGGCTATATGCCGGTGAAAATTTAAAATTTATTGATAAGTCAGATGCTTTAGAACTGATGTGATCAGAATTTGATTTTAAGAATCTGGACAACTCATTGCATGCACCGATAAAGCAAGTCCCGTTATCCGAGTGGATATTTAGAGGTTTTCCTCTGCGGGCAACGAACCGGTCTAATGCAGCTAAAAATGTTGCACTGCTTGTCGGTGACAAGTTCTATATGAACTGCTTTTATGGCCAGACACACAAATATACATAAGTATGACTTTATTAGTCTGCTACCTCTGCCCTTTCGGTTCAGTATCATGACAGGTCCAGCGTAATTAACAGCAGTGTTAGTGAAAACGAAGTCTGCATGCAGGCGACAAGAAGGAAGATTGCCCATAATTGGCTGAATACTTTTTCCTGAAAATCTACAGCATTTAATGCATTTGTGAACTGTTTTTCTTGCAAGATTACGACCATTAATAAACCAAAATTTATGACGTAGTGTTGCAAGTAATAATTGTGGAGGTGCATGCAGTAATATAATATGGTAGTGTCTGAATAATAATGTTGCAAGATGATGTCGTGAGTCCAGAAGTATAGGATGCTTAGTGTCAAAATCGTAAAATGAATTGCTGAGTCGACCACCTCGTAATAATTCATCATTTGTGTTGTAAAATGGATTTAATTGAATCAATTTATTATTAACTGACAACCGTTTGTTATCCTTTAAAAGCTGATATTCTGGATTGAAAAGTTCAAGTTGAACAAATCTGCACAACGAATTGAGAGATGAATTCAATTCATGTATTTTAAGAAAACCAATTCGTTTGTTTTGTGGATTAATGCAGTTGTGAATGAATCGATTTACGAGTACATATACAATTACGCGTTGTAATTTACTAAAATTTGAAAAACTCTTTATGAAATCTGAGTAATATGAACTGTAATCAGTGCTGTTAGTGTTTAAGTTGCAATTAACCTTGAATTCTGGTAATTCAGTGTCATTTATGTGTGGCGGTTGCTTCGGCCACGACAACTCTGTGATGAAATAAATAAAAGATTGAACATCCCTTTCAGGGTTGTTATTTAATGACATGTAATTTAATTAAACGTATTCTTTCATGAAATGAAGTTACAATATTTTTCTTTGAATTGTGGTTCACGTTTAAATCTACGCTCCAAGGACAAGAATCTGGACACAGCCTGTTCGTAAGAGTCGCCAAGTTTACTTGGTGAATCCTTTAATGGAATCGTCACTTCGAAACGCCCATCTGGCAGTCGTGTAGTATTATTTATGAAACTTTGTTCACATTCTTGTTCCTCTTTGAAGATTTGTTTACGAGTTGAGACTGTTTCTAATTCGAAGAATTGGGATAATTGATCATGTAATTGTTTATCTTTATTTTGTAAGGTAAGATGATTGCAATGGACTGTATTTAAAAATGTTGAATGCTGTGTTTGTACTGGGCCTGATATTAAGAAGCCCAGTTTGCTTTCACTTAAGGTAGGGTTGTTTTTTCCCAATGAGATATTTTGAGAACTAAGAACTGTCCAAAATATGTCAGCTCCAAGTAGCATGTCTACTGGAGAAGGTATATAAAATGTAGGATCTGCCAAAGTAATGTAACTCGGAATATTTAATGATTTATAGTCAATTCGTGTTGTTGGTAGTAGTTGAGTAATGCGCGGAACGACATGACATGTCACGTTCTCACTGTAATTGTTGAAAAGTGACGATATGAGTACATCACAACGCTTTGTCACTTGTGACGACTGAGAATTTAACCCTTCAACTATCGTCGACGTAGACGAAGTAGGTAAGTTAAGTTTAGCGCATAGGCTTTCTGTTATGAAACTTGAAGTCGAACCGTTGTCGAGCAAAATACGTATTTTATGTTTTTTACCGTTGTTGTCTGCCACATTAATTAAGGCTGTGGACAGCAACACACAATTGTTGTGATTATTATGACTTGCAGATAAGGCTATATCTTTAGGAGGACTAAGATGTTGTCCTTGAGAGTCAGGTTCAGATGAAGTTTGCAACATGGCGTTGCTTGTTGAGGGAGTAGAAGATGTAGGAGCGTTGTGCTCATGCAATAAGCTGTTGCGACGTAAGCCGCACGAACGGCATGGATTTAACCTGCACGTATTAGAATTATGACCTTGACGTAAACAGTTCAAGCACAATTTAAGTACCTTAGCCTTGTCAAGTCTCGTTTCTAAGGGTAATGATTTGAATTTTTGACAAAAGTATAGGGCATGATTATTTTTGCAATAAGGGCAACTATAGTTACGAGCTGCGGGTGAGTATGAGTTGGCGGCTACAAATGTTTTATGACGAACATGCGTAGTGTCGCTTGACCTACGTTTGTTATGCGTGTTATCTATAGTTTCCAAATAGTCTGCACGATCCTTTAAGAAATCGTTAAACATTGAGAGTGTAGGCAACTCCTTTATTTTATTACGATAAGATTCCCACTTATGACTCGTAACCGTATCAAGTTTGTTTGATATGATTTGTATTATAAGTACATCCCAGTGCTCAGTAGGGAGGTTAAGTTTTTTAAGTGCTCTGAGATTTCTATTTACCGTGTCAATTAAGTTACGTAATAATCTAGATGATTCCCTGGATAATCGTTCCAAATTAAAAATTGCCGGAATGTGATTGTTTACTAATGACCTTTTATTATTATAACGATCGCAAAGTAGCTCCCAAGCTACATCATAATTGTCGCTTGAAAAATCTAAGGATTGAATGACTACAGCGGCACTATCTTTTAAAGCGGCACGCAAATAATGAAATTTATTGATTTTAGGTATCGAGTGATCTGAATGTATGAGTGTACTGAATGTGTCGCGGAACTCAAGCCAGTCATAATACTGACCCGTAAAAGTTGGCAATTCGATAGTAGGTAATTTAAGTTTTGGCCCACCTCTAAGCCCCCGAAATCTACGAGTAACGTCACGCCATACCTACACGGAACCAAAAGCAAATAATTATTATGGTAAAAGGAAAAGAGAATATTTAATACCCAGAATATTTAATTCTATCTTTCCGGAAGATGAATGCGCCACTAAAGGTATTTTTAAGAATAGATTAAAAAAGATACTATTAGATGCCCTGTCTTAGTGTAACACTTACTGTTATGGTTACTACCTACCTACTTAGTTTGATTCTAAAGAATCTAAAGTGTCTGGCAAATAGTTACCTACCTACCTACTTTTAAGGTTAAGTGGACGTATTTTAAGGATAAGGATCCAACCCGCACAAAACAAAATTTAAAATTTGAACCGTGTGTGTATAAAGCTCACATCATCTTTTTTGTGTGGATTGGATCGTTTTCGTTAAAAGGCGTCCTAGTTAAGATTTTAATGGTACTAATGTTAAAAAAGTGAGTGCAATACTCGCCAATAAACTTCGTGTTTGGCGAAATTTGTTATAAAATGTGTACCATGCTTTTTTGAAATAAATAAATTAAAAAAAAAAAAAAAAAAGCGCAGTACAACAAGAACCTGTCTCCGAGCGGTCGCTGCCCGCAGGGTCGGCCGCGGCCGGCGCCAGCAGCTCGCGAGCGCGCGCGATGGCTCCGAAGTACTTGCCCTCGAACGTCTCGCGTTCCTGGTACTGCCCATCTGGAATTTCCATCGAATTTTCTATGTCACACTGAACGGAATCGAACTCGGAATATAGTTCTTCTATTTTTGACAAGCGGACATTCAGCTCATTTATTTGTAATCTGCTTAAGCGCTCACAAGCAAAACTCTCAACAGTGTGTAAATAAGATTTAAATAGTGTAAGCTTAGCTTTGTATGATGAACGCCTTTTAATTAAAGATTTATCGTCCATAATGAAGTGAAATGAATGCTATTATTTACGTAAGAATGCAAATTAATGGTCAAGAGTAAAATTGAAGTTGAAATGAGTAGGCAGGTAAATTAGGATTAGGTTTAAAATAATAAGAATTGTACGTTTATATTACCAGCCAATGCGATGCAATGAGTTGCTAGAAAGAATCACACAGGTTAATGAAAATACAGTTAAAAGAAAGATAATGATTGGGAACGAATACTTAAATTGGCATAAATGAAGCGAAGTGAGGGTATGCGCGTAAAACTGTGCGATAAGCAAGCGGTGAGCTGAGCGACAACAGCGACCGTGCGCGCGTGCCCCGCCCGTCGGCCCGGCCTCGGCGCGAGCGCAAGCACCACAATGGAATGCACTAGAACATGCGAAATAAAATAGTTAAAGTAGGTACTTATGTAATGCAGTTCTTACACACACCCGATGCAATCTGGAAGATCTAGAAACTCTGAAGCAGTAATAATATAAGATTAAGAATGTATACAGATTAAAATATGTATTATTTTTCGGAGAAATTAAGTAATTTATGTTTACTGAGCGTAAATAAGTAAGTTACGAATAGGTACAGCGCTCGGCTGTTTAAATCAGTTTGGGATGTTTTCTTGCGAAATGCAATGAATTGTTAGAGAACAGAATAAAGGATTGTAATGATTTTATGTACAAAATGGATCACAAAATAACGGATTTGTGAATGATTTCACTGTTCAACGTCACAAAATAAAGGATTTGTGACTGTTATAGACAGGCTTGGATAAGAATCACAAAATAACGGATTTGTGATTATAGGTACTCGTACCTATTATAAGAAGTCCTCAAAATAACGGATTTGGGGATAAAAATTAAGAAATCACAAACTAACGGATTTGTGACTTTAAATACCATAAAATAACGGATTTATGGATGTCTATTTGATTCCACAAACTAAAGGATTTGTGGTTATTAGATATGAGATTCACAAAATAAAGGATTTGTGAATATAATATGAAACAACGGCTCACAAAATAAAGGATTTGTGGTCGAAATTTAAGCAATTTAGGGGGAAATGGGAGAAATTGGAACGAACTTACAGTAACGCAACCCTCAGGATCTCACTTATGACCTTCGTTGTTGGTGCAAATTCTCTTTGTTTCCAATTCCAACCTCACAGTATGTAAGTCTTGATGTTTTCACGCTATATTTCTTCGATGATCACTTCCCTCGTAGAAGTATCGTATGTAAGATTTGGTTGACTCGTCCTTTTGTAGAAATATAGTGCAGAAATGAAAATGACTCGATGAATTTTGAACCCGTTGTATGTAAGTTCCACGTAACGACCGTCGACACGTCAGCGCAGTATTTCCTTTGTTCTTGTGTATGTAGGCTTCCAGTTCCAAAAATTCGGCTCGATGGATCAAAATGGGAACGCCGGTACTTTACTTCACGTAGTCTATGACGGGTGGAATAATTAAGACTGATTTTCAAAACAATTTGGTTTAATAACCAATGTATAAAATTATAACAAAAAAAGATTGTAGACGTGTGGTGGGTTCGCGAGTCGATTGGCGAGTGAGAGGCGAGATCGCCGCTCTCAGATGCTGTCTTCTATGTCGTACGTGTGTGTGCGTGGTCGCGTCGATGAACGCACACATACTAGGCGTTAACAAATTGCGTAGTTAATCTACTTACTATGTGCATTCTGCCTATCCTAACCTACGGTGCTCAGACATGGTCACTGACGGAGAGTCAGAAGTCCAAGTTGAAGGTTTGCCAACGCGCAATGGAGCGCAGCATCCTTGGTGTGAAAAGGACAGATCGCGTTCGGAACACTACGCTGCGCTCCAAAACACGCATAGCTGATGTTGGAGCAAAAACCACCAAACTCAAGTGGGACCGGGCTGGCCACGTTAGCCGCATGTACCCGGATAGATGGGCTTACATAGTCACCTAGTGGGTGCCGCAAGATGGGCGGCGACGCCAAGGAAGACCGAGACGGAGATGGCGGGACGATTTAGATACATTCCTAGGCAACTGGCCGGAAGCAGCAGCCAGTAGGGAGTTGTGGAGATCTAACAGAGAAGCATTTGCCCAGCAGTGGGACACTCAAACAGGATAATAAAAAAAAAAACTACTGTTGTGGTGTTGCCTTTTTAAAAGTTATTTAAAAGATTAAAGGTAGTTAAGTTATGATAAGAAGTCCTTACCTAAAATGTAACTCTTTACTTCTATGTTCTGCGCCTCGAGTGTCACCTTAAGCAATAAACCTTCATTCGTTTCATTACAAATTAACCACTCACCATAAATCAAACGAATGCCCACGACTCCTATGTGAGCCAGAAACCCATCAAACCCATCCGCCTGGGCCACAGCGGAGTCAAAATTGGGGATCCGAGATGTTAATAGCTCTCTGTGTTATAATGAGTGTTTTTCAATTAAAAACTCGAGAAATTTTAATTATATCGGCCCATATTTGTAAATTATTTGCGAAATAAACACTTGGAGGCCTTTGGAAAACGATAATTGAGTACGAGATACGTGAGTAGGTACATACAACGGCGTAAATTCAATGGCGGTTTTAGATAAGTTCAGAACATGTCGATTTGGTATTGAATGAGAAATCATTTACTTATTGTATAAATATAAGGATTAATTAGACCCGTTAACAATAAGAAGGAAAAACATTATACAAGTAAAGAATTGATACATTAAAAAAAATTAGACATTACATGTTTCACAAATTTATTATACAAGTAGCTAAAACTAAAAAAAAAAAATTTAAACAACACACACTAAAATAGGCACAACCTATAAATTTAAATCGACTGTTGCTCATTAAGTGATATTGACGAGTTGACACAAGAACGAAAAAGGTACGTGTACAATTTGCCCTTGCCGGAATGCGAACCCAGGGCTGCACCTTCGCAGGCCATAGTGACCTTAGGACCGACACAGACGATACAGCCCATTTGCAGTTGGTACAGACACCATTAAGAGTAACTGACTATTATAGTATGCAATTTGACAAATACCAGTAGTAAAATGTCAGTTACCTTTGATGCTGACGGCGTGTACGTCTTTTGCAACTTTTATGCAGTTATAACAACTGCATTAGAACTGGATCTAAACTCCAATTTTGCAGCTATAAAGTAACTCAAATGCAGTCGGACTGTGTCGGCGCTAAGTCCATCCTGTCATAATAAATATGTAATTCAAAACTAGGGATCAGTGGTCAAGTTTCTCGTCGTCTTCAGTTCTATATTTCAGCAAACGGTTACGTGGAATACGCCCATAAGGCTACCTTTTCACTGGAGCCAAAGAATATATAATTATACTAACGTAAAAAGAAACGACAGTGACACTTGTGTGCAGTAACAAAACTCGCGGCTATGTGTGCGTGTCGATGGGCGAGCGCGGGCGAGTGCGGCGCGCGTGCGGGGGTGAAGGGCATTCACGTGAAGGCCTCGTCGGCATTACAAAGTCACCGATGCCCGAGTTACACCGACAGGCCGCTGTCGTGTCTGTGCTGGAGCGGAGCTGTGTGAAATGAACCAATCGCAATCCTCAGATTTAAATGCACTTCTTTCGGGCTTCACAAAGGCGCAGCCCGTGACTTAGCTTGTCGCGCGACACAACTTGTCTTGCTGGCAGGGTCTCCTTCAAAATCCCTAACAACGTTTGTCCTAAACTAATTTTCCTTAACCTTTAATTTGGCAGTGTTATGGTTATGGTTATGGTTATGGGCTCCGTTTTCCGCACTTAGCCCGTGTATATTCGGGCCGTTGTGCGTGCATGTTTGCCAGCTAATAGTCTAGCCAGCCTAACTCCGTCCAGAAGCGCAGGATTCTCCTGGTGTCTCCACAGGCTTCACGAAGTGACCTCGGTGCTTTGAGGATTTCAGCCCGTTGCTTAGCTACGGCGGCGCATTCCAGGATCACGTGGGTAGCTGTTTCTTCGGCCGACAGGCATCCCCTACATAGGGGGCTATCAGTCATTCCTAGAACATATAAGTGCTTGTTAAGTGTGCAGTGTCCAGTGATAGTGCCTACTACTACTCGCAGGGCGGGCCTGCTTAGCGATAATAAGCGCTTTGTCAGGCGTGTGTCCGGGTATGGGACTGTTTCCCGGGACTGCCTGCATGTACTGGTTTCTGCCCATTGATCGGCGTGTTGTGATCGTGTTCTGTGACGAAGCCATGTACGCAGCTGATTAAACGCCAAGGGGAGCAAAGGATCTGGGCCAATTGCCGATTGATCGGACCCTCTCCTTGCCAGCTGGTCGGCTGCGTCGTTACCTAGAGACCCACTATGCCCTTTAATCCATTGCAACGTGATCCGATTATTCGAACCGATCGTTTGCAACGCTGAGTGACACTCTAGTATGAGCCCGGATTTGATTGTTTTATTCTCCAGAGCTCGTAAGACTGCAGCGCTGTCGGAAACAATACGTATCTTTTGGTCTTTGATACCTCGCGCAGCAACTGCCTTAGCAGCCTGTGTGATGGCAAGGCATTCACATTGGAAGATGGAACTGTATTTGCCTAAGGCTATTGATATGTTTACGTTTATTTCAGGTGAGTATATTCCAGCTCCTGTCCCTGTTTGTGTCTTTGACCCGTCCGTATATATGCGTATTTCGTGTATATCGGATTGATCGTTAGGTTCTTCAATCAACTCGATTTCGTATCTCTTATTGAAGTAATGCTGTTTGGGTATCTTGTCGTTGGGAGCAGCTATCATTGGCTCGTGTTTAATAGCCTCCTCAAGTATTTCGGCATGACCCCCGTGTGCTACACCCCAGAGGTTAAGCGTCTTCAGTCTGATAGCTGCTGATGCCGCCTCTTGCTGAATGAACAGTTCAAGGGGTGGCAGTCCTAGCAGTACCTCCATTGCCGCTGTGGGTGTTGTTCTCATACAGCCCGTCGTTGCTACACAAGCAAGTCTTTGAAATTGCTGCAGTTTATGTTTGGCTGTTGTCAGTTTGGTTCTGGGCCACCAAACCACAGCGCCGTAGGTGATAATAGGTCTTATCACCGCAGTGTAAAGCCACATTGTGATCCTGGGGTGTAAGCCCCAGGTTCTACCAACTAGTCTTTTACACTGCCAAAATACGACGCAGGCTTTGTTCAGTTTGTTTTCTAAGTGTTTGTTCCATAGTAGTTTGTCATCCAGGATGACGCCCAGATACTTGACCTCTTTGCTGAGAGTCAGAGTTGTGTTTTGGAGTTTTGGCAAGCGACTGATATTTATGGTTCGCTTCCTGGTGAACAAGACTAGTTCTGTTTTAGCTGGGTTGACTGACAGGCCATGGTCAGAACACCATTGTTCGACGATTTTGAGTGCCTCTTGCATAAGGTCGCAGAGGGTTGCCTCAAACTTTCCTCTTACGAGGATCGCTACATCGTCTGCATAGCCTACAGTGTAGATGCCTGCCTCGTTAAGCTTCCGGATTAATCCGTCCACTACGAGGTTCCACAGGAGTGGTGATATAACTCCACCCTGTGGGCAGCCTCTTGACACGATAGCTCGAGTTGTGCCATTCACTGTTACCTGTACAGCCCTTTGTCTCAGCATGTTGTCGATCCAACCTGCTACGGTTTGATCGGCTCCATGTCTGAGCAGGGCTTGGCTAATGCTGTTGAATTGCGTCTTGTCGAAGGCTCCTTCGATATCGATGAAAGCCACAAGCGCTGAGGATTGTGTTGATAATGCGTGTTCTATAGGTGAAACAACGCTGTGTAGTGCTGATTCGGTTGATTTGCCTGAACTGTAGGCGTGTTGTTGGGGGTGAAGAGGATATTGCGCCAAGGTCCCATCTCTCAGATCGCGGTCACAGAGGCGTTCCAGAGTTTTTAATAGGAACGACGTCAGACTTATCGGCCTGTATGACTTGGGCTGCGTATAGTCACTCTTACCTGGTTTGGGTATAAATACCACCTTAACTTCTCTCCATTTCTTGGGAATATATCGATGTCTTAGGCAGGCCTGATATATTTGGACTAAGTGTGGCGCAATGGTGTCCTTGCACCACTGCATAAGCCCTGGGAATATACCATCTAAGCCTGCCGCTTTGAACGCAGAGAAGCTGTTTATTGCCCATAACACCCTTTCCAGTGTTACAATTCTTTGGGTAGTGTGTGTGGCTTCAACAGGTGATTGATCAAATTCCTGTTGATCTGCCTGGTCCCATGCACAGTTCTCCGTAATGGAGCAGCCTGGGAAGTGTGTATTAAGCAACAATTCACACATCTCACTATCAGTGTTAGTATAAGTGTTGTCTGGTTTTTTCAGAGAGCCTAGGTTACGGTTTGGTTCGCTGGATAGGATGTTTTTAACCCTGGCTGCCTGACTGTTTGATTCTATGTTAGTGCAGAAGGCTCTCCAGCAATCGCGTTTCCTCTCACGGATTCGCTTTTTGTACAGAGATTGGGTTTGCTTGTAGGCATCCCAATCCGAGCCCTTCCTTGTGTTGCTCGCTCTATTAAACAGCTTGCGTAGTTTGCGCCGCATTTTCTCCAGATCCGGCCCCCACCAGCTATTGCGGTTGGAGACCTTTGTGGGGGGCGTTATTTCTGGACAGGTTCTTGTAAATGAGTTGATTAGTGTCTGTGTCAGTTCATTAACGTGTCTCTCTATGTCAACAGGTCCGTCATACTTAAATGTCACTTGTGGAGCTAGATTAGCGGACATTAATTGACTGAATCTGGCGCGGTCTGTCCGTCGAGGGTTGCGCCATAGTTCCTGTTTTTTGGAGTCCACGTTTAGTTTGTATCTTACCCATCTATGGTCAGAGCACGACAGGTCCTTTGACACGTGCCAGTCGGAGATTAGCTCCGATACCCGTTCCGTAGTGAGTGTGATATCTATAATAGTTTGAAACCTGGAGGTAACAAAGGTTGGCTCTGACCCCCTGTTTATAAGCTTAAGATTGGTTGAGAATAGGAAGGTTACAAAATCCTCACCTCGTTTGTTAGTGGATTCGCTGCCCCACAGTGTGTGGTGCGCGTTGGCATCCGCCGAGATGATCAGCTCTAGCCTTTTTTCCTCGCAGTGTCTGATGAGTTTTGCCAGCTCAACCGTCGGTACGTCTGCGTCGCCCGGCAGGTAGGCCGACGCAATAATGACCTCTGGGATGCTAGGGCAGTTGTTTTGGAGTCTGACCGTGGTCAGGTCTCTGGAACAGAACTCATTCATCAAAATTGCATTGATAGATGTTGGTACATAAATGCAGGTGCGTGGGTTGGTTACAGTGGTGTCGAGTAATATCTTACCTCCGATGTTGTTAAGACCGCAAATCCTGTCCTTCCTTATCCACGGCTCCTGGATAAGGGCGACGGTCTTGTTGTTGACCTCCAACACTCTTCGCAAGGTAGCCGCCGCGGCTTGTTTGTGCTGGAGGTTGGTTTGAATGATGTTAATGAGGTGAGGAGGAGCGAAGAGGACTGCTCACTTCCTCATCCGTTTCTAACGGAATGTCCTGGTCCATCAGCTGCGCGACATCCTCCGCTAGGTCATCGGAACCGACATCCACTGCGGAGTTAGTCAGCGAGCAAGCTGAGGTGCCATCCTGCCTCTGCATTTCGGCAGAGTAGTGTTGGCTGACCATTAGCCCGCCGGTGTGACTCTGTCTTGCAACAGAGCCAGCGTGGCTAGCTGTGGACATAGCTGCGTCTGCTCCCTGGTCGTGTCCAGCGCTAACACTCTGCTTCTCAGCAGAGGAGTCACTGGTGACCGTGGGTGCTGTCGCAGCCTCAGCAGGGTCTGGCGGCACATCTTGCAGCTTCCCCGTGCTGCCGAAGAAACGGATATAGGCGTTCCCTAGCTTATAGCATAGGCGTCGCCCCCTCGCTAGGATCCCTGGGATCTGGTCGGCCGGAATACCCAGCACCAAGAAGGTACCCGGGGGATTTCCTTCATGGCGCTCGATATGGTAAAGCGACCAGTTGCTGACCTGATACAGCTTGTTCTGCCCTATCAAGATGCGATGTATCATCTTGACATCATCCGAACAGTTCGGTAACAGGACAGCGGACTTTACCCGTTTAGGAATGTCCGTCTGGCGCTTCACCACCAACACAGTGTCGGGAATTGGTGACACAAGAGTGGCTACGGTGTCTTTGAGCCATTCCACGTCCTTGACATCCTCGCATTGGAGCTTGAGTACTCCCTCGCTGAAAAACGGTTTTCCGCGGAAGGAGGGCCAGTACGGGACGGCGTTGTGACAACCTGGATCATCCGCAATGCCTTCAATGCAGGTTTCCAAGGTTTTCTTGATGCTCTCCACTTGGTCAGCAGTCAAGTTAGTGAAAGGCTCCGCCATCACTGCGACAAAGAGGTCGTTCAACACGACTGTGTTGGCGTATGTGACGGCAGTGCTCACTAAACTTGTGGAGGCCTTTGCTCTTTTGTTGGCGCCGATAATGGGCGATTGTGTATCGTCGGGCCGAGGGCGTTTGGATGTTGGGGCGTTACCCTGGCCTTCTGGTTTTTTAGGCGCAGGATTCGCCTTCCTGCCTCTGCCTCCGCGTTTCTTTTTGTGGGGCGCGTCGGATTTCTCCTTCGCACCCGCCTGGCTGGGCTGGGTTACCGTTTCAGCGCGCTGCTTAGGGCCACCTTGGCTTTCGCTGGGGCGGCTCTTGGGCTTCGCGCTTATTCCGGTATCGGGGACTGTTGCCAGTCCTTCGGCTGCCTCCTGCCTTGCGGCCGGTGGCTGCCTCCTTCCCAATCTAGCCTGGGCACGTTGAGCTGCACGCTTGGCTGTGCGTTTTTTGTTACGCAGGTCTGAGGACGTGCGCTTGCGTTGGACCACCTCCCACTGCTGCTCGCCCGGCACTGACGGGCCGGGGGCGCTGACGGTCGGTGTTGTGGTGTTGTGACTGGGCGCTCCATTGGGAGCTGCGGCCTGTCGTTTGTCAATGTTTTGTTGTTTTTTACCTTTACTCATGTTGTCCATTGTTATGCATGGTTTGGTTTTCATTCTCCATGGCGTCCCACCCTCCTGGGAGCCCGCAGATGGGGATGCTCATTCGAGCACCAGGACCTACCACGGAGAGTATAGGGCCCAGGATCCGCGATGCAGCGAGCCTAAACGATGCGAAGAGTACTACGGTTGTCGGGCCGAGATTTTGACCCGTACTCACCGTAGCATCCGCGCTCCGCCGGCTGCGCACCTCATGATCCTGTAACCCTCGCCAGCTGCCTTTAAGAGGTGCCTTTGCCGGTTACCTCAGGGTGGCTAGTCCCTGAGGCTGTCGTTTCGGCTGGAAATCCGGACCAAAGAGGGCGTGTTGCCCCCACAGGTAACAACAACCCGACCTGTGGTAAGCTCAACCCCCCAGGACTCCATCATCCCCCCTACGACGCTCGACTACGCACGGCACAAAGCGTAGGTGGGCTTTGCACTCTCCACTTGGGAGAGGCCGGTCTGACACGCCCACAGGTCATGACCGTGTAATTTGGCAGTGTATGGCAGGATCAACAAATTCTTTGACCATCTTTTTCCACCTTTTTTGGAACCAGCATTTTTTGCTCGATTCTATCTTAAAGAGGCTTGAACTGACCTTCGTAATTTTTTTGTCAAATTAAGGGTTAAACACTTTTGACATAACGTTTATTTGCCATAGTGACAAAAACGACGCGGTTGGCTCGGTTTGTAGTGCAGCTGCTTACTGGGGCGGTCCTGGGTTCGAATCCCGGCCAGGGCAAATATTTGTGTGATGAACTCGAATATTTGTTACTGGGTCATGGATATTATCTATATAATATTATAATATGTATTTCTATATTATGTATATCGTCGCCTAGTACCAATAGTACAAGGTAAGTACAAGCTTTGCTTAGTTTGAGAGTAGGTCGATTTGTGTAAGATTGTCTCTTAATATTTATTTATTTAATGCTCTTGTACCATAACACTCTTTTGTCCTAAAAGTCAAAATCCATAATATAAAATGAGCTAATACCTTATGCCGCAATCTATTTTATCCTAATATCGGAAGTCATAATGTTTGTTTGACATACAACTTATAAGTCCTAAATATAATACGTGATTTGAGTAATTTGAAAAATACATGTACTCGTACATAGTTAAGGGCTTTAATTAAAACCATACTTAATTGATTCCTTTGTGTAACGATAGTTACCCATATATTTTGTATGAGTAACTTTCGTAACACAAAAGAAGCGATCGTAATTTTGTTTTTATTAAGCCTTTAACGTAACCTAACCTTCTTTTTTTTACCTGTAGAAATCCTCATTGGATCCCCGCTCTACGGGGGTACATGTTTTATGAAAATGACTCATTTAGGTAGAGTCTGACCAGCGAGTCGCTGCACAAGCATTTTTACAGAATTCTATTTATGGCAACAATTTTACCTGTCAAACTAATTGTCAACCTCTGTTCGTACATAACCTAAATATAATCTGAGTGCATTTGTTACGGAAGTTCATATCGTGTTATAATGGCTAAACCGATCAGAAGCAGTGTTAGAAGCATGTTATTTACGATAATCTCTAACTACAATCAGGTTAGACGTGATGAAAATGAGAGATTTCTGAAAAAGAAACGAATGTTGGATGAAATCATTCAGGCGACCGGTAAGTTATTGTCAAACAATTTTGATGCTTCTCTTGGCACTCTTTTATTTACAAAATATTGTTGGCGATTGTATTATAATACTTTAACTTAATTCTTTATTTTGATTCTAGCTGGCGTGGATGATGAAAATATCAAACAATCTATTGAAAAGCTAGCCAAAGAACTGAAGATGGTTATTGATAATAACGAATCAGAATCAGGGTATTTGGCGAAAATATCCTCTATGACAGGTAATAATGATTTATATTTGCACATGTAGATTTCTTAATATTTGAATGTGTTTATTTCCTTTACTTAAGATGTCTCCTTTTTCAGGTGTTAGCATTAGAACGTTACGCTCAATTAAAAAAGAAGGTTCTATTAACCAAGGCGAATGGAATACGCCAGGGAAAAAACGTCCCCGCCCACCAACTGTGTCAAATTTAGACAATTTTGATGTGACAGCCATCCGTAACAAAATAAACGAATTTTATTGTGTCAAAAAGCAAGTTCCTACTCTAAGAACATTACATGCGGAATTGAAAGAATCTATAGGATTCTCGGGATGTTGTGAAACACTGAGGAAAATACTACACCAGAATGGATTTCAGTTTAAAAGAAATAAAGAAGAACGCTCCATTCTCATGGAAAATTTTGAAATATCTGGATGGAGACAAAGATTTCTAAGAACTATACATAAAAAACGACAAGAAGGAAAATTGATTGTGTATCTTGATGAGACATATGTCCACCAAAATTATAGGCCAAAGAAGTCATGGCAAGGGCCTTCTACTTCCGGTGTAGTTGAAAAAATTTCCTCCGGTAAAAGGCATATTATAGTACATGCTGGATCGGAGCAGGGATTTGTTCCAAATGCTTTACTTGTATTTAGCACAAAATCCAAAGCAGCTGATTATCATGATGACATGAATAGTACAAATTTTTTAAAGTGGTTACGTGAAATGTTAATCCCAAATTTGACCGAGCCTAGTGTGATTGTAATGGACAATGCAAGTTACCATGTCACACAAATAAATAAGCCTCCAACCATTCACAGCTTGAAGGCTGATATTCAAAAATGGCTAAGAGAAAATAAAATCCCATATGAAGACTGTTTTAAAAAAGAGGAATTGATGTGCCTTGTTGAAGAAAACAGAGTTGGTCCTGTATATGCAGCAGAGGAAATATTGAAGCAGCATGGGCATGAGGTCCTTAAATTGCCTCCATACCATTGTGACTTAAATGCTATTGAGCTCATATGGAGCCTGGCAAAGCGAAAAGTAGCGAGTAGAAATTTGGGGCTACATGGATCAGAAACTGAAAACCTGATCAGGGAATGTTTTTCAATGATTACAGCAGAAGATTGGAAAAAATGTACAGACCATGTAATAAGTGTTGAAGAAAAATACAAGTCCAAAGACAACATTCTTGACACAGAATTGGCGCCATTCATCATACAAGTTCGTGAAAGTGATAATGAAAGTGATAATGAAAGTGATTATTCTCTATCAGGCATTGAATTTCTCGAATCTGATTTTGATTATGACTCCTGAAATAATAACAGATTAAAATTGGATAAAACGTTATTGAAACTCTGTTTTCTTTCACCGTAATACCTTAAGCTCCAGTTAATCTATCCATGTGTGGCACCTTGCCCTTAAGATGACTTGGAAATATGTCACTTTATTATGATTACTAGTTAACCCTTATTAGGACAAAGGGAAACCATATGCCGAAAATAAAATCGTATGTAATTTTTTTAGCATGAGTCTATTGAATTTTTGTAGTTAAGATTTTTGTATTTGTAAATTGACGATCACTATGATAATTAATGTCAACTGACATAATTTTATATTTGCAAAAACATTATATAGTTGAAATAAATAAACTAAACTATTAATTAAGTATAGATAAATTACCGAGAGCGTGGAATTGCATAAGTGGTATTCTGTATTTAGGAATTCTATATTTGAATTGTTACAACAACAATTTTTAAGTCAAGTCTAGGCTATGTAAAATTCTGTATCATTAGAAATTATTATCACACCTCGTATCTTCTATATTTTTTGCTGTAATTTTAATGTTAAACTTAAATTTAGTATTCTAATTCTAATATTTAATGACTGAATTGTAAAACATATTTATAAGATTGCTGTGCCCTTGCAGGGTTCATGTTCCTGGACCTATCAATAATATAAGACCTTATTGTACAACACGAAACGCAATAAACGAATTGAATTTGAATTTGAAATTTCCCTTTGCCCGTATTGTCAGCATAAACCTCTGTTTGTAATATATTGAAGAAGAAAATTCCAAAATAACGGCAGTGACAAATTCTAAATATTATTTACGTTGTGCGTATATTTTAACTGCTGATTTTATTATATTCTCACAATTTTCGAAATAATTTTCTCTAGGCCCGTACGATTGTGAGTTGTGAGTTAGCCAGTTTTTGTCGAAAGTGAAGGAAATAAATATAGGTGTCAAGAACATGTCAAGAACGGGAAATGGATCGAACAACAGATTATAATATTATTATCAATACTTGTGATATCCCAGATGAAGAATTAAATAATAGCGAATGAAAGTAAAAAAGGACTGAGTAGGTATTATTTTACTTATTAAGAGAAGGGTATATAATTTCATTAAATTAAGAGAAATACTTAAGTTACTCTCCTTTTCTTGCGAACCGTAAACCACTTAATATATATATCTATGCTACAAATGCAATTCTAAGCTCTCGCGAATTAATCTATTATGATTAAAAGTGACATATATCGTTCATGTACTCTGTAAATTTAATTACCTACATTATTTATTGACCGACGATTGTTCTAATAACCCCTCTAATTTAGTCTAGGTACTAAACATTAAATACAAAATATGATTTAAAATATATTGACACCAATTATCAACTTTCTTTTTTCGTACTATGCTTCGTGTTACCAGCTAAAGATTTTTTGAATTAGCCGGGCTTTATTTGTGCAGCGACTCGCTGGTCAGACTCTATCCGTTAGGTACGACGACGACCCTCGTATCGCGTCGTGCTGCACCTCTAGCACAACTGTCAAACGCGACTATTTCTATTTCTCGCGCGAGACAACTACCTGTCTCTTTTTGTGCAGTCATGTAAGAGAGTGACGGGTAGCGCTATGTCGTACGTCAAGAGTCGCGAAGCATAGTTGTGCTAGACGGGCTGATTAATCCATTATCTCGGCACCGCTGTGAACAGGCAGCATTAGATTTCTGAATTTCACTTCTCACTAAGACTTATTTATCGTCAGGTCATTCAGGGAGCCTACTCAAAGGTACCCTAAGCTCGTTGACATTTAAAGCGGCCCGGTTAAGGGGGCCCAGGGAGTGATACCCTCTAACTTTTATTTCTCTGTTAAGAGGCCTTTGGCCGTTATTACTGTTATTAGATTATTAATAGAAAAAATAAGACGTGTATGAGACGGTTACCTATATGAAAAACAAATTGTTGTTTCTCATCTGTAATGTTTCGCTAAATTATCATTTATCCGAAAGCCATTTTTTTCCAGAACTGTAAATTTCAGAATAATCAGGAAGCAAACCTAACCTAATAATGGGTTCTTTAAAACGATTTTCGTAAAATCCTGAAAATATTATGGGTTTTAGGGAAAATATACTAAGTAATTCTAAAATAATAAATGTGCGAGGACTACAATTAGTTCGACTTATCGGATTTGACTATGGTCTGTGGATTTGACCGTTTTTAGGGTTCCGTACCCAAAGGGTGAAAACGGGACCCTATTACCGAGACTTCGCTGTCCGTCCGTCGGTCACCAGGCTGTATCTCAAGAACGGTGATAGCTAGACAGTTGAAATTTTCACAGATGATGTGTTTCTATTGCCGCTATAACAACAAATACTAAAAATAAAATCAAATAAATATTTAAGGGGGGCTCCCACACAACAAACTTGTTATAGATTATGGTACCGGTACGGAACCCTTCATGCGCGAGTCGGACTCGCACTTGCCCAATTTTAGGTTATAGAATACCGTTATTTTCATCGATAAACGAAGTATATACAATTATATATAAATAAGACAATGATGGCCGAGGAAGGCCTCTTAACAGTCCCAAAGTAGACAGTTAGTGCGATTTGAGGGTAACGTTCGGGCTCGGCCGTGACTCGGATGGACACTTAGCGTTAACGGTCTGCTGTTAATATTATACTATATAATGTCATTTTATAGTCTGGTGGAATTATGTTCATTGTTTTATATTATTACAATGTAACTACGATTCCTATGGTCAAGCATTATCTCACACTGAATTAACGTGTTCACTGCCAAGGAGGAATAAATATCAGACAACCACACACAAATCGATCTAGACCCAAATTAAACTCAAGAACGCTTGTGTTATGGGTACTCTGCGACGATATACGTACATTACATAGAAAAATATAAATATATGTAAAAGGTTATATTATATCTGTATTTATGATAGTTACCTACGTTACATACATGTATTCAACTAGTATCTTAGACGCTCTCCTAACGACAAATTTTCTACTCTGCACCCACTTGAACCATCGCTGTTTGGCCTTATGCTTGACTGGTAGAGAATGCTATTAGGCATTAAGTTCGCCATTGGAACTGAATTTTGTTTTGTGTAATAAAGTTTGAATAAATATTTAAATACATAGAACATCCATGACTCAGTGTGTGTATTCGTGTTCATCACTCTAAAATTTGTCCTTGCCGGGATTCGAACCCTGGACCGCTGGCTCAGTAGGAAAGCTGTCTTTAACACTTTCTCTGCCAGGGCATATAAGGTATGACACTCCAGCTGCGAGACCTTCTACGACACTGATTGTTGGTAGTTGGTAGGTAGTTGCCGCTTTATGTTAATAAAATAATTATAAGGTATAAATTGTTTGCGCCAGTAGCACAAATAAATGCATTACGTTTGTTGTGTTCTAATAATTTTAATCGTGAGGGTTTTTAATTTTAATTGTTTGAGACTGGCAACACAGAACCAACCAACCAATCATAGCGTGATGACGTCAAAAGTCTCACCTGTTCGGAGTAGCATACCTTATTTTACTATACCATGGAGTAAACTAGTTGAACTGAAGTGTAACCAAATGGAACCACATTAATGTAACCACATTTAACTCTTCAATGCCACTCCCTACTCCAAATAAAACTTTGACTTTGAACTGCAACCGCTTGAGTCGGCAACCACGTTAGGTTAACCACATTAGCTCGTAATGCGTTTTTGCTCGGACTGTAATTGAACCAACTGGAGCTTCAACTCCTAAACTTGTTAGTACTAGTTTCGTTGGACTGACGCACAGCACATATAGATACAGAGGTTCTTTTCTTTGTGATTATAAGTATATAACTATTATAAGGCACTAGAAATTTTAGTACGGTGGCATGCACTCGGGTCTGCACACCCTATTTGGGATGGGATCGAGCAGCGTAATTCTGCCTCTGAAACGGTGGACCGACGATCTGTTTGCTGTAAGCTGACGGATGCAGATAGCGTGTAATCAATCGTTGTTTACCTAAAAAGTATTTGGAAAAACCTGTGGTCAGTGGAATTTTATAATTCGGGGCTTTTATCGTCGGTACACTTTGTTGGGGGTCTACGCTGCGTCCTCCGGTCCGCGATCACCGCTCAAGATTTCTGCCCCAACAGCCATCGGTTCTACGAGCAATGCCCCCGCCCGTGTACTGTCACAAGTACATCTACCACAGTGCAGTGTTGGTTGTGCGCTGGTGCGACCTCGCCAGGAATTCAGTTTATTTAGGAAGTGCGATGCCGCGTCAGCGCTGATCTCAACGATGCGATGTTTATGTTGCAAACTCGATCCTTGCGCACTATTTAACACTTCCATACTACTTTATATGAATACTAGCGACCCGCCCCGGCTTCGCACGGGTGCAATGTGATATTATGCATGTATTATACATATAAACCTTCCTCTTGAATCACTCTAGCTATTGAAAAAAACCGCATCAATATCCGTTGCATAGTTTTAAAGATCTAAGCATACATAGGGACGGACAGAAGGAAGCAACTTAGTTTTATACTAAGTATGTGGTGACAATACAACAATAAGAGCTCCATATGTGTTCGAAACATGTCGGACCGTTCCTAACAATTTCTCGTGAACGTAAACTGCTTTATACAGTCATTAAATATGTCTCACAAATTAATAAAACAATACTTTATTTGCACACCAATAAAATTGTACAAAACAAATAAAATTCTTAAATAACGGTAAACAACAGCCGGTCTTATCGCTAGCGATCTCTTCTAGGAAACCTTTGGATAGATACTAACAGAAAACAAGTACGCATATGTGTTAATATACACATATATAAATAGATAATATAGGTACATAAACATACATTGACGACGTGATTGGCGTAATGGAAAAGCAGCTGCCTACTGAGCCGACGGTCCTGGGTTCGAATCCCGGCAAAAGGAAATAATATATTTGTGTTATGAACTCGAATGTTTGTGCCTGGCTCATGGATGTTATTTGTATTTAAGTATATATTTATCTATAGTATTTTTATCGTCGTCTAGTACCCATAACGCAAGCCTACTAGACTAGAGCTTACTGTGGGACTAAATCGATACATATTATAGACACTAGACAGATTAACAATACAGTCGGAAGCAAACGTGACGAAAAATAATTTTAGTGAATATGATGAATAAGTATGTATTGATTTAGTGTAACTGTCTACTAAAATACGCACTATTGCGAACTTCTCGAAATTAGCGAGCATTTTGCTGATCTATAGATAGATCCAATATTTGACTTTCCGCTGAATTCATACCATAACTATGAAAACTACTCGTATTATTTGCTTTACAGTATAAAGTTTAACTGTTGTTTGATGTTATTAAATCGATTATAAAGTGAAAAGAGAAAGAAATAGTATTTTATGCAATCGTTGCACAATGAAGGTTCTTAAAGTCGTGTACCGCGTTTAGGTCACGAGTCTTGCCGAGTGGCCTAAGTAAGGTACGAGATTTTAAGACCTAATCACCTAATTGTGTAACTATTGCATACAACACTTTTTATACGAGCAAAACACAGAAAAACATTTTTTACTTAATCGTCATTCCCCACTATGAATTTTTATTTCCGGTGTAACCTTTATCGTTCAACTATAACTGACCAATTAAAAAAAAGCCGGTCAAGTGCGAGTCGGACTCGCGCACCGAGGGTTCCGTACAAACACTCCATCCTTAAGCGGTTAAGTTAAGTTTGCACCTGGTATGTATAGCGCTCCATACAAATGAGGTGCGAAGTTAACGCAACCAATCCCTTTGTTGTACTGGAGCCCCCCTTAAATATTTATTTTATTTTATCTTTAGTATTTGTTGTTATAGCGGCAACAGAAATACATCATCTGTGAAAATTTCAACTGTCTAGCTATCACCGTTCTTGAGATACAGCCTGGTGACAGACGGACGGACGGACAGCGAAGTCTCAGTAATAGGGTCCCGTTTTTACCCTTTGGGTACGGAACCCTAAAAACATGATCGCGATGGTCATGGCGGTTGGCGGCCTCGTGATTGATTTCTTGAAAACAGTAGGTAGCGTGCTTTTTTTAAATCAAATATGCTGATGTTCTCTTTTGGAAATTATTAGAGTTGAGTAATTAGGTACTGTCAAGGGGGAGCTCAGATGGAGATAAATAAGAGCAGAGGTACGATATAGGTGTTTATTGCCCGGAGGCTCAAGCAAGCATTCCAATTTTATTTCTATGACGGATGTCACTCGATAATTCAAATATATAAAAATTACTTTATTTTTATATCGATGGCCAATATCATTGACCGTGAGTCCGTGAAGTATCACCTTCACATTTCCCGCCGACTCGGGGTGAACGAGGGACATTCGTCTTATTACATTGACACTAGACAGAACTACTCCTGCCTAACACATGTGAGGTCCCTACCTATGCAGGGATACCCATACAATCATACCCAGATGGTCTCTTACTAAGAGATAACCAGGGTCAGGACATGTGCGGATACCAGCCTATGGCATATTACGTATTCCGACATGTTGTCTGACATTGGCTTCGCCTTGACAAAAACCCTGCTAAAAAGGCAAGGCACCAACTTGACTATCCCAAGTGTCATTCGACTTAATAAACTAAAACATCGACCATTCGATACAATATCAAAAATGATAGATCTTAACAATTTAATCGCCTGGAGTAAAACCGGCCTAAATAAATTGTCTCGAATGTTCGCACCTTAACTGCCTGGAGTATGACATATGACACACGTCGCATGCCCCAAACAGTTGTACCACGGTATATCACTGCCCTTATATTATATGCTTGAAAACATTGTCTATGACACTCGCTTCAAACATCCATACAGGACTAACAAATAGTGATACCCATCTACCACTAGCTTTATATTAGAATCCTGGCGCATATATATTAAATATGCCCCAGAAATCTGTACCTTAATTATTTTCACATTAGAATCCTGAAGCATATGAATTATGCTTCAAGATTCCGTACCTTGTTCTAAATAAATACCTGGAATAAATATTTTTAATTTATTCCAAGTATTTGTACCAAAAAAAATAAACCTTGACCTCATAATTGATTTTACGACCATCGACCATAGCAGCACATGTCATAATGACATGTCAAAATGCTATGTCACTGTCGAAAAATCAACTATTATTGAAACACGAAACGAATGTTTTTTTTATTAAGAAAATCCTACCTATTTCGAATTAATAATTAAAATTAATTATAATATATATTAATACATCAATAAAATAAAAATCTTCAGTCTGCAGTCGGCCCGATGCAGGCTGCATGAAGTCCTTGGCCAAGACCTCATGACCCTGCCGCCTCTGGAGGATGAATGCGCGAGGCATTCAATCACACCAGCAGCTGAAATCCCAAGGAACTGGGACAGCTATGGCCCTTGCAGTGTCGAATTACATGAAAAAGAAAATCAAATTAGTAAACACAAATTAAAATGCTGGAAATAAAGTATTATAAATAAATATTGGAGGTCTGAGGAAGCAATAAGTTAAAATTATTTCAAGTAAAAGGTATTGAAAATGCAATAAATTCAAAGTGCAATAATTTATAGAGCAAGAAATTAAAAATTGAACTTCCTATAGTAATATCTTAGAAATGCAGCTAATATATAGTGGAAAGAAATGTAATTATATTTACAACAGTGACACTTGCAAATGCAACAAACACAACTGCATCCTTGTACAGTCAGCCTGAATTAAAAATTGCTGAAAAATAATTGTGTTATTATTTACACCCTAGAAATATAGAACTGTTTTATATAAATTAGAATTAACGATTAAAGAATCTCTTTAATCTGATAACATGAATTATTACATTCTTGGCACGACCATTAGGAGTGAGTCTTTGTACCACATAATTCCTTGGAGACAATCGGTGGATTATCTTATAAGGTAATAATTCAAGCAGAAAAATGATTATTTGTAGGACCTTACTAACATCTAGAACTACTATACACGTAACATAATTATTATGAGACCATTATTTACATCCTAATAAACACATATTCTACAAATTATTATGGATCATTATTGCCTGATAGAAGCGTAGCGTTTCGTCCGATGTTCACGGTGTCCAGCGGCGCTCTTCAGTGCTTGAGCGGCTCTTCACGCTCATGCACCCTGTTCCTGATGTTACATCTTCTTGACGAGCACTTGGTCCGGCACAGCACATATTAATCAAATAAAATTTTACTAGCAACATATTGTATAATTAGTGATAATGGCTGAACTTGAAGGCTTCCACTCTTTAAGAACATTTGTTACATCATTTGACAACACTGAAACTGAATGTTTCTCACTGATAAAATTCCATATTTTCACTGACAATTGCTTGTCTGATGTCAACAACGTGTGCTTCAAGCGTAAAGAAACGAATTAATGATGATTCTTGCGACTTTTGCCGTCGATGATAACATCCTTGTACATAATTTCTTGGCTCGACGGGAATCCGTTGTTTAACTTTAAAATAACATCCTAAAACGATGTCTGATACTATTCTGTAATGCGGGTCCCGAACAATTAAACCGCAACCGCCATTTGTGATTATTTTATTCGTATTTTCTCACTTAGGCCATTAATTAAAAATCTCCAACGTCGGAAAAGCCATTAAAAATACTCGTCTCCATATTTATGTGGAGCCCGAAACGATGCACAAACTAATTATAATCGTATGGGATGAAAAATGATAATGGATGATTTAGTGATTCGTCCACTTCACCCGTCTGACGAACTCGCTCCTTTACGGCAGTGCCGACATACAATACCACAGCAAATGCCAAATGTGCACTTATTTTTCGTTGTGCTTCATGCGCGTATAGACGGTGCGCTTCGCTCCTGTCCGGCTCCTATGCAAAGCGTAAGCTTTCAGTACGTAAGTGAAAATCTGTGGACAAAATTAATTGGGAGCGGGGGAAACTTTCAAACTCGCGCGACTCTAGATGTAAATTTCGCACCTCCGCCACTTGTCAAGGGGGAGCTCAGATGGAGATAAATAAGAGCAGAGGTACGGTACGATATAGGTGTTTATTGCCCGGAGGCTCAAGCAAGCATTCCAATTTTATTTCTATGACGGATGTCACTCGATAATTCAAATATATAAAAATTACTTTATTTTTATATCGATGGCCAATATCATTGACCGTGAAGTATCACCTTCACAGTACTAACAGAAAGATGAGATGTCTTATGAATATTTAAGTTCTGTAGCGGGTACAATGGAGTCTAGAATTTTGGTACAGGATTAAAAAGTGCGTTATTGTGATTTTGACTGTGAAATTATAATGTATTTTAAATTATAAGAAATTATAATATAATTATAGTTATAAATGACAGATTAAAGTACGCGAGTATAAAAAGAAAATTAAGAAGTTGTCGTATTCTAACACTTTTTGTCGTAACACTTTCACGGGAAAACGCGGTAGGTACCGTATCACGAGCGTTCTTACGTCTCGGTGTACTGCCCGTAAAAGTGTTAAACTGACACTAACATATTTTTGACAACGTTCGAAGTGCATTAAAGTATTGTTGCATTGAATTGCAATGCCTTGCATTACATTGCATTGCATGACATCGCATTGCATTGAATTGTCAGTTTTATAATAGTCGACTCGTTGACTACAACGCAAAACTTTTAACCCCAACTTGGAGCGTCTGATGGTCACCGGAAAAGTGGAAGGAAAGAGCTGACCAGATTTCCGAGCAGACCAACGGACCAGTTAGCGCCGCACTACACCAGGCAGCTGACCGCAACCGATGGAGACAGGCAGTTGACAAGCTGAAGCGGAGTCACGATCCTCAGTAATGAGGGAGCGATGGAGAAGAAGAAGAGAAGAAGAAAGTCTGCGAGTATAAAAAATATAATATGTGTATTTTTAAGAGAGCGCCAACGCGTTGGCTAGCTCTCTCTCTCACTGAGCGTAAGCGTGAGCGAGATGGAAGTGCGTGCTCGGAAGTGCGGAAATCATGTTTTTGAGTTGTGTCATAAACGTGTGCATTTTATATTGAAAATAGTTTTACAGTTTTTGAGAACTTATAATTGTGCATTTATTAAGCTAAAAACATTGTTAAAAACGGAAGGGGTTTGAAGATCCAACCGAAATTACCAAAAAAAGTGTTATGTTTGAGGGATAAAAGTATCGAGAAAATTATTACCAAGCGTGTTTTCACGTTGACAAGATTGAAGAAAAACTGTTTAAGTTTCTTATTTCCAAGGGACAGATTTTTAATCACTATGGATGTTGAGATCTAGGATCATTCACTTGACGAATTTTGCATGGGTGGGCTCTTAATGAGTAATTGTTAATCTGTAACTACAGTATGTTGTATAATTCAACATCAGTCTAAACCCCTACCTATTTTACAGATATTGCTCGCGCTTATTATTTGCACTTTACCAACAGGAATAATAGCATTAAGTGAAGGCACTTGATCGAATATTGTAATTATATAACCTTTGCTCGTTCTAGTGATGTATCGTGCTTTCTCAATAATCGACGTCGATGAATGCCGTCGCGTAATGGACCATCGATTGATTAACTCGATAACTTACAGCGCGGCTCGATAAAGTGTCTAGTTAGGGTTGGCAACGAACGAAAAATCTGATTTCGTTATATATAGTGAGTAGTGTATAGAGCCAAACCACGATAACTTTTCCAAGCAAATGAATTGTCAAACCATACGAAGTGAATTGTATAAGTAGTTTGACGGACTCTAGTGGGCCTATGGCTGTTGCTTTTAAAGACAACAGTGGCGTGGCGTCTAAGATCCGTCCGATCCCCCCTAGCTTGCCTGTTTTAGAGCATTTTAACACTTGTCTATTGTTTTTAGAGAAAAAGCAAGCCAATTCTATTCCGACTTGCCCAGGGAGTTCTTTTGATACCACATCACTGAAAGACACAAAATCACTACTTGGTTTTCTCTGACATGACACCTTAGAACTGAACTTTATTGATTGTTTGTGTACTATGCGACGTCTAGTTGCAGAACGTCTGACTAGTAAGTTGCGCAGGCAGGTAGGCTGCTTAGCGTAGCTCGTGGCGCGTAGTGAGACCGTTTACCTCGAGGAAAAGGATAGGAGGGTATTAGCCTGTTTGTGGCTCTGTTAGTATAAAATTAAAAAACCACTTCAAAGTAAGGTTTGTCAAAATACACCTACGATTGATAAACATATATTTGGTAACCCTGACAACAGCGCACCCCAGCCATAAGCATGCAACGTAATTAGTATAAACTGTATCAGCGAATTATTTGGGTGATTCTACAAAAAATGGGTAACTCGATGTCATAGGGCAATAAAATAATGTTTTGTTATATTTTGTTTATATTTTTAATTTTATTTGAATACTACTAAAAGCCTTTTATTTGGTCACCCAATTTCAGCTATTCATTTTAAATACAAATTTGTGAAACTCCACAATTTATCCTTAAAACGTCAGTACTTTGGCATGTCACAACCTCAAAAGTGGGCAATCAAATGGCTGTGTATTAAATATTACCTCTAATGTAAGAACACTTACTGTTTCAATACACTCTATGATGTATTTAATAATGTATATCACTACTTTCATAATATAATATTCTCGCTGTTGTTGTAAAAAATATAAGAAACTTTGTGTTCAGTTTTATTCGTCAGTCCGCTGTCTGTTGGTCGAATTGGAATTTCGCGCTAAATATCGGCGACTCAAATTCAAATCCGCGTTAAATTGCAAGGTTGATAGTAAAGTTAGCTGCAGGTCGAGCCATTTTACGGCCACTATTACTGAGCCAGTACCAGAGTTGTGGTTGTCATGTGAACACGTGCCGATCCAGTCAAAATGTCAGTCCTATGGTAAATCGTTATTTCCTTGTAAATCTGTGTTACACTTGAATTTATACACAGTCAACTTTGTTTTGTTAAAATGTAGCTAGTTGATGTTCGAAAATATCAAATTAAATGTTGATTCTAAAGATAACCCAAAATTCATGTCTTTTTCATCAGTCCGTTGGCGTCAGTCCTTTGTGTGATATTGCGCCAAAGGACTGACGGGTTTCCAGGGTACTGACATTTGTAGCGTGTTGAAGCTGTATGTTTTTACTTATTTCAGTTTAAACCATCGTGCCGCCTCTTAAAAAAAGAAGGAACAGGGGTAAAGACATTTGTTAAGGAAATAACACCTTGGGAGCAACGATTAGCCACAAAAAAAAAAGAAAAAAATCATCTGAGTACACGCAAAAAAAAACAACTTCTGAATCATACTACTTATATCTTTGTTCGCCAGAACTACTGACCACGAAGCATAATCAATAGATGGTGAACAAATGACCTATTATAAACGACGACCAAAGAGCAAATGAAGCGAAAGACAGAAAAAATCCGGAAATAGGCAATTAAAAAATATTGAACCAAGCAATGGTTTCAAAACTGAGAACTAGACTGAAAAATCATCGACCAAAATATAGGAGAGTCAAAAAGCAGTCTAAGTAAGTTGTAAAATCTGTGGAAGAAACTCCATAAACCAGAATTGGAGAAATGAGTGAAGATAATACAAAAAAAAAGGAAGGAAACAGTGAAGAAGGGCCTTTTCGGAAGTATTATTTAAATTAAATTAAAAGAAACTACATAAAGAGATACAAAAAGTTCGAACAAGCTACAACAAATACAAATTATAGAGAATACCAAAAATAGCCGTGACTTATAAAAAAACAGGGATGCTTAATTAGAAAATTTATACTGTTAAACTACCTCAAAGTAGTAAAGCCAATTAAAAAGCTGTTTGAATGGTGGAGATAGATCTTTCTCACAGTATTACACGTTAAACAGTTTTTTCAATTGTTACTTCAGTGAATGAAGACTAAGAATAAGACTAAAAACATAAGAATAAGACTAAAAATAGTTTCTATCGTCTGCAAATCGAAGGTGAGTGAGGTACTCGCCGTTAATGTTGATACCAAGTCCGTTCCAATCCAGTAGCTTGAAGGCATATTCCAGTGTAGCAGTAAACAGTTTTGGAGAAATTACGTCTCCCTGTCTTACTCCTCGCTGCAGTTGGATAGACTCTGGTCTTGGATTCGGACTGACATGGTGGTGTTTCTGTACAAACACTTCAGCACTTCGATGTATCGATAGTCGATACGGCACCGCTGGAGAGATTGAAGCACAGCCCATGTCTCGATCGAATCAAAGGCTTTTTCATAGTTCACAAACGCTAAACATAGTTGGCTGGTTATACTCCTTTCTCTTCTGTACAACCTGCCGCAGCGTATGAATTTGGTATATGGTGCTAAAGCTTTTCAGAATCCGGATTGTTCGGAAGGTTGGAAATCGTCTGTGCGCGAGACGATTGGTAATGACTCTGGAGAACAGCTGATAAACATGGCTCAGCAGTGAGATGGGCCTGTAGTTCTTCAATAAAGGCTATGCTCGAAGTTTCTGTGCGTGAATTAATCAGAAATGAGGATATCCGCAGTAGAACCAGGGTAACCGACACAGCTCACAGGATTGCACGGTTGAAATGGCAATGCTCAGGCCATGTAGCCCAGTAAATGAACGGCAGTTGGAGCAGCAAAGTCGTAGTGGCGACCACGTATAGGAAAACGCAGCGTGGGAAGGCCCCCGACTAGATGGACGGATGACCTCCTGAGGGTAGCGGGGAATCAATGGATGCGGTCTGCACGGGATCGCACTTTGTGGCGAGTCATGAGGGAGGCCTATGTTCAGCAGTGGACGTCTGTGGCTAATAGATAGATTAATTCCTAAGAGATTTATTTCTAAATTTTAATAAATATCAAGCATATGTTATGAAGTTGTGTATTTTGTCAGTACTTTGTCAGCCTCGTCAGTCCCCTGGCAGTCAAATTCAGAAAAACCGAAATTTCTCCGGTTCCACTTAAAAAAGTGACTGGCCCAATCTCGAGCAATATATTCATTACATTACCTATCTTATATACCCGAATTTGTAGCATTTTGATTAAAAAACTATCATAAACAAAATATCCCGAAAAGTTACCCAACTTTTGTATATTCGCCCATTTACAGAACACGCTCAGCAAGCACTGACTCCGAAAAAGTTTTATATAAACTTTTATCCCCCTTATTGTTATACATATATTTATATCAGGCTTACGAAAATGTCATTATGACATCCACGACATTACAAGGTGAATTTTTGAAATGTCAAATGAAGTAATAAACTAGTGTGTCTCTAAACTAGTCATCTCTATGGAACATCTCATTAAGGCAGGAAAAATTCAACGAACACAAATACAGTTTCCTCACCATGAGTTTACAGTGACAGTACTGGGTAGCTACTGCGTAAACGATTTATATGGAGAATCGTCGTTCTACAAAGTTACCGCAGGGGGGGCAGTATTCTCCATACAAGTCGTTTACGCTGTCGCTGGCGAGTACGGTCACGTTAACTCATGGTAAGGGGTCTCAGAATACGATTTAAGAATGGTAAATAAATAGTCTCAGTTCTCGAATTCCATTATTTAAGTTAATTTTAATGATTGACAAGTATAATTCCCTAAATGTAATGGAATAGTCCGAAATGTCTACCGAACGATAACGAAACCAATCTGGCTGATTTACCCATTCACTCACGACTGATTGATCAATTAATTGCTTTACCAACACCAATATTATCAAATCGAGATATCCGACATTTCACGACCCGTGACCTTCAAAGTTGCAATTACAGTTCAACTTTGACATTTAGAGTAATCCATCGTTCCAGGGATTGTATTCATTCCAGTCACTCGTCTCATCAGTCATTCATTCATTCATTGCTTTCGCGGTAATATTTACCACGAGTATTAATTTCGTATGCTCTCTCGCTACTATCATAGATAAGTTATGCTAAGCAAGTTTGTTTTTAATAAAAGCAAACCAAGTGAAGTTATTTAGGTTATTACCGTAACCATAAGAAAGAGTTATAGACCAAGTTTTTAGGATGCAAACTTGGGGCCGCCACGGGAAAAATATACCGGTTGTTCTAATTTTAGTTCGGGTGTGTTCAATGTGATCCATACAGTCCATACAAATGTGCATCCTATTCGATTGATTTATAATCTTTTTTTTAATGATATTAAATTTAAAAGAGAACTGTTTAAACTATAAAACACAGTGATTACCTAGAAATAGAGGGAAGATAACTACTAACAATTTTATCAATGTTAGTATTCTCCCCGTTTTTCCCTCTCATTCAATTGTTTATCTCGTCTCAACGACCGTGCCTTCTCTTACGCTTATTGTTTAATTTAAGCGTTACCATAATTTGGCGGTCTAGCACAATTTTGCACGCCTTTCGCTGACATAGCGTCATTTGTGTCCCTCGCACCAACCCACACATAATAAAAAATGCGAAAATCTGTGTGCGTATGTACCTAATTGTGTATGTTTGTTACTTCTTTGCGGCGCAACGGCTATTTTTATCCCAAAAGACACCGTCGTCTAGTACCTATAGTACAAGCTTTGCTTAGTTTGGGACTAGGTCGATTTGTGTAAGATTGTCCCTTAACATTTATTTATTTAACTACCAGAACGTAATTAACTACCAGAGCGTAAAAAACATTTTCATAATTAGCATAATATGGCGGTAAAGCTAGTACTGTATAAAGAGGTAGACAATTATTAGTCATGCTAGATGGGCTGAGGTTTATTAACCTAAGTGAACTATCTTCCCGCATCGTACTCTGTGCGCATCGAACTTCGCATCAATAAGGTTCCGCTCTGAATACTTCAACGTACCGGAACCGGAAATGAAACCGCGCTCCCGAATTTTCAGTTACAAGATATTTACTTACTAAGTTACCGGTGCAAGTTTGTTCGAGATTCGTTTAAGTAAATTATTAACAAGCTTTAGTGTGGAGGAACAAATGAATGATATTTTCTTTTTAGTAGTAGAACTTCGATGGCAGAAATGAACAAAGCCATTATAAGGGTTGTTGGAGTAGTAGAGCCTCGTGCAGGGTCCGTCCGGATTGATACTACCGTCTTGCCTGCTAACCCACCGCCGAACAGCAATGTTCGCATTGTTGTGTTCCGGTGTGGGGGTAAGATAGCCGGTGAAATTACTAGCATAGAGGCATTCTATCTTCGTCCTCCGGGTAGGCAAGCACTTGTGACTCCTCTGGTGTTGCAGGTGTTTATGGGCGACGGTAATCGCTTTCCATCAGGCGATACGTTTGCTCGTTTGCCCACTGACATATAAAAAAAAAAAAAAAATAATAAGGGTGCCCGTCCACTGAAGCGGAGCAGACAAAATATAGCAATCAGGCTAAATGTTTGCAAACAGCAAATGAAGTGCATTGACCCTTTTTACAAACCTCCGCTTTACTCCGCTTGTGTGGACAGGGAGCCTAAATCTCTCTTTTGTTTCAGTGTGTAGTCGAATATAAGTCTTTTACAAATCGCCTGGTGACAAGCAACTCACAAAAATTTCAGTCACTACTCCTCAAAACCTCGTATCTCAGTTTGTAGATTGATACTGAGATACGAGCTTTAAGTAGGTACTTGTTACTTAGTCAGTTTTGGTTGTCTACAGGTGAAATATCCCTGCATAAGATTGGGTTTATCTGTCACACAATGTCCAGCGACGGAATGTTCCCGAAATGCCACCAACAGAGACAAAGTGGAGACCATCGCGAAGGCAGCCAAAGTTTGTTTTTAATAAAAGCATGGATTTAAAATATGGAGTATATCAAGCACCATATATCCCTTACTCTATGATATAATACAGTTCCCATGTTACTTTTACGAAGATCGAAACTTTGAATTCTGTAATTTAGAGTAGTTTTTGAAAGAAAAAATATCAATAAAAAATTTAAACTGCAGGTTTCAAATATATACCAATAAATCGCAATAGCCCTGTTCTAGATATTAACATCGATGATATGTTAAGAAACACGTTTGATCATAGAGAAAAATGTCTAAAACAATCAGCATTTTTGGAGGAATAAGGAGTCTTAAGATATACAAAAAAACTGTACAGACTTGTCTCCATCATAAACGACGCCAGCTGTACTTGGCCGGTCGAGCGCAATTTAATACAGCAACATAAACGACATCATTGTGCCAGTATCTTTTATCGTCAATTTTATATCGCAAGTAACTTAGCCAATTTTTCACACGTGGGCCGAAAATGGCGCCGAAATTGTTTCCAAACACCGCTTTATTACGAATGTGAGGGCTTTATCAGTTTAATCGCGTTCAGGTTTAAAACGGGCCAAAAGATAAAATGTGAATTATCGGTATGTTAACCTTTTTTAATGCACAGCGGGAATTGTATCAAAATCCAATACTTATCGGTATGAAACTGTACTAAATACCTATATATAAACTTTATACACGGTTTCTACTTGTTATCAGCCGTTTTAAAAAGTAATAAATTAGTACATTGGTTACGATTATATCGGGCTCGGGGAATTGGACGTTCGGAAATCGGATATATGCTGGCTGGACATTATTAGGGGATCCAAAACCGTTTTTTTTTGTCATGATCAAACCGATTTTTTGCAAATCAAACCGGTTTTAAGCCGCATAATTTTCATGGCGTTATGTCCATGGTTTATGATACACTAGGGTGGTGAAACGCCAAGGTACCAAATAATATAAATGCAGATTATCCAAAACTTTCAATGTATGATAACATTAAAATTACACAATATCTGTTACTGTCTGTTATGATTTAAAACTAAAATTAAAGACGTCTAGTAGTAAAAGTACACTATAAATAGAAAATTTGGCCCCAATCGCCGTCTACTGGCAGCGTGCCCAGAAGGCTGGCAGCATTGATCACTGATCCGCTGAGCGAGATATGACCCAACCCTCTGCCCATCTAGCACAACCATGCTTTGCACCTCTTGTCGCGTGGCATAGCATCGCCCGTCACTCTCTCACAGTACTGCGAAGGAAGAGGCGCGTCACTCTTGTCGCGTGGCATAGCATCGCCCGTCACTCTCTCACAGTACTGCGAAGGAAGAGGCGCGTCACTCTTGTCGCGTGGCATAGCATCGCCCGTCACTCTCTCACAGTACTGCGAAGGAAGAGGCGCGTCACTCTTGTCGCGTGGCATAGCATCGCCCGTCACTCTCTCACAGTACTGCGAAGGAAGAGGCGCGTCACTTGTCGCGTGGCATAGCATCGCCCGTCACTCTCTCACAGTACAGCGAAGGAAGAGGCGCGGCACAGTCGTGCGTATCAGGTGCTGGTCACGCGTGAACTCCACTAACCTGTGGCTACACTCTTGGACCCTGTGGGCGCTTTCATCGCAGGGCCCCAGAGTCTCAACTCAACCCCAAACGGCTCAAATATGCATCCACTATTTATGTTTGCATATTTGCGCCGCCGTCCGTTAGCCGTTTACTTTTTGCCGTTTACGTTTACAGTTAGTTAAATGTAGATATTTTAATAAACTCGATTATTATTACTAAACTATTTTTTTATATTATTAGACTCCAACGTTTAGTGTAATACCTAATTAAACTTTAACAACCATGGAGAAAATACTTCATAAAACAATGTATAGGACATAAACAGTGGGTGCGTTTGGAACCTTATGCTGTTCTACCCAAGTTAACCATTATTTTATAAATTGTGTTTATCTTGTTTCCTTTTTTATTGGTGTGCAATAAAGTATTGTTGTATTGTATTGTTAACTCCACAGTTACTACAAACAGCTACTAAGTAAGACTGTGTTAAACCGCTAATATAAGTTAACTCCTAACAAGTATGAAAGGCGGCAGTAAAATATTAATTGGACTGAAAACGCGGCGCCAATATTACTTTGTCGGGTTTTATGAAAGGATCCAGAAGTTATGGACGCCCGTAAACCGAACTACACACTACAAAGTTGGTTGATGACGTACGGAAAAAAATTATCAGCCGGTACGTCTAAAATGGTTTAGGTGATTTTTAGGGTTCCGTACCCAAAGGGACCCTATTACCAAGACTCCGCTTCCGTCCTTCTGGCTGTCCGCCTGTCACCATTCTGTATCTCATGAACCGTGATAGTTACAGTTGGCATTTTCACAGATGTATTTCTGCTGCCGCTATAGACAACGAACAGTAAAAAACAGAATAAAATACATATTTAAGGGGGTTTCCTTATAACAAGTGTGATCGGTTGCGACAACTTTGCTCCTCATTTGTACCAGGTGCAAATTTAACCCGGCCAGTTAAGATGGGATAAGTATTTGTACGGAACCCTCTGTGCGTGAGTTAGGCTCGCACTTGGCCAGTTTTTTACAGTTGCCACACGCTCCGCATTGCGTGAGTTCCAGATTTCACGTGCGAAGTGCGAACAGCAAGTTGTTTCATGTGTACTTAATTAAAAGCATAACTGAAGACAATAGGGCTGGTTCGTTCCACGCCCAAATAAAAGGCATAGATATCTGTCCAGAGAAGGAACGTAGCCTCTTTCGGGAGCCCTTCCCTCGGCTTTCGATTTAAGAGATTTAGTTGTAATTTTATCAAGGTTTTATTCATTGCAAGTTTTTTTATACCTGACGAAATTATATTTCTTTAATTCCCATCTTGATATACAAAACCCCCAGTCATGATACAACACCCTGATCTTCGTGCGCACGATTGTCTGTTGCTGTCCGCACTTCGCAGCGGGATACAACGCCACCAGTGTGATAACCGCCTTATTTGGGGATCTTAACCCTTTTTCGGATTCCCACACCTTTGCTTCGACAAGGAATGCCCTCACAGGAACTGCAATGCGTATGACATACATTAATGATTGACATGTATTCTGAAATAGATTACATTACTTCAAAGAATCGTTATTACATAATATTCAGTTTGATTATATTATAACGCTCTCTTACTACAATGCTTATGTCCACGCGTGGGTATGACATAGAATTGTAATATGGGGGCAAGTTCGGTCTGGTGTTAATACTTAATAGTAGAATGCGCACTTGCCTGATACCGAGTTATAATTACAATGATGACTCCTTGTCACTTTTTATACTGGTCGTTTCCGCTCACAGTATGTCTCCGTATGTCCTCCCGAAACTTAACAACAGACGCTAAACTCTTCCTGTACCTCAGATAAAGCGCCGTCCTCCTAAACGCTCACCTTCAGCCCTGATACTTTGTAAACAGACAATACAAGAGAGGTGCCCAGCGGGGCTATTACCGACCATGTATATACATACTCGTATATTTATTCTACCTTACCTATAACTATAACCCAAGTCTGTATGTCCTTTGTCTATCTGTCCTTTCATTTCTTTCTAATAATACGAATAACTAGAAGATAGACGTAGGTAGGCATAACCCCTTTTCTTTATTGTAGTTCAGAAGTATCCTATAATCCTCTTTGGATCCATTGAAACCTGTGACCATACCAACATTGGTGGAAATCTATATAAAATTTTAGCGTGTTGAGCGCACAAAAGCATAATTTTGTAGCTGGATTTGATGACGATAATGATTCTTTTTGACAACATGTTTATTAAGGATCCAGCTCACATACCTAGCTTTTTGCGATTATTATAGCCTTCTTACCGATGCCCCATGGCAGCACTAAAATCTTAAATAATAACCAGAGCTCGGCGTGGGTGAGCTATTTTTACGTCATTAATATCATATAGTTGTGTCTTGTAATGTAATATGGATAAGGTGTACCCATAAAAGATAATAAAAAAAAGACAACACTGAAATGATTAAACTAAAATGAGAATACATTACAAAACGAATATTAACCTTTTTATATAATGTAAATTTTCTGTGCTATTGTAATAAATGACTATTAGTTTATCTATATTTTAAATGTTTAACGAGTGTCGCATTGGGTTTAATATTCATTTATAAATAGAAAAAGATCTTTCTACATCCACTGAATGAAGTGAGTGGAGATAAATTATTGTACATTAGAATGCTGACCACGTCTGAAGCTTCCGAAAGTTTTTTGACATACTCTCTAAAAAATCTAAGTCTGGGTTTCTAGAGATGACGTCTTCTAAATTCTGACTGACAGAAGCAGGTGAAGACCAGTTTATAACAGATTTATTGCCTATCTTAAGAGGTTTGATATTCACTTGATTAACCTTCATAGTATCATATGGAAAATATATTATCGAAGGAAGTTTGCTTTAATACTCGTTAAAACTGTTTTCCCACTTAAGCGGAAAGCTGTACTAAATAGATTAATCACGTTCCGTAGGTTCTAAAATTTTTTTTATTGCGACGTAAAGCTCATAGCAGAATGGCAGCCTAAATAAAATCATTTCATTCGTTTATGGGGCACGTGGGGCAAGGGCATGACAAGGTATATCCATGTTATGCAAACAGCTGAAAACAGCTCACCCACGCCGAGCTTTGATAATAACTCTCCATTCTACTTTTAACCCTCCAACGTACCATACAATTATGCCACCACCAGCTAATTCCGAACTTATGCCACCACCAGCTAATTCCGAACTTATGCCACCACCAGCTAATTCCGAACTTACCTCATCAAAACTTTGACATTACATCAAGCGAAACCGCGTCAATAATCTAGTATACAACATATGAGCATATGAAAATGTTTGCGAGACAAAAGCCATATTTCTCAAGATTCATCCCCGAGTCCGAAGATTCCTCTGGAGCTGGACATAGTACTTGTACAAAACGTTTCCTACAGCAAAAAGATGTATCTCATTAGTAATACGTGGCTTTTACGTCATTTTCTCTCTACATAATGTTAGAGATGTCTTTTGTTTCAAAATGAATGGGTATAGGCAGCAAAAAGATGTATTTAATTAGGAATAACTTGGCAGTTAGGTCGTCTCGTTTCTGAATAATATTTAAGATGTCTTTTGTTTTAGAATGAATGGCTATCGGCATCGGCACTCGACTCGGTCGCTCGATGGAATTGATATTTGGTTTCCTATTTCTTGAAAATAATATGGTTCACTACTAGATTAATGTAGATCTTGGTATTTGAGGTTCGACTATTATGTAAGTCTTTCGGGATATTGCTTCTCTCTGATCTCTGATATAAAATTAGCTCATGCAACAGCGTTTCTAATATTTATATTATTTTTATTGAGTAATTTGTTATTTTTCTGTCTTTATTGAAATCTAAATTACTTCAGTTGCTAGTTATTTCTAACCGATCCCAAAAAACGGAAGATTTAAGTTGACTGCTTGTTTTTATGTTATTACCTTACCTCTGAACTATGAATTGATTTCAAAAATATTTTTCATCTGAGAGCCCCTGGTGATTATGGGACCCATGACGATTCATAAACAGAAGCGTTCTCATTTACACGCTTTTCTCTAACTTGCATTGTATGTATGTAACTATGTATCTATGTTTGTTCGGATGGAATCTTGCAACTCAATTTTAAAGCAGATATTATCTTCAACCCATTGAGCTGAAATTTAAATGCCTACTTAATTATGATGACAATACAATATCATGCGACTGGTCTGATATTGGAGCGAGAAGGTGGCACTAGAAACTCTGTAATAGGTAAATCAATCCTACTGAGTTTGGGGTCTTTACAATGATATTCAAAGAAAAGCATAGTTGGTTATAAAATCTTGTCACAAAAATGAATTTTTCGACAGACACTTATTTGAATACAGTTGAAATGTACGAAAGAGCTGCAATCATTTGTATAAATAAAGAACTTGATGAACTTGAACCATAAATAATAACATTATTCATGATTATGCTTATTATCCCTCGGTACCGATCTCAAACGGATATTCCATCAAGTAGGCATCCAGGGATTACTGTGTAATCAGATCAATGATTACAGTAATCACGGACCACCGCATCTCTAATCGCTGACTAATAGGATCTTATAAATTCTAATCGATTTCGTCCTTTGTAAATGTCTTTTGAAGCATAATTGGTGCTAGATTACGATTGGATTTAGTATTAATCTACTTGAAGGGACAACTTCGTTCACGCGGAAGGTAATATTATATTATATTCTGACCCTCATCTTTTATCGAAAAACACTTCACCGAATGCTTTATTTCATAGAATTTTAATTCCATAGAAAATTCTCAAGACAAATTCAAAGACAAAACTCGAAAGTCGTACATTGTTCAGACATTTTGAAAATGCAACCTATAGATTAGGTTAGCTTTGTGTTATAACGATCCTAAATATTTAATGGTTGCCGAGAAAAAAAAAAAGGTTTTGATGAAATGAAAATTCCATGAAACGTTTGTCAATAAAACAAGGGTAAACCAAGTAGTATAAAATATCTAAAATTGTAATAAAATCAGTATTTTATTGGGAGCCGTCATTATTTCAAAAATCTTAACAACACGATGCGATTCGAATAGGCGCGAGACGCCAAAGACACAGCGCCATCTGTTGAAACAATCGCGCTGAAATAGCTGACTGAACGAGTTTTATCCTTCTACTATTATTATAAAAAAGGCTGTCTGGAAGAGATCGCTATTTAGCGATAAGACCGCTGCTTGTTTACCTCTGCCTGTAATTTTAATGTATCTCAGACAGTTCCCGAAATAAAAGGGTCTTGACGTCCGTCAAGACGTCAATGAGTGGATGCCCGACGACAAAGTGATCCTCAAGAAAATTAGATGAAAATCATGAAACTATGGGGGTGGCAGTTTTTCCAATTTAACTAAATAACTCTAAAACCAAGACTATTATCTACCTCAACTCCTTTAATGCTGAATTACCGCCTGTATAACGCATTATTAATTATGACAGGTAATTAATTTTGTGATAGACACGACTAATTATGAGGTAAAGCTTTCCCTATTCATTCACGGCTTCATTAAAACCATTGATTTTCGCTGAGCGAGCTACATAAACCAATACAAATACAAATGCTCTTTATTGCACACCTCCAACATCAAGGAATATACAACACAACAGGAGATACATTAAAATAACAGGCAGAGGTAAACAACAGGCGGTCTTATCGCTAAATAGCGATCTCTTCCAGACAACCTTTAGGTAGCGGAGTAGTTGAAAATTAATGTTACCAATATTAATAACATAAATCTATATAAAGGATAATATATGGATGTAAACAACAACGCGCCTGCGCGAAGGGTGCGCGTGCATCGCGCTATGATAGTCAAGAAACTAAAAAGTTATAATTTTGGTTTCCCAAGTATTAAGCGAAGGGGGTAAAGTTTAGCCGACACGTTTGGCTCGGTTTGTAGACACCTGCCTACTGAGCCGGCGGTCCCGGGTTCGAATCCCGGCCAGGGCAAATATTTGTGTGATGAATGAAATATATTTGAGTATGTATTTATCTATATAAGTATGTATATCGTCGTCTAGTACCCATAACAAAAGCCTTCTTGAGCTTAATTTGGGACTAGATCGATTTGTGTGAGGTTGTCCGATATTTATTATTTATTTATTATTATTTACTTATTTATTTAGCCAATAGTTTGGTCACACCGCAAGACCACTAAATTATACCGGAAAACTGCGATATATAATGTTATATTGGATTTTATTCATTTTGCAGAACAATTCTAATAAAACTACGTGGAATTACGTCCAGTAAGTTATGAGTTTTCATAATAAATAGCAAATTTATGCGACATAAAACTGTAAAGAATAGTCCAGAGATCATACTTCTCCATCGGTAATAAATGCCAAGGTTTATGTTTGCGAGCATACATCTTCCTAACTGGAGCGTTGAGACGGGATTAATAATTTTATTTTATCTACACATCATCATTATCATCATGTCAGCCGATAGACTTCCACTGCTGGGCAAAGCCCCCCCCCCCCCCCCAAAATTCTCCACAAGAATCGGTCTTGCGCCGCCCTCATCCAATTTCTGCCCGCGATCCTAGGTCCCAGGTCCCAGGTCGTCGGTCCACCTTGTTGAGGGCCTTCCCCCACTGCGTCTTCCGGTCCGCGGTCGCCACTCAAGAACCTTTCTGCCTCAACGGCCATCGGTTCTACGAGTAATAATGTGCTCCGCCCACTGCCACTTTACTTCATAAACTATCTTTTGTTTACAAAATTATCAATTTTATCACAGGCTTACTAATTGAAACAAAATTTCGATATCTTGGATTAATGTCATACCTATGCACATAAATATACCTAAGGTATATGTTTAAATTCATCAAAGCTAAGTTGATTCCGCTGGAGAGCATGAGATGAAAAATGTGTTTTTTTACTGAGATATAGGTGATTAAAGTTGACATTTATCCTAGAAAAGCACGGTTAAAGGACACTATCAAAAGACTTCTAAATCGGGAAAATCCGTGAAAAAACCTAGAAACAAAAATATTCTTCAGTAAACTTTTACAGTGAGACAACATTTAGAGTGACGGAAAGAAGGAAAATTGTAGAAACCGACTGAGTAATTCGGTGTCTTGGGAATTAAAAGGATGTTTTCTAGTAAGGAACCACCTGTGTTGGGAATTAAAAGGATGTTTTCTAGTAAGGAACCAACTGCACCCCACATGTAACAAGACCCCAGGCGTACAGCAAAATCACACAGGCAACACAAAAATAGCGAGCCCGACAAAATCATGCGAAACACTCATCGTGACAAACGAGACGAAAAACGATCAAACCATAATAAAAAATCGACGGACAAAACCTTCGAAAACCATCAGAGGAACGGCAACGGACACTAACCTAAGAGGTATTGAGCAGACAAAGTACCTACACGCCTGCTACTTCAAAACAGCAACAACACCCGAAGACATCATCAAATACCTCAAAACAATAAATGATGCCCCGAGCTACACGGCCGAGTTAATACCATCGAAACACACAACCTACAATTCATATAAAATAGGATTACCGTCCTCCGTCTACGAAGATTTCCTCGACACATCGGTGTGGCCTGTAAACATAAGTGTGTCGCCATGGCAGCCCTTTTTGTTCAAAAAGGGACGCAGGTTATCAGACGCCTAACCTGTATTCAACTGGCCCTCAAACTACGGCACTCCAGTTACAAACTGATAACTTTATGACGGTTCACCAAAACATAAACAGACTAAAGAACAAAACCTTCAAGTTAGAATGTGAAATACAGTTAAACTGTAAGGCCGACGCCCTTTGTTTATCTGAACATTGGCTAACAAGGAACCAGCTGGAAAAGGTGAATATATTGAACTACAAGCTGAGTGCGGGCTTCAGCAGGACCATGAAGAACGGCGGCGGAGTCTGCATCTACTCCAAGTCTTCACATCTCACCCTGGAACGCAAGGAGGTGTCCGACCTAAGCACGGAAACGGTTTTCGAAGCATGCGCGGCAGAGTATGTTGGTGTAGGCGTAATCGTTTTATGTGTTTATAAGCCCCCTCCCCAACCAGGTGAGAACAACAATTTTAAATTATTTATTTCTAAATTAAACCAGTTATTTGAACTTCCAATATTTAAACAATATAAAGTAATAATATTGGGCGATTTTAACATTGACCTCCTATCCATAACAATGGAAAAAAAGGTCTTGCTAGATTGTATGAAAACTGCAGGAATGAGATCTCTCGTGTCGTTTCCAACTAGAATTTGCAAAACAACAAAAACTTGTATCGATCACGCCTACACCAACATTGTAAAAGAAAATGTACTATCTGTAGAACCGTACGAAATGTTTTTGTCCGATCATAAATGCATAGCAGTATGTTTATCACTAACTAAAATTCTACAGCAAAACAATGTAATCTGGAAACGTATATTTTCAAAAATGAACATAGATAACTTTTTATACGCATTACATAACTATGACTGGGATCATTTTCTATTTAAGCAAACATGTCCTGACAAATTGTTTAATTCTATTATCGATATTTTAATACACATTTTTGACATTAATTTTCCGTTAAGAAAATATCCTGTACGTAATTTATCTAAGGCTTAGATAAACGAACCGGTTAAGAGTATCCGCAATCAGTTACACAAATTAAAAACTATGGAAGCTAGTACTCCTTTAACGCAGCCAAGCTGTGACTTATTAACGCTTGAAAATAAATACCAATTTGAACTATGTGCAACACGTAAACAATATATAAACAACTTAATATTCAATAGTACAAATAGAAGTAAAACATCTTGGCGAGTGATAGCATCTGAGTCGTGTAAGGGTAACACAAAACAAGATGCGCTGGACGTACTGACGAGCGGATCAGCTGAGCCGACGCCGGAGCGCCGCGCCGCCGCCACCGCCACCGCGCTCAACCGGTTCTACGTCGACGCTAACACGAACACCGGAGCGCTCACCGACGTCCCGGCCGCATTGTGTTATCTCAGTAAGTATGTAAACAAACATGATAACCTCATTAAGAATGGCCCTATTGATTTGCAATGCGTTGAAAAATGTATACAAAAAATAAAACGCAAAGACTCTAAAGACATTAACGATATGTCTACTCGCTTACTAGACCTAATACCCAAGTTTATTATTAGCATACTGTGTAAACTATTTAACGAATGTATTGAGAACGGCACCTATCCGAGTAATTTAAAAATAATTAAAATACAGCCAATCTATAAAGGCAAAGGAGACTTAACCTTGTTAAAAAACTATAGGCCCATATCCTTAATACCGATATTCTCTAAAGTCTTTGAACGTCTTTTAAGTGACAGACTAATGTCACATTTTAATTTTAATAATCTAATAAATAAACAGCAATACGCCTACCAACCTGGCAGATCGACGATCAACGCGGCCCGCGAGGTCGTGACCAGGGTGATCGGCCACCTCGACGCCGCGCGACAGGTGGCCGCCATATTCTGCGACCTGTCGCGCGCCTTCGAGCTGGTCTCTCATCCACTCATCCTGGCCAAGCTGGACCACTATGGGATTACAGGCAACTTTAAAGATATAATTGCGTCCTTCCTAAGGAGCCGCAAGCAGCTGACCTCTGTGTGTGGTACCAGATCGGACTTGTTAGAACTTGGCGAATGCGCCGTACCGCAGGGCTCTGTTATAGGAAATAACCTGTTTTTAATACTTATGAACGATTTCACAACCGCCACCGGCGACGCGGAATTCGTCATGTTCGCCGATGACGGTTGTGTGATTGTCTCAGCTTCCAGTCAACCAGAGCTAAAATTAAAACTTGACAAAGTAATGACAGATGTTGCATCTTGGTTTTCAGCTAACGGCATGATACTTAACGTAGAAAAAACAAATATCATGCAATTTGGCTTAAATGGTAAAAAAGAACACAACTTAAATGTATTATGTAATAACATTCCTGTTCCTCAAGTTGATGAAGTGAAATACCTAGGTCTTATAATTGACTCCGGATTAACATGGAGCCCCCATATTGACTCGCTATGTGATCGTTTGTCGTCCGCCTGTTTCGCGCTCGGCAGGCTGCGCCCAAGTCTACACCCTGCCAATTTAAAAAAAGCCTATTATGGTTATTTTCACTCTCTCTTAACATACGGCATAGATCTTTGGGCAAATGCTGCCGATCGTGAGAGACCATTCAAGCTTCAAAAGCGTGCAATTCGTTGCATAAGTGGAACCCCATGGGATCACCCGGCTCGTGAATTGTTCAGGGAAACCAAAATTCTTACCCTTCCCAGCCTGTACGTCCTCGAAGTAGCCAAGTACGTGAGAGGTAACCTTGAACAATTCCCGACGCGCGGTGACTCACACGACCGCGACACCAGGCGGCGCGGGGAGCTGCGCCCGCCTTGGACACGTCTCGCAAAATCGAAAAAGTGCCTGCACACTATAGGCCCTAAAGTCTATAACAAGATATCCTTAGAAATCGGGAATTCTCCTAGCATGAGTTGTTTTGTAAACAAACTTAAGACCAAACTAGCAGTAGACGCGATCTACTCTATTGATGAATTTTTTTCAAGTAACTGAGTGCACACCCTTAACCGGTTCGCTACCCAAGATAAATAATTAATTTATATATAAACTTAGTATAATTATGTTGACATGTAAAACTATGTTTTATCAAAATAAATGAATGAATGAATGAATGTGTAAGTCGTCGTGGGCTGTTGTGTTCTGTACGAAAAATATAACATTTTTCACTATTGTATTTCCTCATATACAGGCATGTGATCAATCCAAATTTCAGTAGGGAGAAAACGAAAACTATAAGAGATAGGGAAATCTGTTCTTAAGAACCATGGCGTTGATTTTAGGTTTAATAAAAACTGCATGATTATTTTTTTATAAATCTTACACATAACCGGGAATTGAACCTGGTTAAAATTCGGAAGTAATCGCATGTCGTATTGTAACGTTTTTTACAGCGGTTTTGACCGGATTATTGTATGAAATTATGTATGAGATTTGTAAAAGATAATAATGCAGTTTTTATTAAATGTAAAATCGACGCCATGGTTCCTAAGAACAGATTTCGCTATCTCTTATAGTTTTCGTTTTCTCCCTACTGACCCATTTGGACTGATCACCCGGTAATATACTGCCTATTTCTGTTCCCTTTGCGGTGGAGACGGCGGGTTGCTGGGGGACAGATGTAGAAAGTTTTGTGCGCGACGTAGGCCGTAGATTCAGGCAAAAGGGGGAAGACCCCCGCTCCGAGTCGTTTCTGGTACAAAGGTTGTCCATTGCGATCCAGCGTGGAAATGCTGCGAGCGTTATGGGCACCTTTGGACCAGAAACGACAGGGATTGGTGTTTTTGGAACCTTTTTAGGATAAAGTTTAAATTAAGTATAAAAATTCTTGCTAAATTGTTTTTATTGTGCAATAAATATTACAGATTGTGTAAATATGTAAACAAAGACATAAGAAGAACATCTAGTGCGTTTTTTCCCTATCCCCACATAAACTTTGACACAATGGTAAATTATGAAAAATGTAATGTGATTCACTGCCATGTAAGCCGGACTCGAACCTACGACCCTACGTTTTATTCCTAAATAGTATTGAAAACCACTTTTATATGGGAGACGTAATGCAAATTTTTTTTTGAACTTCAAACCTTTTTAACAATTATTTGTGTTCCATAGCTCAATCTCAAACTTACGTAAAAGTCAAATCAACTTAATAAAAACCTCACCCCAGGCCAGTAACGTGTTTTCATACATACATTACATACCTGCCCAGTTTTATTATTCCCACAAAGGCGCAAGTTTTTTTTATTAAAGCAACCCTGAAACGAGCCGAATTCCAGCGGGGCCGTGTCGGAACCAGGAGATAGTTGTCCAAAAACACGTTATATTATTACATAGACAAATAAAACTAGGGTACTACCCAAGAGTCTATAAAAAGCTATACATACATAACTAGACAAGAGTCTATGAGAAAAACCTCGTTTACTTGCTCTTTCGAAGTATGAGTTAAAAAATATGTACCCCTACCTATTGAAATAAATGCGTGGTTTCCTATGGAGAGCGAAAATATAACGGATAGAACGATATATTATGCACTGCTTGGCAAACTCGAACAGTAGTTTAAAGTTTAAAAGAGTCGAGCTGTTCAAACAAAATTTAAAAATAAAAAGGTACGTGATATACCTAACTAGTATTTTCTTAGACTAAAAAAGTTACTTGTTTTGAAGCGAAACAGAAAAATATTAAGTACCTAACATTAGAAAAAGGATGTATTTTTTGTCACTGCCTCCTGGTACCATAAGGTACGAAATTGTGCTGCAATAAAATTGTTGCGAATAAAAATTTATGAAATTGACATATTTATCCGTAACTGTGGGAATTCATGGACGTATCGGAGAGTATGATTTAGGTAACACGAAACTTGAAGACTCTTGGCAGGCTGCCCCGCTCTGAACTGAAATAGTTAATAAACACTTCAAAAACAGTTGGATAGTTTTATAATGTGAATATCAATTAATTGATCGACGAGTTCTTGGCTCAAAGTATCTCCCTGGCCTGGCGATACAGCGCGGCAACTCCGCTAGTAGGTCTTCCAGGGACCTTTGAGCCGGGCACTTTCCGGAACTGTTTACGGTGAACTTTCAGTTTTATAATTAGTTTTAATTATTAGTACTTTTAGTTTTATAGATAGTTTTAGTTTATTTTAAAAGTATAATTACCTACTTGCATTTTTATCGAATTAAAAAAAATCGATTCAATCATTCAAAATAATAATGATATTAAAACTTTCGTGAAACATATTTAAATATAAATTATTGTATTAAGCGGTTTACACTTACGAAAAATTGTCAAGAACGGACACGTTTTGATATCGTATGGAGCTCGGTTTGTCGGTGACGCAGTTACCGCGCCGCTGTACGGGTAGCAGTCCCTGATTAAGAGCTCCATACGAGTTCGAAACATGGTCTTGAAATTATCGCTATTTAGCGATAGACCGCCTGTTGCCTACCGTTCTAAAATTGTATTTATTTTGTTTCCTTTTGTAATATTGTATTGGTGTATTGTTGTATTGTATTATTGTATATGAGATATACAGAGTGGTGTGAGTGGCTTCTTATCGCGAAAAATGCATGGTTTCCTAAAGATAATAGACATTGTCGTGGCTTCGAAACTCCGTGGCGACCTGACGTAGACCAGACCAACTGACTGACTGGCTGATTGACATAGATATTTGGAACGGACATTCAAATTCAAAATTAGACATGATAGCGACACGACAAAATACCATCATGCTCTCGACGGACAGACGAGACGACCAGACTGTTCAGACATTGAAACTAAGTTTACAAAAATTTTGTAACACCGGAATTGCAGCATTTGCAGCCAAAGTCCAGTAATAAATTAAACTACAAAAAGCCGGGGAAACTAACACCCCGAGCCATAAGTCCTTCAGTTTGACGTGTTCCTTCCTTCACACTTTCTGCGCAAACACGCCGGTAAATAAATAACGTTTCTTATAATGTTATGCGGCTGGTGTCAGATAATTTTGCGTGTTCCGGAGGCATTCGGACCACGCGGGCCAGAGGACGGCCGAAAAAGTTCATAGACTCGTCGGAATTCAGTCAGCTGAAGGTTAAGAGGTTTTAAAGCACTCGTATTTTCACCTATTAAGTTTAAGTCAGGTTTTAGTAATGGGACTTATTGGAAATCAGTGCGCTGTCAGTTAAGGGGTGTTAAAGCGCTTGTATAGTCACCTATTAAGAAGTTTAAGTCAGGTTTTAGTAATGGGCATCTTTATACCCATGTTAGAGATCAGTCCTCTGTAAGTTAAGTTAAGGTTTTTGATGCGCTCGTATTTTCACCTAATATTAGGTTTAAGTCAGGAATAGAATAGAATAGAATAGAATATTCTTTATTTAGTAATGGACATCAGGATTTAGTAATAGGCATCTTTATACTCTTGTTGGAAATCAGTGCGTTGTGGGTTAAGGGTCTTAAAGCACTCGTATTGTCAGCTATTAGGTTTAAGTAAGGTTTTAGTCACAGGGCATCTTTATAGCATTGTTTGAAATCAGTTCGCTATAAGTTAAGAGGTTTTACAGCATTTATGTTCCTGCCTACTATATTTCAGTTAGTTTAAGTAATACGGCACTATTGAAAATCAGCACGGCGGTTTACCGTGGCAATAATATATTTGGCATATTAATAAGTTGTATAAAACTGTTTCATTATCTTAAAGTAGATATTTTTTTGTAATAATTATGATGCAAGAGTATTTAATTGTTAATTTCAGAAATCGGCTTGGTGGAAAAAGACTTTGGGAAGTAGTTAAATTAAAATATGCGATTCCGTAAAATTAAACAATTAAACTAAAACTAATTATAAGAACAGGTCACTAGAAAAATAACCTCATTTCTCATATAATTTATAAAATCAAAACATGTCGGGCCGTTCCTCACAATTTTTGTTTAAACCGTTTTTATAATTATTAAGTATGTCGTCTCACGATAGTTTTAATAATATTAATTTATACGATATTTGCAGAAGACCTAAAATACAGTTTTATAAGTATTAGCTCTCTGACCCAAGACAATGCAAGATAGCTTCTTTGTCTCTACAGTACCTATTCGCTGACGTGCTAAACTCCTCAGCTGGCACTCGGGCTATTCGGTAGGCATTTCCCAAGGTCGTCGGCAATGAGGATTTATGCTTCCAAGCTACTCGCTCTCATACTACTGTTAAGCTTGTTTATTCCCGACTCTGGCTAAGTAGCGACATGAGATGAGTCACTGAGGACTCTTGACTTTAAGGAAAGCTCTTTGTATACTTGGAGATGTGATTCTGAGACATTTTACGTGGGGTGATAAATGATAGTATGTTTTAGATTATAGATGTTTTCGTTTTTCGAATATAATACTAAGTTAGATTACTAACTTAGCTAAAATATTTCAAATTGTTTACTAACTTAATATAGATGGACAACTGGTCTGAAATAAATATTTTTTTATTTATTTACTTTTTTGTTTTATAGGCACGAGACGTTTGGTGATCAAGTACATACTTATCCTTTTAGTGATTGGTCCTTACAACTTAAATAATTTTATCTAAGAAGTACAGCCATTTTGATTGTATGGACCTCATCATTCGGCTCGGTGTTGGATTTGATTTGATTTGGTCTTGCAGGTAAAAAAAACCGGCCAAGTGCGAGTCTGACTAGTGCACCAAGGGTTCCGTACAAACACTTATCCCATTTTTATTGGCCAGGTTAAGTTAAGTTTGCACCTGGTAAGTATGGCGCCTGATAGAAATGATGAAACGTTTATTTTATAACAGTCTTGGTTTTCACCCATTTCTTTACAAATTTAATACAGTCGCTTTATCATGGGAAATGTCTACACTAGTCGTTCATTAACACAATCTAAGAGGTCCACACAAAAGCTTGACCTTCGAACATAATTCGAAGTAAAATACCTATTCTTTCCAAATAGCCCGTTCGCGTGCGTCGGGCGACGATAGAGCCGTTACCAAAGAGCCGGGAAGTACGCTATAACTGTATTTATTATAACATACATAACGTAAAATAAAATAACTGGAGCCTTGTCCAATAATCGAAATCAGCGCCCTTATTCGTCGAGGCATTTCGATGTCCTAAGTATCTGAATAAATTAACATACATCGATATTCGGGTGATTAAATTGAGCGTTTTAATCGTATTTTTCTCAAAAATGCAATAAAATGTCGTCATAACGTGCGTCTTGGAAGTATCACGTTTCGGGCGGAACATTCGAGAGAACTGTAAAGGAATTTCATACAAAATGTAATACTTAGGCCGGGAAGTATTTTTTTAACATGGCGTCTGTGTTCAGGAACAGGCTAAACAGCTGAATTATATTTCTTTCAGTGGTGTATTTTTTTATTTCATTGCATATGTTTGAGAAAAGCACTATACAAGACATGCCTTCGCCGTGAAAAGGGCTTGCCGGCTTCGTATCACTATTCTATGTACCTCCCCGTTTATACATGTTCACCCGACAAGCCCTTTTTTTACGGCGTCTGCAGTAATATACTCTTATTTTAACATAACTTAATGTAAAATAGCTGGAGCCTCGTTCAATAACGAAAATCTGCGTCTTTATTCGTCGAGGCATTTCGATGTCCTATATATCTAAATAAGTTAGCATTATATCGATATTCTGGTGATTATTTGAGCGTTTTAATCGTATTTTTACTCTATCCTCATTTTCAGTTCTGTAGAAGTACAATTATTATTATCAAAAAGAAGTTATTGCTTTTACGAATTAGCCAATATTGTGGACAAAGTAGTGAGACGGTTAAAAGGCTAAAATAGTCACCTATTGAGTTGAATTTGTTTAAGTAACATGACTTTAATATAGCAAAATAAGATATAATAAATTAAAATGAATACAATAACTACTTATTAAGAGACAATCTTACACAATTCGACCTACTCTCAAACTAAACAATGCTTGTACTCGTACTATGGGTACTAGACAACGATATACATAATACAACATCCATGATCCAGGAACAAATATTCGAATTGATGAACTCTGTTGTGTGATGGCACAGAATTGCTGGCTCAGCTGGTAGCTGAATTACGAACTGCGCCGACCGTATCCTCAATATAATATAGTGAAATATAATTATCGTTTATCGTAATGAAGTAAGTTGAAATGAGGGTTTGAAAATGAGACGAAACGGTTCGAGAAAAGGTAGGTAGTGCCCCGCTTCTTTTTTGTTCGTCTTGGCGAGGGCAGTACCGTTCCCCCAGATTTGCACCTAATCTTAAAGCTTTAAGAGGCCCCTTTTGAAATTTATTTTTTTCACATTATGACAAATATATTGATAATTTCAACCAACTTTTTGAAGTGAATAATACTTTTCCCCGAGTTCTAGGTAGTAAGTAACATAGCTATTTTATGCTATCATTGCGTGCAGTCGAAAAAAGGTGAAAAAACTAATTTTCCGCGTGAATTTTGTAAATTTCGAGTAGTTTTTGAAACAAAAGTTCTTCAATGAAAGACAAACTGTAGGTTTCAAATATATACCAGTAAATCCCATTGGCGTATCTAACATTATTTTTAAGGGGGGGCCTGGGGGGGGCCTGAGGGTGGGCCTGGTCATGGCCTATGAGATGAAGCCATGAATTTCTATGGGTAACCCAAAATCCTGGGGTGGGCACTAGACCATACTGGGGTGGGCACGGCCCACCCGGCCACCCCCCTATATACGCCAATGGTAAATCCCAATAATATAATAAGAAACATGTTCAATTGATCATAGAGAAAATGTCTAAAATAATCAGCATTTTAAAACGAATAAGGCCTCTTAACAGTACGTTTGATATTACTCCATATCTATATATTAGGTAAAGATATGTTTCTTTCAAAAATGTCATTGATCAAATATTGATAAGGCTGAAGATATAAATGATATCAGCGGCTATTTAAACAAAGGTAATATTTTCAATTTTCATAATCAGGGGTCGGACTAATCATCGCAAAACAAGAGTTAAGAAAAAAATTAACGGAAATACTCACTGACTTTTGGCCAAAATTGGTTTTTAAATATAATTCATATGTAATATTTATAAATGAAACCCAAAATTGGCCAAAGTTAGTGAGTATTTCCGTTACTTTTTCTCTTAACTCTTGTTTTGCGATGATTAGTCCGAGCCCTGTTCATAATCCTTACTAAACGGACCGACTACGAATCTAAACTACCGCTTAAACTACAAAATTTACTATTTGCGCCCGCCCACAAGCGCCTACCTTAACTCCAAGGGCACTTACGTCAGATATTTTAATATTTGTATCGTAATATGAGGAAGAACGCCGTAAGTGCCAGTTCGTTTTGCCGTGGGGGCTATATTTTTGAAGGAGCGGGCTATAAATTCCCATCAAGGTGGTTACCGCGACCCTCATCCATCATAACCTCGGATTGCACCGCCCTTCGCCGAAATCGGATCTGCGGGATATATTATATTGCTTCATTACTTGGGCTTACCTTGGTTTATTTCATAATTTGTTATTGAAGAAAAACTCATTTGTCGTGATTACAAAAAAAATATCGGCCATGTGCGAGTGGGACTCGCGCACGAAGGGTTCCGTACCATTAGGTTACTGTAAGTTTGTTGTATGGGAGCCCCCCTTAAATATTTATTTGATTTAATTTTTAGTGTTTTGTTGTTATAGCGGCTATAGAAATACATCATCTGTGAAAATTTCAACTGTCTAGCTATCACCGTTCTTGAGATACAGCCTGGTGACAGACGGACGGACGGGGACGGACGGACAGCGAAGTCTCAGTAATAGGGTCCCGTTTTTACCCTTTGGGTACGGAACCCTAATAAAGGTTCCGAAGTGCGCGCGTATTTTTTTTTTGCTGTTGTTACCACCGTCCGTTATTTATGATCTGATTTTGAAAATTATTTTTTTATTTGACGCGGAGGGCGCAGTTTTAGTGACCTACCTACGTCTACTGAGCCGGCGGTCCTGGGTTAATCTGGGGCCCGGTAGTGCCTCCACCAAGACGAACAAAAAAGAAGCGGGACACTATAACATCTGTGTTCTCTTTGTTTAAGAGTAAACCTTATTTCGTTTGACTTAAAGACTAATTTAGTGTAAAAGTAATTTGCACTTATAACGCCTTACATTTTGAAGTGGCAGTTGTGGCCGCAGCTAACAATACAGATAATGGTATTGTTCATCGGGTACAAAGCTAATGGGATTCGCTTACCAAATGTGATTAGAACTATTCCTACCTTTTCTTGAACCGTTTCGTCTCATTTGTTTTATTTAAAACTTTTGAAAATGAAGGATCGCTCCCAGGACGTATATGAATGAAATGCACTGCCATTGGCATGTTGACATTCAAAGGTAAGTTAAGCTTTGAACCATTGACACAAAGATAAAAGCACATAGAAGAATTGAAATGCGTAACCTGGCGAAAGAGACTGGGAATCGAACATAGCACCTGCAATGGTTCAATATAAAAAAAATGTTGAATGCCCATATTAAAAATAATGAGACATTTCATGTTTCATAAATTTGTATGAAAAGCATGTTCTGACATACCTATGTCTATAGTGACGAGATTTAGGACAGAACTCTGCCTAAGCACACGTTTGAGGCACACCAAATTTCAACATCCATTAAACTTGTAACGTCCCGTTTTTGCGTCAAGGGTTACTAAGTAGCTTGAGGGTTTGTAGTTGAGGGTTAATAAAAGCTTCTCACTGTTAAATTCTAACTTGACAAATAAAGATCTTCAGTCGAAAAACAACTCTATGAAATCCACCCTCACTGTCCGTGTAAGTCCACATTTATTTCTCCTACCTTTAACTAGAATTTTTCAATTTCACTTCTGGCGGGCTGTGTACAAAACGGCCAAGCTCGGAATGGAGCGAGTTTGCTGAGCGACTGTACGTGCACAAACAGACCGCTCTGAGTAAACATCGGATGCATGTGAGGTTTACTCGTGTAGTGCGAGTTAGATAAAGAGTTAGTAACTAATACCGGTAGTTACGAGGATCATCCTCATCATCCTCCTAGCCTTTGTCCCATTTTTTGAGAATGAATTCTCAATCGGGGTCGGCTACCTAAATCCCAAGATGTGGCGGAGGCACTAGTTTTTACGCAAGCGACTGCCATCTGACCTTCCAACCCAGAGGGGAAACTAGGCCTTATTTGGGCTTAGGTGGTTTCCTCACGATGTTTTCCTTCACCGAAAAGCGAGTGGTAAATATCAAATGACATTCCGTACATAAGTTCCGAAAAAGTCATTGGTACGAGCCGGGTTCGAACCCGCGACCTCCGGATTGAAAGTCGCATGCCCTAACCACTAGGCTACCTCGCTTCGGTATCGCGCTACCGGCTACCGCCTATCACTAATATTATTAAAACTATCGAGAGACATCACTACATAGTATAAAACATTATCGCTTCCTGCTGTCTGTCTGCCTGTCCCTATGTATGCTTAGATAAGTATAGAGTGATTCAAGAGGATGGTTTATATGTATAATACATGCATAATTTATCAGCATTGCACCCGTGCGAAGCCGGGGCGGGTCGCTATAGTCTTTATAATTATAAAAACGGTTTAAAATTTCTTTTGGATTAAAAAACATATTAAAAAAAACATTATTAGTTTTGGATTTTTTTATTTGTTTCATGACATATTGAGCTAATTTTATCATATAACTACAGTATCTGTAGAATTGAACATCAATCATCATCCCTATTGTACACACCAAAGGCCCGTACCAATTTGATATTCATTCTTTTAACATTAATCTTATTTAACCTTTCGTGAGACATATTTAATTATCAGGAACGGCCCGACATGTTTCGAACTCGTGTGGAGCTCTTCATCAGGGATGCTACCCGTACACCGCCGCGGCAACTTCGTCACTGATTCTTTGATCGACGCTCCGCTCTAATAGCGAGCGCCGACATTGTTTTTTAACATTATATGTATAATGTAGATTTCCAATAATTTTAAAACTTTTGGCATTTTATGTGCATATTATAAGTTGATTATAGTATTTAGTATAATATCAGGGAAAACGTAATGTCCCTATTAAAACTTTATTTGAAGTAAGCAGATGAATGTGGAAACTTGCAAACTCCCAGAGACATAACGATCTATAAATAAGAGTAACGGCCATTAAAGCGACCCTTTACCGACTGCGGCCAACCAAATAGGTTCTTCAATTGACAGTTCTCTTTTTATAGCTCTTTCGGTATCATTTAAAACCGCAACCCTCATTAGAGGATTTCAATAAATTTATTTTGCTGCATGTTGTGACGCCTAGAGACCATGTATATCTGTAAGAAATTTAAATTAAATTATTATTTTGTAGCATCAGTTATTTACTTTGATGCCTTGAGACCTTATACTTATATCCCAACGGAATTAAATTATTAAATTAATTATATATGTTGCATGTCGTCACGCCTAGAAACCTTCTCTACATCTCTGAAAAAATCACTGTATTTTATATAATTAATACTATAAACATTGATTTGGAGAATCTTATCCATCTTCTCTACATGTATCAATTACCTAATTATAATATAATTTGTAATAGTTTAAAGTATAATTTTCAAAAAAATTACTTACCGTTAAGTTTCTATCGGCATTCTTCTCAACGGCGGTCTCTTGTGAAATACCGGTAGATTCAGATTAAGACGTAAAACATACAGAATAAACGTTTTGGAGAAGTTTGGGATTCTCGCAATGCAGCAACGAAACACATACATATTTATTTACATTAAAAAATATTTATCATAATATTAAAATGTATTTGTACAGTATCACGATTTCAGTTACCTTACAGTGTATGATGCGTCTTTTTTTATTATATACGAGTAGGTAAAATGTTTTTAACCCCTTTATTGAAGCGAGCAATGCATCTTCAAGGAACAAGGAGGTCTGAAACTCCCTGAAAGCAAAATGGCCATTCTGTACGGTCATATTTAATTCTGAGCAACACTAGCATAGCACTTGGTTTTTAAATTAATTCATTTAAACGGATCAAACCGTATACCAGATTCCGTTCCGTGCTGCTGCTCACGTGGTAAACTGAAAAAAATTTTGAATGGCCATGCAATTTTGTAGATGTAGGTACTCACATCTGTACCTATTAAAATTGTAAAAACTGTACGAAAAGTAAGTTAGGAAAAAATAAGATATTTGGAGATCACTAAATCAAAAAAGTTTTTTTTTGTATTTTTTGTATGTAGTATGAGAGTATCGTAGTCCTTTCTTCAAACGATTGGATCGGTGACAACTATTTTGGTACACGGGTACCCGGGTTATAGGATACTTTTTACACAACGACGGACAAGCAAAGTCATAATCCATTTTTTTCTTCTGCACGGACTAGTTCTAGTGCCAGATAAGCCAGCTACATTATTGTTAGGGATGGTAGACATAATTATACGTTACATAATATTATCAATTTGTTCAGCAACCACACCAAACCAAACCTTACCAAGTTTCGAGCTTATTGAGTAACTGGCGTGATGAGAGGATAAAGATAATTATACCAACAGATGGCGATAAATGCTGGCGCCATCTGAATAATGACCCTTCCCATAGAAAACAGATTATTAACATAATTTTAGAATTCTATAGTATTATACCTAGATGTAGCAAATATTATCGATTAGTGAAAACAATTTTTCGAAATTCAAAATTACTGATGTTCTCGATAAATTATATTCCGGTGTCGTTTTATTAGTGACTTTTTTAAGGTTTCAAAATGTTTCTGAATGACAGGGCAAAACCGGTCCTATTGAGCATGCTAGTCCTTCAGAGCAACCAGGATAATATGGGCCAGCGTTTGCGGTTTCTTCCCGCTCAGCAGTCCGGGCACTGCTTTATTTATAGACCTTAGAACAGCTGAAACAGTTGCTATTCTTCTATATCTATAAAACTCTTACTATAAAATTCTAAAATTAAAATACATACAAAACGTGTTTACTCACATCGTAGAAGTCTAATATCGCTCGCCATGTTTTGAATCGGTACGGTACGGTTTAATAGAATACAGAATAAAATATATCGTTTTTTAGGGTTCCGTAGTCAACTAGGAACCCTTATAGTTTCGCCATGTCCGTCTGTCCGTCTGTCCGTCCGTCCGCGGCTGAGCTCCGTGACCATTTATTTCTAATTGTTTATTGTTTATTGCATACAACCATACCATTAGTACTAGAAAGCTGAAGTTTGGTATGAGTATGTGTATGTACCACACCGACAAAAAGGTAAAATAAAAACCAAAAAAAAACTTTTTTTCGGGTACCTCTCGAATACATAAAGTGGGGGTGTTTTTTTTTTCGTTTCAACACTAGTGTGTGGGGTGTCGTTAAATAGGTCTTTTAAAAATAATAGGGGGTCTGTTACGGACACAAGCCGAAAACTGTTAGTTGTAAGCGAAATTTAATGTACATAACGTTAATTTATTTAATTTATTTTATTGCGCATAAAAGACGCTATAAGTCGAGTTATTATGTACCAAATGTATATAACAGTCCGTAAAAGAGACATATGTATGTAACTGGTCTAATCCCAAACCAATCCCGATCCGAAAATCACAATTCGATAGCGATGAATATTGCATAAGATATTCACGTGGTGCCGAACCACGTGGCAATGTTATGATAATATTACATCACCTGTTATCGCTTCCGCAATAGTGCCAAGCGATAGCAACGGATAATCCCATCAGGAATCCGTTTTTATTATGTTTCTAAAGTAATTAGGTCAGCCGCAATTCACGTTAACGTAAAATTAACGTGAATTATGAACCGTCCAATTAGAGCCCATTTTCAGTACGAAATCGTATCGGAATTTCGTTTTAACAATTCAAATTAACTTCACTATGACCTAATCGCTTAGAATACACTTAGAAATGCATCTGGACTCATTGCACTTACCTTTTATAGCCTTCCGCGACTTGCCAGCACAACGTAAAATTAACTTTATCGATCGATCCGACTTAATAGCTAACGAACCGTAACTCTTATCTTATAAAACGTAAGGCCATTTAATGCGGTGCAATGAAAGCTACAGAATGAGACATCTCACGTAGATATCGAACCGTAAACGTAGACACGACCCTCCCCGAACCGCTCATCCCGTAGACCAGAAAAGCCGTTAGGGCTGAAAAATGGGAAAATGAACGGCCAATCACGTAGCCAGTTCACTTTTCCATACAACGACTCTTAGAAAAGAACGCACTTGACGAAAGGGGCGTGCCGGCCGTAGAATGTACGGTTCGACGCCTCCTATTGGCCTGCGAGCCAGTAGTTTGCTTACGAGTCCTGAGTCTTGTTAGATTTTAAGGAAAAAGCTTATAAGGAATTATTGTTTTCGATTATTTACCATACCGCCGAAGAAAATTAAAGAACGAACAAGTCAACCAGTGTTTTATAACTCGTACTCGAACCTGCATCGAACCTGCGTCGACCTGCTGCCGTAACCAAGTTCGTCTGAGGTCCCATTCGTTTGGTTGATCTCCGAACTTCGGTCTACGTGCCCTACGTGATATCTACGTGACATTCACGTCGTGCAGCTACGCATCGGATCCGGAGCTACGAAACCGAACCTGTACTACGAGCTACGAACGTACGATCTTGCTACGTGTTACGCAGCATCTACGTGGCAACTACGTGCCGCGTCTGAACCGCCGTGCCTACGACTGGGATAGCCACGGCGACCGAACTGGAGCCACGAATTCCGAGAGCCGATAATACAGTCCACTGTGCTCACTCGTGAGCTACCGAAGAGGCAGTGTTGAGTGATTATCCTCAACATTTTGGTCCTTCGAGCCGGATAATCGAACCACAGAACCGGACCATTTTGGTCATTCGAGAGCCGGATCAGAAGAACCGCCGAACCAACCGACAACGATGGTCCACACGAGACGCCAAGCATCACGAGACGGCCGAGCCCCCAGCGAACCGAACCGAGGGGAATCCACGTCTGCGAAGATGCACGAAGCGCATCGACGACTGTCGGACACCAGGGAGCCACAACACGCCGCCCTGGACGAACCGAGCCGCAGATCGAACCCGGAATCGCCGCCCACGGACACGACCCAATGGCGGCAGAAACTGGAGGAGCACCTGCGACGAGCCAGCCTACGGGGGCAACGCGACGACCCCGCAGCCGGCTTTTCGACACCGACGACTCACCTGCCGGCGCGCCCCGAAGCACGAGCGCCCGGCCACAACCGCGACCGCGAGGGCCCCGAGGCTTTCGCGTTTTCCGCGCACCACGCGTTTAATGCGCCCCTCGCCGCGCATGCGCAAACCGAATCACCCGCGGCCCGCGCGCCTGCGACTCAAGCCGCGACCCGCACCGCCGATCGTTCCCGAGAACGAGCCGATCGCGAACGTGCTTTCGACCAAGTACGCTTCAACATCGGCAACACCCGCGCGCCTACGGTCACGTCCGCGACGAGCAGCACCACCGAGGCCCGCAGGAAGCAAGCCGAACTCGCCGCAGCCGAAAGCATCGCAGAGCTGCGCCGCCAACAACTCCGCGTCGAAGAGGACCTCGTCAGGAAGCGACTCGAGTCCGAGCTGCAACAGATCGAGGCTGAGGGGTCCCAGGCTGGCGGCTCACAGGCGGGTCGACGGACGCCAACCGACCAAGAAACCACGCAGCGTATCGATGCGTGGTTTCAACGAACCGAGGTGAGTGACGGAGCCAAGATCGCGCCTGCTAAACCGACGCCGATGAGGCAGCGCACGGTCACGCCTGAACGAGGCGAACTCTTACGTCCGAGCCGAAGCCGAACCGCGAGCCGCAACGAGGACATCGACCGACTTGCCGATCGCATCGAGAGTATAACTCGTCCGCCGCCGAAACAGGTATACGAACTCCCGATCTATACCGGACTGCCGAACGAGTGGTTAACATTTTACCACTCGTACACCGAGAGCACGCAGCGGTATAAGTTCTCAAATTTCGAGAACATGGCTCGACTCCGCGCAGCGCTGAAAGGTGAGGCGCGAGAATGCGTCCAACACATGCTGGCGTCGGGATCGAGTCCGGACTTAATCATCCGAATATTAAAAAAGAATTTCGGTAGGACCGACATTCTCGTCGACAGGGCGCTGGAGGACTTGAAACGATTGCCCGCCCTAGGACCGAGCGCGACTGACCTCAACACTTTTTCCATAAAAGTAATGAACATCGTCGCGACGCTCATGGACTTAGATAAGTCACACTACGCAGGTAATCCATTATTGATCCGAGAGATTACCGACCGCCTGAGCCCGCACCTGAGATCGAGATGGTGCACACACGCACGTGAACACATGCGAACAGGTGAGTGCGAGATCGTAATGCTAGCGGAATTCCTACTCGACGAATCCGACGCCGAATTACAATTCTCGCACGCACGAGCCCCGGCGTCGCGACGCCCAGCCGCTACGAACGTGAATCACCAGCCGCTGCCGTCCCGACGCCCGAACCCCGTGAACAGCGGAGCTGCGATACGACGCCCCGCACCCGTAAGAGCCCAGACATACGCCACAGAACGAGTGGACGCCTGTCTGTGTTGCGGCAACACACACCGAACCACGGACTGCCGCAAGTTATTAGGTATGACGATAGGAGCGAGATGGGAGTGGGCTCGAGACGCACGCATCTGCTATAAGTGTCTCGACAAAAGACACCGCCGCGAGAACTGCACGGCGAAAGGTTGCGGCGTGCCCAACTGCCCACACTCGCACCACAAATTGCTACACGATACGACGCCGCCTACGAGTAAGGCGCCGCCCCACGTAGCGCCCCACGTGGCACCCGACGTAGCACTCGACCGCCCAGCCCGCCCGACGCGTAGCACGGCGCAAGCGGCGCCCGGCCCCGCGCGTAGAGACGAGACGCCCGTGCAGAGCGAGCACGCGCACACTACGGCGGAGCTAACTGCCAATACCGTCGACGCAAACACGAAGGTAATGCTTAAGATAATGCCTATCGTCGTTAGCGGACCATGCGGAAGCATCGAAACATTCTGTATGATCGATGAGGGGAGCACGATATCTCTCATCGATCAGGGACTGGCGGATCAACTAGGAGCAACGGGACCTGAAAAACCTCTCGTCATACAAGGCGTAGGCTCGATATGCCTAACGCAACCGAGTCAGCGCGTAGAGGTAAGCGTCCGAGCTACGAATGGAGGCCCGTCACACTCGCTTACGCTGCGCACTGTACCGCAACTTGGACTACGCGAGCAGTACATGCCGCGTAGGGCGGTACTCAACTTCGAACATTTAGCCGACTTGAACGAAGCCTGCTACGAGCATGCCGCGCCTAAAATACTATTGGGCGCGGACCACTGGCACCTGACGCTGCCGCTAGAGACGAGAACAGGAAGGCAGTGCGACCCGGTGGCGATCCGTTCGAAAATCGGATGGACAATTTACGGTATGGCCCCACGCTACTTACGAAACCAGAGCGATCGAGAGGTGGTCATGCACGCTTTCTCGGATGAAGACCGAGAAATAAACATGGCGTTGAAAAGGTACTTCGACGTCGAAGCGCTAGGCGTGAAGTTGATCGACAAAAGGAGCCCGCAGGATCAACGCGCTATCGACATATTTAACGCGACAGTTAAACGCATCGACGGCCCGCGCTACGAGGTTGGACAACTGTGGCGCGACGACGAACCCTGCTTGCCGCCCAGTTATACAATGGCGTATAATAGGTTGCGCGGCATCGAACGACGCATGGATAAGGATCCGACATTTGCAGCGGAATACACCGCGCAAATAGATAACTTGCTGACCAAGGAGTACGCCGTGCGACACATAGGCGATTACGACGGTCATAAAACCTGGTTTTTGCCGCACTTTGCTGTACGCAACATAAACAAGGGCAATAAAATCAGGTTAGTATTCGATTCCAGGGCGACCTCGCAGAACGTCAGTCTGAACGACAAGCTGCTGGAGGGCCCGGATTTACTGCAGTCACTCCCGGGTATCCTGTGCAGATTCCGCGAAGGTGAGTTTGCAGTTAGCGCCGACATACAGGAGATGTTTTTACGGATCCAGATGAGACCCGACGATCAAATGGCGCAGCTATTCCTGTGGAGGGGAATGAACCGGGAGCGACCGCCGCAAGTATATCGTATGAAATCGATGATATTCGGGAATACGTCTTCTCCATATTTAGCACATAGCGTGCGAAACAGGAACGCCCAGGACAACGCCGAGCTGTATCCGGACGCCGTTTACGATATCCAGACGAATCATTATATGGATGATTTCTTGGCGGGATACGAGACGGAGCAGCAGGCGATCGACGCCGCTAAGCAAGTAGCAGCCTCACACGCTATGGGAGGTTTCGTCCTGCGAAGCTGGGCCTCGAATTCGACGAGGTTAATGGAGCAGATCCCGCCCGAGCAACGAGCCGCCGACGATCTCACAAGCTTAGGCAACAAAGAGCAAAAGGTATTGGGATTATATTGGAACGCTCGGACCGACGAGTTGAGCTTCAATACATCGCTGATTCGCGTGCCGCCCGAGGTACGAGAACTACAGCGGGGCCCCACGAAGCGCGAAGCCCTCAGCGCTTTGATGAGCCTGTTCGACCCGCTCGGGTACTTAGCGCAGTACACCGTGACGGGAAAGGTCCTGCTACAGAACGTGTGGGCCCTGAGAACGAGCTGGGACTCGCCGCTGCCAGGCGAGTTAAACAACGCTTTCGTTACGTGGTTGGAGCACATAAAACACGTAGCCGAGCTGCGATTACCGCGACGCTGTATCCAGCTAGGTACAGGCGTGCGGCATCAACTGCACGTGTTTGTGGACGCGTCAGAGCAAGCGTTCGCCGCTACCGCGTACTGGAGGACGGAAGGGGAGACGGGCGAAAACGAGCCGCGAGTACACTTAGCTGCAGCGAAATCTAAGGTAACTCCCGTTCGTCGCTTGTCCATACCGCGAGCCGAACTTCAAGCCGCTTTAATAGGAGCCCGATTAGCGCAGACATTACAGAACGAGCATCGCGTGAAACCCGTGCAGATCGTCTACTGGACCGACAGCCGAACCGTACTGCACTGGGTACGCGAGAACGCGCGCCGATACAGCGCGTTCGTGAGCCACCGCTTAGGCGAGATAGCGGAGCTCACCGAACCCGAACAATGGCGTTGGGTCCCTACAAAACTGAACCCGGCCGACGACGGTACTCGACCGGCACCCTATCGCGTGGTAAGGAGCACCGATAGATGGTACGTGGGTCCTGATTTCCTGCGACAACCCGAACCCGAATGGCCGCAAGAAACTCGAGCACCGCAAGCAGAGCCATCGATCGAAATAACCGAGCAGGTACCGACAGAACGATGTTACGTGACGAATCACGTAGACCCGCCGCTGCCGAAAATCGAGCGTTTCAGCAACTACGATCGCTTGATCGGCGCGACGGCCCGAGCACTTCTTTTCATAGAGCGACTGAAAAAGAAAACACAGGTACCGTTAGAAACACGTCACTATTTAATAGCTGAAAACCTGTGGATGCAGTGGGCCCAGCGGCGGGATTTTCCCGAGGAACTCCGAGCTCTCTCACGGGGGGAGGCCATTGCCCGTAGCAGTCGGCTGTACAAGCTAGACCCGCAGCTGCAAGACGACGGCCTCATACATATGCGCGGGCGTATCGACGCCGCGCCCACCACTACAAACAAGCAACCCGTCATATTGGACGGGCGGAATCCATTTACGAAACTTTTAATTTTGCGCGCTCATAAGCGAGCGCATCATTGTTCTAACGAAACAGTTGTGAATGATTTAAGGCAACAACTGTGGATCCTGCACCTGCGACCAACCGTTCGCAGTGTGGCTCGAGCGTGCATGCATTGCGTGCTCCGCCGCACGCGCCCACGCGTGCCGCCCTTAGGCGATCTGCCCTCTGATCGCTTGCAGCCGCACGCACGGCCCTTCACTTACTGTGCGGTGGACCTGTTCGGCCCGCTCACAGTCACTGTGGGCCGCCGGCACGAGAAGCGCTGGGTAGCGCTTTACACGTGCCTCACGACCCGAGCTGTACACATGGAGCTCGTGTACTCCCTGTCTACGAGCAGCGCCGTCATGTCGCTACGCCGCCTTGCCGCCCGCAGAGGATGGCCCGCCGTTATGTGGAGTGATAACGGTACAAATCTGAGGGGCACGGATGCTGAGCTACGCGCCGCCTACCACGACTGGATACCGGCGCTACAAGAACACGGCGTGCAACACCGAATGAGTTGGCGTTTCATCGCACCCGGCGCACCGAACATGGGCGGCGCCTGGGAGCGCCTCATACGAAGCGTCAAGACTGCACTCGCCGCTACACTAAACACACGAAGCCCGAAAGAAGAAATCCTGATTACACTTCTAGCCGAAGTTGAATATTCGGTCAACTCACGTCCCCTAACACACGTGAGCGTTGATCCGAACGAGAGCGAAGCGATAACGCCCAATCACCTTTTATTGGGCGGCCCGGCGGGGGTCCCACTAACCGGCCCCTGCGACGAGGCAGATCGCAAATCATGGAAAGCAAGTCAAGCTCTCGCCGACCACTGGTGGAACCGGTGGATCCGAGAATACCTGCCGACCTTAGCCCCACGACAATCCTCAATGTCACGGGAGCCTACGGTCGCCGTTGGTGACTACGTGCTCATCACGGACTCCAGCGCGCCCCGCAACGTGTGGCCGCGCGGCATCGTGGAGGCGACCTACCCCGGCCCTGACGGCGCAGTACGGAACGTGGACGTCAGGACAAGAGGAGGAGTCTTCAGGCGAGCTACGAGCCGGCTTGTGGTCCTGCCCATCACCGAGGGATCGACTCTGCGATCGGGGGGAGAATTGTTACGGACACAAGCCGAAAACTGTTAGTTGTAAGCGAAATTTAATGTACATAACGTTAATTTATTTAATTTATTTTATTGCGCATAAAAGACGCTATAAGTCGAGTTATTATGTACCAAATGTATATAACAGTCCGTAAAAGAGACATATGTATGTAACTGGTCTAATCCCAAACCAATCCCGATCCGAAAATCACAATTCGATAGCGATGAATATTGCATAAGATATTCACGTGGTGCCGAACCACGTGGCAATGTTATGATAATATTACATCACCTGTTATCGCTTCCGCAATAGTGCCAAGCGATAGCAACGGATAATCCCATCAGGAATCCGTTTTTATTATGTTTCTAAAGTAATTAGGTCAGCCGCAATTCACGTTAACGTAAAATTAACGTGAATTATGAACCGTCCAATTAGAGCCCATTTTCAGTACGAAATCGTATCGGAATTTCGTTTTAACAATTCAAATTAACTTCACTATGACCTAATCGCTTAGAATACACTTAGAAATGCATCTGGACTCATTGCACTTACCTTTTATAGCCTTCCGCGACTTGCCAGCACAACGTAAAATTAACTTTATCGATCGATCCGACTTAATAGCTAACGAACCGTAACTCTTATCTTATAAAACGTAAGGCCATTTAATGCGGTGCAATGAAAGCTACAGAATGAGACATCTCACGTAGATATCGAACCGTAAACGTAGACACGACCCTCCCCGAACCGCTCATCCCGTAGACCAGAAAAGCCGTTAGGGCTGAAAAATGGGAAAATGAACGGCCAATCACGTAGCCAGTTCACTTTTCCATACAACGACTCTTAGAAAAGAACGCACTTGACGAAAGGGGCGTGCCGGCCGTAGAATGTACGGTTCGACGCCTCCTATTGGCCTGCGAGCCAGTAGTTTGCTTACGAGTCCTGAGTCTTGTTAGATTTTAAGGAAAAAGCTTATAAGGAATTATTGTTTTCGATTATTTACCATACCGCCGAAGAAAATTAAAGAACGAACAAGTCAACCAGTGTTTTATAACTCGTACTCGAACCTGCATCGAACCTGCGTCGACCTGCTGCCGTAACCAAGTTCGTCTGAGGTCCCATTCGTTTGGTTGATCTCCGAACTTCGGTCTACGTGCCCTACGTGATATCTACGTGACATTCACGTCGTGCAGCTACGCATCGGATCCGGAGCTACGAAACCGAACCTGTACTACGAGCTACGAACGTACGATCTTGCTACGTGTTACGCAGCATCTACGTGGCAACTACGTGCCGCGTCTGAACCGCCGTGCCTACGACTGGGATAGCCACGGCGACCGAACTGGAGCCACGAATTCCGAGAGCCGATAATACAGTCCACTGTGCTCACTCGTGAGCTACCGAAGAGGCAGTGTTGAGTGATTATCCTCAACAGGGTCTTTAAACATTATTTTTTGTACAAGTCAGCAGTTTTGTAAATATACGCTCCGAAAATAAAAGAAATTGTGTCCCCCCCTCTAACTTTTCAACCACGGGCCAAAAAATTATAAAAAGAATAATGAAAATGAGGCCTTATTGATATTAATATTGACATATCTGATTGCTCGAATAATCAATCATTTAATTATTTAATTCTATTGACTTCGCACGAATTTCTACCGGCAGTTTCTATCCCAACAAGAAACGGTGCGTGCTTAGATCATATATTCGTTAAGTCCGAATCTCGCTCGGTTGGTGCCGTTTGCCCGTGTTCCATTACTGATCACGATATTGCCATGGCCGCAATAACAAATTCCACAAGTGAAAATGCGCCGCGCTCACGTTGGACTTTAAAAACGGATTATGCCGCAGCCGCACAAGAGCTACGAGCAGTTGACTGGGACGTGGTTACTATGTCCTCCAATGTGAACGATGCCGTTTCCCACTTCAATTCTAAAATCTTGACAGCAATCAATAATAACACTCGTCTCATTAAAATTAGTCGTTCTAAATTTAATCTTAAGGCCTGGATAACACCAGGCCTAATAAGATGCATGAGGCATAGGGACAAACTTCACAAAAGAGCCAGAGCGTCCCCAAACAATCAAGTACTCCTCAATATTTATAAGCGATACAGGAACTTCTTTGATAATTTGCTTTTTAACCTTAAAACTGCATATCAAAGCAAGCAGCTCGCTGAGGCTAAAGAGGATCCAAAGAAGTTGTGGAAGTCAGTTAAAAGTATCTGCCACTGTGCAAATAATATGAACTCTGCTTTTGATCTCATCACTCAAAAAAAATCTCCGAAAGATTCCTTAAATACTTGTAATAACCACTTCGCCACGGTAGGACAAAAACTAGCTGTTGATATACTATCTAAACTCTCTACGACTCCAGCCTCTTTAGCAGCTGAAGTTAAAAGTTCTTCCTTGGCACCAAATTCCCTTTTCCTACATCCGACCGACGTTGATGAGGTAAATAAATTTATAGGTGAATTGAAATCCGACAGTGCTCCTGGGCCAGACGGGATAAAGCCACGATTCATCAAAGAAGTTAAAGATATTGTCAGTGAGCCGCTCACCTATATTTGCAACCTAAGCCTGGCCTCTGGATGCTTCCCTCATCAGTGGAAACTGGCTCAAGTGTCTCCCATCCATAAAAATGGTCCCAAAAACGATCCCAATAACTACCGCCCAATTTCTCTTTTAAGTGTTTTTTTCAAAAATTCTAGAAAAAATTGTGAACAGTCGTCTCCTAGCATTTCTTAACAAATACAAACTCCTTTCCGATAACCAATTCGGTTTCAGGAAAGGCAAATCAACTGAAGATGCAGCTATCTACCTATGTAATAAAATTGTCAGTTTTCTTGATGCTGGTGACAAATGTGTTGGAGTGTTTCTGGACCTCGCTAAGGCCTTCGACACGGTCTCCTCGGATATCCTGATCAGGAAACTTGAAGTCTCAGGTGTTAGGGGACAGGCTTTGCAGTGGTTTTGTAGCTACCTGACCGATAGGCGTCAAACAGTTAAAGTGGGTGATGTAACCAGTAACCAATTACCTATCGGCTTTGGCGTTCCGCAGGGTAGCATCCTTGGACCTACGCTTTTTCTTATTTATATCGATGACATTCTCAGACTTAATCTTTGCCGAGCGGAAACCATTTGTTATGCTGACGACACAGTAATACTGTTTCACGGTAAGTCATGGAAAGAGGCAATTTACCTCGCGGAACGCGGTCTAGTGCAAGTTAAGTCTTGGCTGGATAAAAACCTGCTTACCCTAAATGTGGACAAATCTAACTTTCTCACGTTCTCGAAAAACTCTGTTTTGTCGAGTGTCCAGGTTGCAGATCTCAAGATACATTCTAGCCATTGCCAATCCTCCATCCCAGCAAATAGTTCTACCCCGTGCACCTGTCCCTCCATAGTTAGATCTGAAAGAGTCAAATATCTGGGCCTTATTATTGACAATAACCTCACTTTCAAGCATCATATTTCTGCCCTGTGTACTAAAGTTAGGAAATGTATTAACATAATGAAGAAGCTTCGAGACTGCACCACAGAAGATGTGCTCCGCCTAGTGTATTATGCACTGTGTCAGTCAATCCTGCAATACTGTGTGGCAGTTTGGGGCAGTGCCGCAAAGACCACCTTGTTGCGAGCAGAGCGAGCGCAGCGGGCAGTTATTAAGGTGATGTTTAAAAAGCCATTACGACATTCTACTGACCATCTGTACTGGGACTCAAAAATCTTGAGGGTTAGGAGCCTTTTCATTCTAAACGCGACCACACGAGCTCACAGAGTGATAGTAAATATGTCGAGTTACGCTCAGCTGCTGTCTAAACGCATGTTCAGAGTACCCCTTACTCACACCAGATCCGCATTCGCCCAACGCTCCCCTGCTTATATACATTTACGCATCTACAATAACATCTGTAAGAAATTTAATATTCACCAGTACACTACGGGAAAGGTTAAAGCTATTGTGAAAAAGTGGCTAGTGTCCTTATCTTACCTCGACACGGAGGCTCTTCTTCTTTGCGCTAGCCAGTAACACACACATACTCTCATAAACACACACACACACGTTTTTGAGTTATCGCAAAAATCATAATTTTCTTTAAAATGACGTAAGTGCCGCACGGTGTCCTTCTACTTCGAACGTTACACATATTAGTTAAGTGCAATACTGTATTAAAACATTTTGCTCAATCTGGTGCGTATAATCGATAAGTTCCAGAAGGTTATAAGTAATTACAGTTACTTTGGCGTTTACGACCTTTTTTATAGAGCTTGAAATCTTTCTCGTAATTTAAACCTCGAAGCCCGTCTATTGTGACGGATTGGCAGCTTCGGAACCCTGCACTGAGCGTGGCCCGACATGCTCTTGGCCGGTTTTTTTTTGTAAAAACATAGACACAAAACAAAGTAGTTGTTACAGCGAAAGTTCTCTGTCTTACCAGTACCAAGTACCTACAAATTTATGGGTTATTCGACCTTAATGTAAGTTAAGCAAGTAAATAAATATGTCTGATACTCACGATAGTTCTCTAAATAAAATCCTAATATTGTATTGTATATCACTTGGACTTGAAATTCACTATGGAGAGGTCAATGCATTATTTCAGGATAAATCTAAACAGTGCAATGGAGGCGTGGAAGTATTCTATGGCATGGCGTCGTTCAATAATGCTGATAGCTTTAGACATTTTTCTCTTTGATCTACCATGTTTCTTAACATATTATTAATGTTACTACTTGGAACCGGGCTGTTGCAATTTGTTGGTATATATTTGAAACCTTCAGTTTGAATTTTTCATTGAAATTTTTTGTTTCAAAAACTACTCAAAATTTACAGAGAAAACGGATTTATTCAATAAAAAATTTCTTCTTTGGTAGCCAGTTGTGAAATTGAAATTACGAATATGGACTAAACGTTATTTTCGACTACACATAATGAAAGCATGAAATAGTTATGTAACTATCATGAACTCAGGGAAAAGTTTTATTCACTTCAAAAAGTTGGTTGAAATTATCAACATATTTGTCATAGTATGAAAAAAACAAAAATTTAAAAGGAATAAAGCATCTTAATACTTTCCTGAAAAAATGACTTCTTTCCATATAAAACTCATTACCCATTTCAGAATGTTATTATAATAACTGATATAAATCGAATCCGAAAATCCCCGTAACCAATTCTCATGCAATTAGTTCGATAGATTACTCCGACGATATTAAACAATTAACGATAGACATCCCATTGGCTCAATTATCGACGGGCCCGTAATAACCGCCCGTTCACGGGATTTCATTACTCCGATAATGAGTCGACGGGCGGCGATTACGAAGACAATGGAGCCTTCGAGATATCGGCCCATTTGGTTTTACGGTCGATTTGGAAATTTTGAAGCGTCGCTTGTGAATGGCAGTTTATGTGAGGTGGTCCCAGAATTGAGAAGTAGGTTAGTAAGGCAAAGCAAACGTTGGGTATTTACTACTTTACTGGTTTTTATCTACCTACATAATCTAATAGGTATTTTTATTAATACCACAACATATTATACTTAAAAAAGTTTCTGTCAAAAATGACATTTTAGTGGCAAGCTTTTATAGCCGACTATACTTTTCTTTTGATATCCATCAAATGCTCACTGAGACGATTCTAAAGAGCCCAAGCTCGGTAGGATTGCTTTTTCTATTATAGAGTTCCTATGGCCACCTTCCGGCTCCATCATCAGATCAGCCCCATGGTACCATATTATTATATTGTCATCAAAGTTAAGTAAGTATGCAAAACTTCAGCTCAATCGGTTGACGATATCTGCTTCAAAATTGAGTTGCAAGATTTCACCCGAACAAACATACATTAAACATACAATGCAAGTTAATAAAAAGCTTGTAAAATACGTCTATCTAATTACTAAACTAAATCTAAAACTAAACTGTGTCTAAAAATGGGCCCCGTGGCATTTTACAGAAGAGGCTGGCAGCATTATCTCGCTGTATAGCTATGCTCAGACGCTGAATGTGCATTATATTTATGAGCGAAATAGGTATTATATTTTGAAAAAGTGTATCTAATCTACATTGACTTTTATCTTATATTGCTGACATTTTGAGTTATTCTTACGTTTTCTTATTATAAAAAAAAAACTTTATATCTAATAAAATGCAACCATTTTGCAACTTGAATTCTAATCGGAAGTTTTTAAGATTATGTCAAATTGAATCTTGAAAAAAAAAATGACATCTTTTTTTTGTAATCGTGAAGGCTATTTATTAACATTTTTTTACGAGTTATAAACTTGTTTATTTTTTTCCTTTCATAGTATAATGTATATGTATGGAATGGAAGTCTGTTCAAAGCGAATGGCACCCAGCCTACGGCCATTTTTAAAAAATGCCAAGATTTTCTAAAAAGTACATTTTGGAAAAAGAGTCCTTTTTGATTCGAATATTGGCCGTGCCCTGCAGCCCAATAAAGCCCAATTTGATCATTACAATTTCCGTTCCTTATTAACGACTGACTACGTCCGTCTCTCATGACTACGGTTAGGACTATGGTGGCAACTGTGTTTCCAAAATCCACGGCGTGGCTAATTGTAAACAATTTCAAAAGCAAAGTTTAAAAATATACCATTACCAAACTACTAATCTTAGACTTTGACCTTGATTTTTTTACAATTAGTGTCTCCATGGATTTTTAAACCACGGTTGCCACCAAATGTCCCAACCCTAGTCATGATATTCTATTCTAAGAGAAAAAGAGCTTTCCTGAAATAGGAGCCATAAGTCTATTTATCAAGTCTTAATCACGCGATATATTGGATTAAGGCTGAAATAGGAGCGTTATGCGATTTCATTAGTTGTGATCCAGAAATACATAAAGTAATATACGAGTGAGGGCCGAGAGGAGGACTAATTCAATAGCTGTCTTTATTACTTGGTAAAAATACTTCTACCCTTTAAACGGAGCTTTATAAGGCCACGTACAAACTACCAATGTAGTTTAAGAGGCCTTCTACATTTTAAAATGTATTTTTTTTAGTAGGGGGAGAGTAGATAAAATTTTACTTTGCTCTATAACCTACATTATCCTGATAGATAAAAGTTGTCCATTAATTTTTTCCTAATTATCAGCTAATGTTATTGAACTATAAACAGTAACCATGCACTTATTTCGTAGACAGTTCTAACTAAGACACATTTTGATAAAGATATTCCTAACCTACGGTACATCTAGGTAATCAAACAGTTTAACAACAAAAACCGATATCAAAGTGTGGAAGGCCAGCAAAATTATTAAATAGACTTCTGACAATGAAGGTCACACATAATACACCTTAAGTAAATTTACCACACGGGGGTATTTCACATAAAAAAAGAATCATCAAAATCGGTTGATCAGTCGAAATTTCTGAGGTAACAAAAGTAAAAATAAAAACTCCTCCTTTTTGATGTTGGTTAAAAAATAAAGAAAGACAACAAATATGGTCGCTCAGACGGGACCCCAAATGGGCTCCACGTATTAATAATACGTTTTAACTTTCATGCAACAGGCAGGAAATTACGCCGCCCGCCGACAGATGGCGGTAACGTCATTACAGTAACTTTGTTTCAGTCTTTGATAAAAATAAGTTTCACTTCAAAGCGGAAAGTTGTATGTAATTTATTTTTAACGAAGTTTGTAAAGGAGAGCGATGTTAACGCTTAATGTATTATCGCAAAGGGCACGTTCAAAAGTAGCGAGCTACTTTATAAAATCGCAGCGGCGAGGCGTCAGTGGAAAAGTCCCAGTGCGGAAAGGAAAACATTTTTTTTTTAATCTTAAATTTTTTCAAGAAAAAAGTTACGGATTATTCTGTAGCTTGAAGAAAGATTAAAATGTTTATTCCTGCCTTGTACGAGCATCGTACGCAAACCTAACCAGGGTAATCATTTTTATGAAAAATATTCAAGTTTTTTGAAAAATTTCCATCGTTTTTAATCTATTAGGGTTCCGTAGTCAACTAGGAACCCTTATAGTTTCGCCATGTCCGTCTGTCCGTCTGTCCGTCCGTCCGTCCGTCCGTCCGCGGCTTAGCTCCGTGATCATTAGTACTAGAAAGCTGAAATTTGGTATGAGTATGTGTATGTATAATGCCGACAGAACGGTAAAAAAAATTAATTAAAAAAAAATTTTTTTTTTCGGGTACCTCTCGAACACCTAAAGTGGGGGTGAATTTTTTTTTTCTTTTCAACACTGGTGTGTGGGGTGTCGTTGAATAGGTCTTGGAAAAATAATAGGGGTCTTCTAACATTATTTTTTGATAAAGTCAGCAGTTTTGTAAATATTCGCTCCGAAAACAAAAAAAATAGTGTCCCCCCTCTAACTTTTCAACCACGGGTAAAAAAAAATCGGAAAAATTCATGTAAATGAGGCCTTGTAAGTACTTTCAATGAAAACTATATTGAACAAAATCGGTCGAGCCGTTTTTGAGTTATCGCCAAATTTCAAATTTTTTCTTTAAAAACGTAAGTTGACTTCCAGAAGGTAATAAGTGATTACAGTTTCTAGGGCGTTTACGACCTTTTTATAGAGCTTAAAATCTTTCTTTACTTAAACCTCGGGCTTAAAACAGCAGTTTATTGTGAAGGATGAAAAAACTACGGAACCCTACACTGAGCGTGGCCCGACATGCTCTTGGCCGGTTTTATTCTATTCTATTATTTACCAAAGCTCAAAAATATTTGTGGAATTTTATTCCAATTACATTCCAATACTGTTCGCATTTAGATTGGGAAAAAAAAGCCATGTGCGAGTAGGACTCGCGCATATAGGGTTCCGTACAATCAAATAAAAAAAACGGCAAAAAACGTTTGTTGTATGGGAGCGCCCCTTAATTATAAGATTTATTCTGTTTTTAGCATTTGTTGTTATAGCGGCAATAGAAATACATCGCCTATGAACATTTCAAGTGTCTGGCTATCACAGTTGATGAGATACAGCCTGGTGACAGACAGACAGACGGACGGACAGTGGAGTCTAAGTAATGGAACCCCGTTTTTAGGGTTCCGTAGCCAAATGGCAAAAAACGGAACCCTTATAGATTCGTCATGTCTGTCTGTCTGTCTGTCCGTCCGTATGTCACAGGCATTTTTTTCCGAAACTATAAGAGCTATACTGTTGAAACTTGGTAAGTAGATGTATTCTGTGAACCGCATTAAGATTTTGATGCAAAAATAAAAAAATAATAATAAATATTGGGGGCTCCCCATACTTAGAACTGAAACGCAAAAATTTTTTTTTCATCAAACACATACTTGTGGGGTATCTATGGATAGGTCTTCAAAAATGATATCGAGGTTTCTAAAACATTTTTTTTCTAAACCGAATAGTTTGCGTGACAGACGCTTCCAAAGTGGAAAAAAGTTGGTCCCCCCCCTCTAACTTCTAAAATAAGAAAATGAAAAATCTAAAAAAAACATATGATGTACATTACTATAAAAACTACCAACGAAAATTGTTTTGAACGAGATCTAGTAAGTAGTTTTTTTTTAATACCTATTAATACCTAACTTTGCACCTAATTTATATGGGGCGCTATACATACCAGGTGCAAACTTAACTTAACCACTTAGGGATGGAAAGTGTTTATACGGAACCCTCGGTGCGCGAGTCCGACTCGCACTTGGCCGGTTTTTTTTAGGGTTCCGTAGCCAAATGGCAAAAAACGGAACCCTTATAGATTCGTCATGTCTGTCTGTCTGTCTGTCCGTCCGTATATCACAGCCATTTTTTTCCGAAACTATAAGAGCTATACTGTTGAAACTTGGTAGGTAGATGTATTCTGTGAACCGCATTAAGATTTTGATGCAAAAATAAAAAAATAATAATAAATATTGTGGGCTCCCCATACTTAGAACTGAAACTCAAAAATTTTTTTTTCATCAAACACATACGTGTGGGGTATCTATGGATAGGTCTTCAAAAATGATATCGAGGTTTCTAAAATATTTTTTTTCTAAACCGAATAGTTTGCGTGACAGACGCTTCCAAAGTGGAAAAAAGTTGGTCCCCCCCCTCTAACTTCTAAAATAAGAACATGAAAAATCTAAAAAAAACATATGATGTACATTACTATAAAAACTACCAACGAAAATTGTTTTGAACGAGATCTAGTAAGTAGTTTTTTTAATACCTAACTTTGCACCTAATTTATATGGAGCGCTATACATACCAGGTGCAAACTTAACTTAACCACTTAGGGATGGAGTGTTTGGACGGAACCCTCGGTGCGCGAGTCCGACTCGCACTTGGCCGGTTTTTTTTAGGGTTCCGTAGCCAAATGGCAAAAAACGGAACCCTTATAGATTCGTCATGTCTGTCTGTCTGTCTGTCCGTCCGTATGTCACAGCCATTTTTTTCCGAAACTATAAGAGCTATACTGTTGAAACTTGGTAGGTAGATGTATTCTGTGAACCGCATTAAGATTTTGATGCAAAAATAAAAAAATAATAATAAATATTGGGGGCTCCCCATACTTAGAACTGAAACGCAAAAATTTTTTTTTCATCAAACACATACTTGTGGGGTATCTATGGATAGGTCTTCAAAAATGATATCGAGGTTTCTAAAACATTTTTTTTCTAAACCGAATATTTTGCGTGACAGACGCTTCCAAAGTGGAAAAAAGTTGGTCCCCCCCCCTCTAACTTCTAAAATAAGAAAATGAAAAATCTAAAAAAAACATATGATGTACATTACTATAAAAACTACCAACGAAAATTGTTTTGAACGAGATCTATAGTTTTTTTTTAATACCTATTAATACCTAACTTTGCACCTAATTTATATGGGGCGCTATACATACCAGGTGCAAACTTAACTTAACCACTTAGGGATGGAAAGTGTTTATACGGAACCCTCGGTGCGCGAGTCCGACTCGCACTTGGCCGGTTTTTTAGGGTTCCGTAGCCAAATGGCAAAAAACGGAACCCTTATAGATTCGTCATGTCTGTCTGTCCGTCTGTCCGTCTGTCCGTCTGTCCGTCTGTCTGTCCGTCCGTATGTCACAGGCATTTTTTTCCGAAACTATAAGAGCTATACTGTTGAAACTTGGTAGGTAGATGTATTCTGTGAACCGCATTAAGATTTTGATGCAAAAATAAAAAAATAATAATAAATATTGTGGGCTCCCCATACTTAGAACTGAAACTCAAAAATTTTTTTTTCATCAAACACATACGTGTGGGGTATCTATGGATAGGTCTTCAAAAATGATATCGAGGTTTCTAAAATATTTTTTTTCTAAACCGAATAGTTTGCGTGACAGACGCTTCCAAAGTGGAAAAAAGTTGGTCCCCCCCCCTCTAACTTCTAAAATAAGAACATGAAAAATCTAAAAAAAACATATGATGTACATTACTATAAAAACTACCAACGAAAATTGTTTTGAACGAGATCTAGTAAGTAGTTTTTTTAATACCTAACTTTGCACCTAATTTATATGGAGCGCTATACATACCAGGTGCAAACTTAACTTAACCACTTAGGGATGGAGTGTTTGGACGGAACCCTCGGTGCGCGAGTCCGATTCGCACTTGGCCGGTTTTTACCCTTAGGGTACGTAACCTTAAAAACTACATTTCGACATCAACTTTAAGAATAAATGATGTTTCATAATCTATGGGCCGCCTTACATGTACACACCAATGTTAAAGTTGAGGTAAATATGCATCCGAATTTCCGAACCCTGTGTACCTACTTAGAACATCTAAATAAGAAATGTTTTAGAAAACTAAGTTGTATATCAAGTAAGTTAACCTAAATAATAATCAACAATGAAAAATAAACCGTAACTCAATGGTTCTTATTGCATAATATTTGGATGTACTTAACTGGTAGGCTGAAAAAAATTAAATAAAAAACTAAGTCAGGCTGACCCGGTTCAGTATATTAGGCTAAATTGCCCTGATACAGTCATGTAAAAAAAAAGGATGTCACGTCAGCTAGTTCGCCAATCCGCCAAGAGATGGCGCTGGGTATCGGCTGAATCGCGCTATCGTTTGTTTCCTGTAGATCAGTTAACAAGTCCGAGCGGCGTGTTGAACGTTAGGATCGGTGGCCCGCCCTAAAGGGCGGGCTGCGACAGTGCAAAGCAGTGCAAAGGGCCCTACGGGCCCGCAAGCAAAGTAAAGTATAAAAAAAAAAAAAAGTGAACGTTAAGAAGGCCAGTCCCAACAGTGCAAAGGGCCCCTTCGGGCCCGCAAGCATAAATATAAAAAAAAAAGTGAACGTTAAGACCCTTCTGATGGCACCCGTTCACTTTTCGTCTTTTTTTTCTTCATACGCTCCGAGCCCGCAAGCTAGGAAAGTATGAAAAAAAAAAAAAAAAAAAAGTGAACGGGTGACATCAGAAGGGTCTTAACACTCTTAACTGACTCGACTGAACAGCGAGTGATGATCTCGGAAATGATCCCTGTGATTACACTCCGCTCGCGCGCGTCTTAACTATCGCAGAGGCGCGTGTCGATGAACTGACGCTGTTTTTGGCCACACTTTAAAAAAAAAAAAATATGCTTAATTTTATTTCTTAAACTAATTTCACTATCGTTACTTTATTTAACACGGAACCCAAAACTATTTAGCCTATAATTTTTATTGATTATACACAATATTTTGAAAATATTAAAGAATGTTGAAAGCAGCATCGTGACGTCACCTTCTGGAAAAATTGACAGTTGCAATCTAGAAGAAGAGTGGTGGTACGATTTCCATATTTTATCGTCATAGTCCGACTGTATGATTTAATGCACTGTGAACAATTACTTGTTGTCTACGCTCTTTCGAATGAGGCACTTTTCAAATGGATTTTTAAATTATAAATCGATACTAAATCCGTCTTAGTTCGTTATAGTCCGACTGTATGATTTACTGCACTGTGAACAATCACTTAAGTATTGTTTTCCTGTTTTCGAATGAGGTACATTTCAAATGGATTTTTAAATTATAAATCGTGATATTTTCGAAAGTATAAGAATGCGGTACATTTAATTTCTAATCCTATATTTGATTATATACTTATACAAAATTTGATGCTGTCAATTAAAAATTAGTTTTATATAGGTGAATGATTAAAAAAAATCTACCAGTATCAACACTACGCGAGTAGAATTAAGCAATATCAAATTCGCGTCTTGCCGCCATTAGCCAGTTTCTTCCTTAACCTTGTACCTAATGTACTTTTATTTTTTTATACTGATTTGTTTATTTTTTTTTATTCAAGAGAACTATATTTAAAACTGTACTGCTCGTAGCGCCATCTGTCCCACTCGTTTGACATCTCCCACCCTCTTTAAATACTGTCCGAGGCTTGCAAAGTTACGCTACTCACCCACAGATGGCGCTTTAATCAAAACTTCGTTAATCCCACTAGAAACATTCCGTCAATTTCCGGAAATCCGCTATAACTTTTATACGTGTACTTATGCATTATATTGCGCATGTTCAATCGAGAGTTGTTCACAATTGGTTGAAAGAACGAATGGGTTTGTTGCCTAAACGACGACGCTTTCGTTAATTGACGACAATGATGATATTGATGATGGAGGAACTTGGTATTTTCGATAATATTTTTCAGTTTTTCCCCGAATAAGGCACTCCCGAATCCCGAATTAGGTACTCCACGTGATAGGATTAAGAACGACAGATGTCAAAAACCTATGTAAAAAATGATACCGTCATAACTCCCTTCTGCACTAAAAACCAAGATGGCTCTCCTTCTTAAAATGTTTTTATTGTTCAGTGTATTGTAGGGTGTCAGAGAAGGACGGCCATAGTGCCGGCCACGAATTGCAGTAAAATAATATGGCCTGTTTATAGATCCAATGTAAAAAAAAGCAATCAAATGTTAACGCGCTCTTATTAGCTTTACTTGTAACATGTTAACTAAGTTTTTGTTTGTAAGTTAACTATTAATTTATTTATTTAAACTTAATTGCACAACAAAAAACTTAACGTACAAAAGGCAGACTTAATGCCATGGGGCATTCTCTACTAATCAACCTTAGAACTATCAATGTAATCACGTCTTAGAAGTAAATTTTGACCTCTTCGAATAGTCGTATCGAAACAAAACTGCCTGTATATGTATGACGATACAGTTATTTGGTATCATAGAGCTGATTTGATGTTGCTGATGTGGTGGCCATAGGGACTCCTCAACTTCGCAATACGAGCCATTGTGTTTGGGCTCATTTGATTAGTCTTGATGATCTATTAAGGAAAGTAAAATCAGCAATATAACCGTGTTAACAGTAGAACTACACGGTCCACTGGTTTAAGCTTTGCGTACTGTCAGTTAGTAATGTTTGAAAAAAATGAATGAAAATGTATTTATTGCTATAACTTAAGCAACTTAGTATAGGTATATCTACTAAATCTAACAAGAAGAAATAAAATAACTTGTCCATGCACGGTTGACATTAAAATGACTTCACTTTCATCTTTTAAGTGCGGAGTGGAATCGCGGCCCAGGTCAACTTAAAAACTAAGTGTGGCTAACGGTTCCGTCAGCATAATGCTGATGTTAGCATGCATGGAGTAGAAGATGAAATAAAACAACAATATACATGAACAGATTTATTCGTTGACCTTCCATCAGGCAAACTTTATTGGTCCACCTTTATTGCTTCTAACTAGAGAGGCGATGCGCGGTGCGCCGGGGGGACCACTTGGCAACGTTCACGTCAATACTGGCTGTGTTGAAAATGTAGATTGGTGATTATTTCCGGGCATATATATGTGGGGAATAGCACTATACAAGCCTCGGCGGAAATGTCAGTTCGCGGATTATTATTTATTATTGAAGGACTCGGCTACGGCTGTGCCTCGTCCTTCAAAATCATACTCATCCACGAACTGACTTTTCCCGGCCTCTGCAGTAATGTACTATTTTGTGATTGAGCCCCGGAAGAGTTTTAATAGTAACAATACATTTGCAACAATGTTTGTTTGTTTTTGTTGGATTTTATTTTGGTATTGTATTGGTTAGGTATGTTATGTGTAAACATGAACTATGAACGTGAAAGCTTCATTTAATAAAAAGAAATATGAAAAATGACTATTATTTTTATCTACAAAATCCCCAAATACGATAGGTATAAGAAGATGGTGTTAGTTCTATACTAAGTTTTCCTAGAAATGTTTGATGTTTTACCGGATTTGAGATTTCAATATCTGTGAAAATACCGGTATTAGAAACAGCTCCGATATTCCATGCTCTAGCAGTGTGTAGTGGAGGACTCAAAGGACCACTCGTGTCGTTGTGTGACGGGAACGAGTCAATGTGACGACCTAGTAGCACACAGGCTGCATAACCGCGTAAACAGCCCTTGTACAGCTAATTTATTATTTATTTATTTATTTATTTATTTATTTATTTATTTATTTATTTATTTATTTATTTATTTATTTATTTATTTATTTATTTATTTATTTATTTATTTATTTATTTATTTATTTATTTATTTATTTATTTATTTATTTATTTATTTATTTATTTATTTATTTATTTATTTATTTATTTATTTATTTATTTATTTATTTATTTATATATTTATTTATTTATTACACAAATAAATGTAGCCAATTTATTTGTGTGGTGACATGCATCGTGTAATGATCTTGTTCGGCATGTATTAATGAAGATTACAGGTTAATGCCAACTTATATTCATAATAATAATAGAATATTGATGTTCACCATTGTGTCGATGATTGTCGTATAATGAAGACCAGTGTTGTGTTGTGGCGATGTGTATCGTGTGTTAATGTGGCGTGGTAACAACCGTAGTCGTGCAGTGTCGAATAGTGCCGACCACTGTCGTGTAGTGCCGACAAGTCATCTGGCGTTTGGAGAGCGCATGCGACGGTGGACCAGTGAAGTTGCACGGCGCACCTACTTACCTTAACCTAACTATATACAAAATTAGTACCCGTTTAAATTAATTATATATTGAGACTATTTACAGGAGACAAGACACAGGGTCGCTTATTGCACGAGCCCGAGGCGGGTCAACCGTCCTGGGCGCGACTATATATTAAGACTTATTTAACATATAGCTAATTTTACGCTATGCTGTGGCCCAGTGTACTGCCTACAGTTTTTCAGGAAAAGGTTTCATGACTAGATATCCCTGAATATTTTAGTTTAAGCAATAATTGGTTACCAATTATTGGTTTTAATATTCACTATAACCAGACATAAGCGACTCGCATCTACTGAAAAGCTAGGGACTTACGATGCATCGAAGTAATTTTTCGTTGTTTTACTTACATAAAATACTCATACACAGTTGTTGGTGGCAGATAAAATCAAGAGGTTTTATTGTGTTTTGACCCCTTGTCATTGTTACCCAAACACCCTTTTTAAAATGGACAAGGATTCAGTTAAATAATTTGGTTCATGATTCAGGAGCCGCATGAGTTCATGTGCATCTTAACTATCGAACGCATTATTTGCTGCGATGTATCTCATAGCGAATATACTTATGGTAGGTGTTGCGAGGGTTATTTAGTATACGATTGGAAACATACCACCACGGACAATAAACTCAAATGTACACAACTTTACCTCGAAATAAGACATAACAAAAGTGGTTGGGGAGCCCTTCATCCCTGTTCAAATTAGCTGCTGTAAATAATGACACAAAGGTAAATTAAGAAAGAAAAATTGAATGCGATCTACTACAATCGAAGCGGGGTTCGAACCCGCGACCTCTGCGTTACCGGCGCATTGCTCTCCCAACTGAGCTATCCGACCGCTACGTCAGTCACACCAAATCTTTCATCCCTTAATCCTTTACGCTACTGGAGCGCCCTCTGCGTCATGTTTGTGTAAATATAGAATCGATAAAAAGATTCTATACAAATATTTAGCTGCTGTAGTTGCAGAACTAGATGGTCTAATGTCTGGTCATACTGAAAGTATAATTATATGAGAAACTTGGGCGTAGTTTGATACGCAGCTGTGTTAGACTCCTGTATGTTTCCTGTCGCCCACCGTTAATTAATTACATCAATGAAGAACTTAAATCATTCGAGAAAATAACAGTTACAGTCAGTGTGTCAAAGGATTTCTACAGATGCTACGGCAAACGTATTTCTAGTTTACGAGGTATTAAGATTTTAAATAACTGTTAGTGATGACTAAATTACATAATTTACGACTAATTATCAGGACTGTAAATAAATAACGTAGAAGTGACAGGAGGCATACCCTATTGAAAGATAAATCCGTTCAAATCCTTTATAGAAACTTCACAACAGTCTTGAAAATAGTGCATTATTATTTATTACATTATTTTAGGCCTATTACTATGTGCTATACTACTGAGGCCTAAGTAGGCTTGGCCGGATATCCGGATAAGTCATCAAAAAAAAACATTTACATATAAAAGTACAAGATTACAACATTTAAATAGGTCACTAAAAGTCGTGCACTATTATTTTGTGCGAATCTTCAAAAATAATCTAAAACCCATCGAAAACCTCCTGTAACGACCTGTTCCGTCTGTCGTTTTCGGAAATTCAGGCAAATCATAAAACCTGAATCCATTGTCTTAAATCGAAACCCGAATCATAGTCTAACACAGCCTTGCACGGAACTGAGCACTCAGCGAAACAGCGTCTGAGTCGAGCACAGCGGGAGTCCCGGTGGGCTTTACCCAGCATAGCGCCTCAAAGGACGTAGACCGAGATAGCCAAAAAATTTACTTTATCCTTAAACCCCGAGCGGCTTCTGAGCGCGAGCTCTGATTGGGCGCTCGGGTTACCTACTCCGTCACACACACACGAAGTGCGGTGTCCAACTGTGACCGCCGATCGAATCCACTTGAACGTGTAACGAGTCTGTAGGGGCCCTCAGCACTAGCATCCCCGATACAGGGGAAACATGACTAGAATACGTTTCATTAGAGGTATTTTTATTATTACTATTAGGGGTATCTTATATCCATTCCAAATATACATTCATCAATAGTGTAAAGGTTAGTTCGAAACAATCCGTTGTTATGCAACCATCAAGCACGAAACGTGCAATAGGATAAAGCAAAATCTTTAATTTGGAAAGGATTTACAGTTTATAATAGAATCTTCTTTGGAAATATTAACATACATTACTGTATTTTATTGGTCGAATTGCGAAGCGGAATGTCCACAAAGTATACTAGGTCTTATAAATATAAGTAGGTCCCAAGTTAAGCCCAAAAATGGTGGTTAAATAAACGTGTCACGACCGAACAAAAATGGCCCCTACACGCCTACTGAATCGAGTTATCGATTTCGGTAGGTTTATGGTATTTCATACTAAAATGTTTCGCAATATGGCAATCCCCGCGAAACCCACATTATTTTTATGAATCGATGGTGCAACAATATGCTTAACTCTCCCAGATGTGAGCGCATTCTAATAGAACCTTATGCGAGTCTTGCACCTTACATGTGATTCTTTTACCGTATCGCCGTTTGTCATGGTGTTAGACTGCCTCTCAAAACTTGAGTAGCTGCAACTATTTATGACAGATAAAAATACGGAGCCCCCGTCATAAATAGAAGCAACGAATCTTTGTCAGTAGACTTATAGTAAACCAGCCATGTGTTTACTTACATCTTTGTGCTGTTGGTAACCTGATTCAATCTGGGCGCATCAAACTAAGACATCATGATGAAGATGTAAAGTAGCACCGACTGGGAGCAGAGTGTCTTCAACCTATGCTAGCCGTTGAACTCTTATGAGATGCCTTGCAACAGCCTTTAATTTTGGATTGTCGGTAACTTTCAATTGAAAGCTTAACCCTAACAAAAATGATCTGTCTCTAAAGATTTGTCTACTGATCTATGCAATAAGTAACCTCAAACAATGCGAACCAGTCATTAAGACGAGGGTATAAATATTATTAAGAACGTATCAGATTAATCAGGGCTAAACTGTCTGACGGTAATTATTTCAAAAAATGAAACTACATTTTATTTCATCCATCAAACGTAAAAAAATCAGAAGCCATTTCTCTCTTTACAGTATATTATATATTACTCCACGTGTTCTTAGTGTAATTAGACTGAACCATAGCTAGGGCTTATTCCACAGCGCCACTTTGGTTAATATACTTATTGTGAAATCACCAAACATCATGATGCTACCTTAATGGTGCGAAATAGTCACCAATAAAGATACCACCTCACTGTAGAATAAACCCTTCGTATGTAACTCTACAAGTTATGGTCTTAATGATACTGAAAGCTCGCTAGCCTCAATGAGGTATCAAAAACTGGCCCCTACATTCCTACACAACCTTGGTCTTTTGAGACACGTGAAGCAATCTTCGTATCAGCTTCACATGTCGAAATCGTATCTCAATCCCACACAGGCCTAAAGTTCCAGACTAGATTGGCTACGGGACGGATCGATCTCACGATGGTTTTAAACCACATGTCTCAAGGGACCAGGTCGGGTCTCGGTTACGCGTCCAGAGTGGATGGTTGTGATCACTGCGGGGACGCGGCCGGGGAGCTGGTGAGCCGCGCGAGGGTCTTGTAGAGAGGCGAGTTGACGAAGCGCGGGTACGAGTCCCGGTGCATCAGGGTGTAGATCTGGAGCTGGGCATCATCGAACGTGTGCGGCGTGGGCTCCACCATGTTCCGGTTCACCACCTCACGCACGCGGGAATCCAGCGATACCTGGAATGGTTAATTAGGATATGACTTTACTTTGTAAGATCTGGGAAGCAATGCAAGATAATCATAATGTATGTGTTTAAAGGGATAGCGAGGAATCTAATGAAGATAGTCCTCATAGATGAAGCGGATGAATTTCTAAGTATTTTGCGGTTATACGTGGATCTTTAGATTAGAATGATTTATCATTAATGTATTTGAAGTAGATAGGTTTTGGTCTATATTGCCAATCGCTGTACCATATTCCTTGCTGGTGAGACACCAAACGTGCACAGCAATGGCAGTGCGTTGCATTACACGATTAACTTTAGTTATGCAGTTATTAAGATTTATACGAACCTAAACCATTATGTGAATCGTGTGCACTTTTGCATAAAGATTACTACATGGTGATATACTGATTTGCATAAGACATTAACTAAAACTTCCCTGGTCCATAGAGGTGGAACTTACCTATTTGAGTGAAAAGAAAAATGTACAAAGTCATAGATCAACCCTTTCATCGTCGGCATCCGGGTCAGATTTAGTCCTACGTATACCAGCCAGAGCATATGGTGGAACCCGTGGTGCAACTGAACTCAAGGCGAGAGAATAGAAATGTAGTCTTACTTACCTTATGTAGGCGATAGGGCCAGTCTTCGCTTCAACTCTTCACACTGCAGCCAGAGCATGTAAAAGAACCTGGTGGTGGAACTGACCTCTTTAGGCGAGAGTATGGAGATGTACGCCTCGCAGCTGAAGCGTGCCTTCTCCTTAACGGCGTCAGGGCCAGTCTACGCTTCAACTCTTCACTGCAGCCAGAACGTGTAGAAAACAACCTGGTGGTGGAACTGACCTATTTAGGCGAGAGTATGGAGATGTATTCCTCATGGATAAATTGTACCTTCTCCCCGACGACGTCAGGGCACTCTTTACATCAACTCATCACACGGCAGCCAGAACGTGTAGAAGAACCTGGTGGTGCCGCTAACCTCTTTAGGCGAGAGAATGGAGGTGTAGTCCTCCTAGATGTAACGTGCCTTGACGGCGTCCGGGCTAGTCTTTGCTTCAACTCTTCACACGGCAGCCAGAACATGTAGAAGAACCTGGTGGTGGAACTGACCTCTTTACGCGAGAGTATGGAGATGTAGTCCTCGTAGATGAAGCGTGCTTTCTCCTTGACGGCATCAGAGCCAGTCTTCGCTGCAGCATATAGAAAAAGCAGGTGGTAGAACTGACCTCTTTAGGCGAGAGTATGGAGATGTAGTCCTCGTAGATGAAGCGTGCCTTCTCCTCAACGGCGTCAGGGTCGGTTTCGCGCTTCAACTCCTCGCAGGCCAGCCAGAACATGATGTTCTCCTCCGAGTACTCGCCACGCAGAAAGTCGCGGAACACCTTGCGCCCGGCTGTACAAAATCAGGAGAATAGTATGGCAACAATAGTAACAGAAGAAATCAATCCAAGATCAGATGGTTATGATATGACGGAATTAGAAAGGAAGGTTTATCCGTAAAAGTAAGTCTAAATCTATAAAATTATATGCTGAGATTTCACACATAGCCATACCAAACCCACCTTTTCTATTTTCAATTATTTGTAAATTGTTACATAATATTGGTACAAAAAATGGGCCAAAACAAACATTCAATGTTTTTAATCGATTAGTTACATAAAACGAACTAAAAGAAAGTCTCCGGTTTTTATTTCGTTCTAATCATTCATTTTAACTCCAAATACTTCTAATCTGACTGAGGCTTCAACAAGCCTTCTGATTTGAGCATAAACAGATATAACGCAAATTAAATCATGATATTTAATAAAACATACCTGCGCTGCGCATGAGTCTGTCAAACGACTGCCCCCAGCTCTGGATCTCCTCCAACGTCGGCCTGAAACACAAAACACATTGCGTTTAGTGATACGGTCGACATTATCAGCTCAAAGACGCCTTCCGCTGGCCAGACTTTAGAAGGAAATATTCATGAATTTCGGCGTGATGTGAGGACAAAGGTAATTATGCCCAACTGATGGCGCCGGGCTGGCATGGCTCTGCTCGCCCATACAAAACGAAAGACGATCCTGCATCACGCTATTAAGATTTTTCCTGAAATCATGACCCCTCTCCATAGAAAACCTCTGAATTTCAATACAAATCTTGAATTTCATAATAGATGATCAGTCGTACCGTACCGTACCTCTCGCTCTCTTGCCGGCTATTATCCGGCATGATGGTAGGGTCAGCATTCCATACTTTACTTCTCCACTATGTACCTACTGATATTGGCTGGCGAGAGCACGACTTTTGCAGGTGCATGCACTTGTGCTTAGTGCAGAGAATGTGTCAAATGAGAGCAGTGGCTTTTAACTGACAGTGAGTATACTTACGGCGCATCTCCGTCGTTAAGCAACGGGTCCTGCGGCCCAGGCTCCCGTGGTTTTTTGCCAGGTCCGCCCTCCGACCCTCGCGCCGCCAGGCTGTAAAAACGTGACATTACTTATTAACGAAATTATTATTCTTGCTGGCTGACTCAGTGGAGATAACAGCTGGTCCCGATCCTCATTAATGAAGGCACGACGAAAATTTGGCTTGTATTCTACGGGCTGAGACTTTGTAATAAATATTTAAGAGTATACATATATTGTCAAGTTGGTGTCTGGTATCCACGCATAGGTAATTGATAACCGTATTATGAAAACTGGCAACAGTGTTATAATTAGATTGAGGGTTAAAAGGGACGGTAAGAGTTTTACTGAAGGCTTAAACATTTTTTTGAGTTCGAAAGCTAAGTGATAGTCATCTACGGTTGTGTCATTCCTCGTGGACTCGCTGCGCTTACCACTTCGCCCTGAAACAAAAGAAATTCTGTATTGAACGAGGCAAAACATACGGTGGCTGTAATAGTTATAAGGAATATAAAACAAGAAAATGGTACAAAACGCTAGCCTAAACCTGTGTATTGTTGTAATCTGGCTACAAAGTGACTGGACTACATAAGTCAACCCGACAGGATAGCTGGAGAGGAGGGACCAGCAGAGGCAAGACTTGATGACTTTAGCTCTAATGTACGGAAACTGGCTACAGAGCGACTGCAAGGCGGCCGACTTGAAAGGCGGGGTTTGATGACTTTAGCGCAAATCTACGGAAGCAGGCTACAGGGTGAGTAGAAGGTTAGCCTGTGATGGCTGGAGGGTACTGACCAGGAACAAGAGCAGCAGCAGCACCAGCAAAGCCAAGATTTGATGACTATCGAAAATGTATGGAAACTGGCTACAGGGTGAGTAGAAGGTCAGCTTATGATGCCAGGAGGGTACTCACCAGGAACAGTAACAGCAGCAGCACCAGCAAAGGCGGGATTTGATGACTTTAGCGCAAATCTACGGAAACTGGCTATAGGGTGACTAGAAGGTTGTGATGAGTGGAGGGTACTGACCAGGAACAAGAGCAGCAGCAGCACCAGCAGAGGCAGCACGGCTTGGCGGCGGGCCGGCAGCCGCGCGCTAGCGCAGCCAGGCTGCACATCTGTACAGATAAGCAGAACGAACACGTTATGGAGGCTATATCAGCGGTGAACTTGAAGGATTTTTACAATTCATTACCGAATATGTGGATGGTACATTTGTATAGTTATCAGAAACTCTAAGATCAAATTATGTCACGCACAAGTGACCAACGGTTTTAATGAACTTATGCATGCAATAGTGAAGTTGTACACGTCATCTGGTCTTGAGTGTAGGGCTTAGTATACACATGCCCAACAGTTTCTTTAAATTGTGTCTTATTCACTAATATTACCTCCCCTGAATATCTGTAGTGTGTGAGGACCATCGTCATTATAATCACCAATAAACCCCAATACTTAGTCGCTGCTGAAGCAAAAATTCCAATTCGAATTCTGATATACGAATACCCTTACTTGATAGAGCTTCCAAAGCATCGATATAGTCCAAACGATTAGCAAACTGAAGTGGTGGCAGGTCAGATTTGTCGGAGAAACAGCACTACAACTGTTAGAGAAAGCATGTTCTGGAGTGCGGCAAACGTAGTGAGAAGACGATTTACGTAAATTTAGCGGTAGAAACAAAAACCTAAGACCGATCTCAGCGGAGGTAACCTGATGATGATAATAGATGTGCAAACCAACAAGTTAACTGGCGGTTACAAGATACCAATTGATTTTTTCTTTCCCCTTTGAGAATAAGAATAAACAATGACGAGTTTTATTCTAGTCACAATATAAATCTAACTGAACAAACCATAATTTCGATTGGAGTACGTTGTCTTAAAATCAAAAATTCTGCGGCCACAAAGACACTTTACTTAAACTCTTCGGAGAACATCCCATCTGCTGGACATAGACCTAACACAACAACAAGGTAAGGATCAGTATCGTATATGTATAGAGTATAAGCTTTACTATACTGACTATCTACGGAATGCAAGGTAATTCATATTACACTTTAGAAATCAAAGTCCCCGCCGCGACAGTAAGTAAACCACAAGACCACTTTTACAAGTCAGTTTGTGATTCTACCGGCATTTCCCAAGAGGAGACCGCTGTTGAGAAGAAAGCTGAAAGAACTGTTTTACCTTGTTTTGCCTAACAACTTTTTGCCCTATTCACTTTGCCTAATTTTCATTTGAGTGAAAGTCGTTTTGTATAATCTAATTTATTTCTTCAATTTTTCTTAAACGTAATGTTTGTTTCGTATTATCTAATTTTGTATAACGTTTGTTTGACATAATTTTTTTACATAACATTAATGTCGCATAATTTTATTTTTTCTAATTTTATTTTCTTATCTTACTTCGACTTCGTACTTTCATTTCTAACCTAACCTAACCTACAGTTTTCGGTTTAAGACCCATTTTGACGCTCCGCTATACATGGTTACAATACAAACCTAACCTAAGCTAAAGTTTTCGGTTTTAATAAAAACGTTATTCGGCTATGTAATGTAATGATTAGTTAAATTAAGAATCGACAGTGAGATTTAAATAAAATTATTCGACAAAACAAGAGTTATGAAAAACATAATTTAAGCAAAACTTATTTCGACTAAATAATAGCTTTGAAAAATGAATTTATACATAATATTGACTTTAGACAAAATATTCATAAAAGTTGATATGCAAATTGAAATTAGACAAAATATTTTTAGACAAGTCAAGGGAATACCTAAAAGAACCTCAACAGTAAATATTTTTTTGGTAAATCATACCTACTTAAAAAGTCAATTACATTTATGGTATAACTAAAATATTATATCTACAAAATAGTCTGTATCTGTATGTTCTATCTGTATGTTCGCCATAATCTCAGAGACTTAGGAACTTCACGCGGTTTTCATTTCTTAATAGAATTATTCCAAAACTGTAAGAAAATATAGTTGTATAATTTGTTACAGTTTCGTGTAAATCAATTGAAATATGACTATGATTATTTAAGATGTCGGCCGAAATCGTGCCGCATGTTAGTTTGAATGGAAAGCAAATGGTGCCTAATCCGATCGAGATAGTGATGGCCTGATGGGCCAAGGGGAATATTCCTTGAACTGGGGGACCAAGCAAATATTATTATTCTTAAATAGTAACCATGTATTCTGAATCATTGGTTATGATTCAGATATCATGTAAGCATATCATTGTAACGTTGCGGAACAGACTCGAATGCCCAAACCCCTGACCCGGCATATATCCGATTCCGTACCACATTGACCCAAATTGCGTTGCGTTCTATTGCGTTTCAACACGACACAACTAGCACAGTACAAGTGCAGTATGAAAACAGACGGGAATAAATCAGCGTAACAACAAAGTAACGTAGAGATGGATCAAAATAAAGCTACCTAGCAACGTTATCTGCGTATAACTAGATTCATCTAAGAATACCTAATACAGGGTGACTTTTTAGTCGTGAATGGGAGTGCCAGGGGGTGATGGGGAGGGTCACACAGAGCAATTTCTACCATGGGGCGAACCACGAAATTGATAACCCGAAATATATGGAACAGCAGATTTTTTTCCTTGCGATTTCATGGTTGGCCCCATAGTAAAAATTGCGCGACGATTATGGAAAACTCCGCAAATCGCAAGTGTGATAAGGCCCTAATGTGGTACGATTTCTTTGCACAATATCTTGAAATAAGTTATCTCATACAATAAAAAATGGTTTTTAAATAATAATAATAACTAGTGGCTCCGTAAGCTGTACACCTCGACTCAAAAAGAAAACATGAGAATCGGTTCAGAAATGCCAGCTGTATGCGAAAACAGCTGGAAATCCTAACCTTCAAACATACGGACATACGAAAGAATTTTGGGCAAGTGAAACGAACACGCTTTACTCGCTTCACTCGCTCGGTCTATTACTTATATATATATATATATATATATATATATATATATATATATATATATATAGACATATTTTGTCTTTTTCCAGATTGCCGGAAAAATTGTGTTTAATTAATTAATTGCATGGTAGAAGAAAGAAAGCCCAGACATAATAGATTATAGATATACGTCAGATAACTTAAATGAATAGGCTGAAAACAAAATAGGTAGATTTATTATTATAAGTACCTAATTATAATACCATGAATTGAAATTAGGTCAGCAGAAATGGGCCATATCCCTTTTCTGTATACTGACACGTTACATCTAGTCCCTTAGTTATGTTTTTCACCTGTACCTAATTGAAAATTAAGTAACAGTTGGGTCATTGTCAGATTTAGGTGCGCGTCTTTCCGGTGGACATTTGCGAAATTAAGGATTCCAGGGCCTAATTTTCTGATTAAATGCCAGTGAAAATAAAGAACGTTCCCTCTTCTATAATCCGATGGATGCTATCTGCATAGGATCGTACCTTGTGGCGAGCTATGGGGGAGGCCTATGTTCAGCAGTGGACGTCGGGGCTGATAGATAGGTAGATAAATACCAAAATGGCCATAGATGTGCTTAACAAGCACAACCAACATCCAACACAACCTAGATTCATACAAGCTCTTAACTTTTGACCACCGATGGGACAAATTTAGTTTTTTGAACTGACAATGACCCATTTACTGTAAACCTCCACCTTGCAAATTGCACATAGTGACATAGTGGTTTCCAAAAGCAACTGTTGCTTTCGGAAAGAGTGGATGCTTTATGGTTACTTTATCGCGCGAGCATTGTAGACCCGGACGAAATAAAACGCTTTACCGTCCTTAAATGCACGTCGAGTAATTTTCCTTCAATGAACGAAGCAACAAAAAGATCCCAAAAGGCCTTTTACACCAAGCAACACATGATTGGACCGCCCGATAACCCCACCTGCTCACCGGGGGGGATCCCCCCCGAACCTCCTTAACTCCCGGGGGAGGGGGTCCAATATACCGCTTCGTTGGCAGTATTCAAATACTGAGGGCACTTTGAATATGTGATGGTTTGAGGCCCTTTTGCGAGGTTCTTTTTATCTTGAGTCTTTCTATAGCCTGCCCGGCGATCCAGATGCGAAGGTGTCAGAGTAAACTGTACTTAATGAATAACTTAATGTGCTTGGTTAACGAGAAGATCTTAGTAATTACGTACGGGCATGAAGGAGAGCCAGAACTTAATCGTTCTGGTAATTCTATATTTGAAAGAAATGCATTAATGCAAATATTTTATCCAATTTTTAAAAAGATAATATATCCTTATTTGGGTTGTATATATTTTTATTTTTGTCGCCTTAGGACTCCGTTATTTAGAACCGATTTTGAAAATGTTAGAGAGCAGGCATCTCCAGTTTGGTCCCGTACATTTTTCATAAAGATCTGATGACAAGAACCATAGGAATCGAAGGAAAAGCCATCAATTGTATATTATACTATTTGTGCTTGTTAAGCACATCTATGGCCATTTTGGTATTTATCTACCTATCTATCAGCCCCGACGTCCACTGCTGAACATAGGCCTCCCCCATAGCTCGCCACAAGGTACGATCCTATGCAGACAGCATCCATCGACTCCTGGCGACCGGTCATATATCCACCTAGTCGCGGGGCCATCCCACGCTGCACTTTTCTATACGTGGTCGCCACTCCAGGACATTGCTGCCCTAACTGCTATCCGCTCAGGATATCAGACCTAACTGTAATATTTGCATACAATACTATGCTTCATACTTCTACTACTCCACACATTCCAAAACCCAGCACACATTTAATTTCCTAGTTCCACGCCGAGCCTATTTATATACCTAGTTAATTTACAATATCAAGGCCTGGCTATCAATCCAGTCTCTGATTTTATTGCCGTTCCTACTCATTATATCGATTTAACCCAGTTTCCTGGTGTTTACTCGGTGAGTCATGCTGTCCCTTTCCCGCGCGTTCTTAATTTAACTGTTACATGGTTGATCTCTTTTGGTTTTCGCTCACTGATTTTCGTAATTAAAATTTGTAATTAAATGTTTCTGTTAGTTGGTGTAGCCTAACAAATGTCAGTCCTGCCCAGGGATAGTGGCGCTACAAACAGCTTTCATATGGCAATAATGAACATACCTACGTCGTCATATCATATATTTGCATTATTAAACGTCAGTAGCGATTTGTCAAGGATTTGTTATTAACCAAATTCAAAACATTGTTTACCGGAATGCTGCTCAACCATTCGTTCTTCTTGCGAAATAAATACTGAATCCTATTGAAAACAACTTGACTTTCATCACTGTGGATAGCTTTGGCTTTATATTAATACAGCAAAAATTACTTAAGCAAAATATTTAGTCCTGTTTCCTCTTTGTTTACATCTGTTCAGAATCGATAGGTTTTACCCACTGGCCACACAATCAGTTAGTTCATTTTTCTGTCACGGCGCTGCGAGCGCGCGGGCTGTCGCGGGCGGACGCGAGCCGGCGCCATTGCTGCCATGTGTTATTAACGTAACGGTTCGTGAACATTATAACCTCCGTGGTTTTCGGGCGATTTTGGAAGTTTTACGCTTTAACGGAAAGTGTTGAGATACGGCACAATTCCTTGTACGGTGGGCTGCTTCGGGCGCCCCAAGGATTGTTATTTAGAGTGATATAAGGACTACTACAGTGTGAACTGTGTTTGGTGTTTTGCTGACGAGATCAGAGCGGCGGCGGCGCAGACCGGGACGTCGTTTATTGCCGCAAGTAACACACATACTACACTTTACACAAAACAGAAACACATACTTGCGGCCGGGAAGAGATTCGGCTGAAATCCAGGTTAGCAACATAGATTAAGTTAGGTTAAGTACATAGGGCGCGTATCGCGTTCCATTGTTTCGCGCTAGGCAAGATTGCTATGATAATTTTCCATCATATGGGCCCGTGGGAAATTCAATTTGTGTCTGGCGGAATCAAATTTTGGTAGCAAAAGCGTGGTTCATATCCACAGAAAAGATATTCGATTCATTTACGTAGAAATAAAGTAATTTAGTTGCATCGAAATCATAATTGAAATTTGACGGTGGATTGCGCTTGTTTCGCATTCCAATCTATTAACGTTAAGTTGTATTTGCGTAATTAAGAGTAACTAAATTATAAGAATATTAGTTATTACTTTCAATTGAAATGTTAGTTGAGTGAATAAAGTAAATATAGTTGCGTTTCGATACGGAGAAACGTATTAATAAGTAATTAATAATTGGGGTTCCGCTGAACTGTTATTCACTCAAAATACATTTAATTTAAATACATTTAGTGTTGTTTTCCTTTGCGTAATATATTGGTGTTGGGTGAATAACTTTGAAGTTGTCGCGTTTGGTACGAAAAAGAAAAACGGATTGTTATTGTCGAAAATCGGGGTTCCACGGACAAAATTATTCACCCAAATTAATTAATTTGTTTTCGGGTTATATTATTATTGATCCGTGTTATTGAGGTTGGTACCATGGCTCCCTCAGTAGTTAAAACGATCGCGTCAAGGGTCGAATCGGAATTAAGATGGTTTTCATTAGTCGTTACGTTAATTGGTCGTACGGATCGCGAGGACGCATTATTGTCACGCGCGCGACAGGTAGATGAAAGATATGACGCGGTATTGAAATTGCATGCCGAATACTTGGCCCGTATTGACGAAGAGGAGACTGGGGAAAGTCGGACCCAGGCTGTTGAAGTGGTGCAACGCAATGTAGACCAGTGCGGTGATATGGTGATGAGTATCATCCAAGCGGCAGCGGATATCGAGCGCGCCCGAAAAGGGGATGTTGGGGTAAGGCGTGCACCCAGTGGTGTGGCACTAATGGCGCCGTTGCCACCAGTGAATGTCCCGGAATTTTGTGGTGAATATGCCGACTGGCCGAGGTTTCGCGACATTTTTAACAGCGTGGTGCACTCGCGCACGGATTTGACCCCCGCGTATAAAATGGCGCAGTTGATGGGGAGATTACGCGGTGAGCCTCATGATATTTTGACTCATTTGGAGATTACGGATTCCAGTTACGAGACGGCATGGGGCCTATTAATTGACCGATATGATAATCGGCGATTAATTATTGATGGGCTCATCGAAAAAATATTTAGTATATCGAAGGTCACTAATGCACATGAAATAAGGTCGAAAATCCTTAACCCCGTCACGGTGGCGGTGAATACGCTGGAGCGACTCAAGTTGTCACTAGGGGATAACAAGTACATTATAGTGAACCGGGTTTTGCGCAAGTTACCTAGTGAGGTGGTGGCGCGGTTTGAGCAGTCACATGGGGGTGATTCATCGAGTCACCTCCCAACATTTGACGAATTGAGGGCGTTCCTGGAGGGTGAGTGCAGGCGGGCGGATTGCCAAGGGGCAACCACGCCGCAACCCCCCACGTCACCCCGGCGTACGGTTGGGCCCAAACCGGTGGAGCCCCGTCGGGGAGGACAGCGGTACAACGCCCTCCAATCGGAGGTGTGCCCCTTCTGCCGGAAGGGGGGACACGCGATCACCGCGTGCGCGGATTTTGGAGCACAGCGGGTGCAGAGGCGCAGGGGGGTGGTCAAGCAGCGAAACTTGTGCTTCCGCTGCCTAGGCGCACACTATGTGCGTGAATGCAGTAAGACCACCAACTGCCGAGTATGCGGAGGAGCCCATCATGAACTTCTCTGCCTGGCTGAGAGTGGGGAGCGGTACGGGGCCTCATCGGGAGGTCATCCCCCCTCTCCTAAGCCAGCCTTGGGTGGATGGTCGCCCCCCCACCGGGGAGGGGGGTCACCCAGAGACCAGCGGTCGCCGCCCTCCCGGGGTGGGGGGTCACCGGGGACTCCGGAGTACCACCGGATGCCGCAGTCTCCTCCGCGGGGGGGGGATCGGCGCCGAGATTCGGGCGGGTGCCCGGAGATGACCCATGGGGAATCGGGTTACGCGACTTACTCGGCCGCGCTGGGGGGCAGGGTGCCGCCCCCGAGTAGTCGCTTCTCTCCACCCCTCGCAGAGCGCCCACGCTTGATGGCGCGTCCGCCGCAGATGGGACGGATGCCGATGGGCTATTACCAGCCGGCGCGCATGGCACCGATGGGTCGAGGGGTGTACTACCCGGGGTGGGACCCATACCTGGGCCAGGGGCCCTCTCCCCCTCCGGCGGAAAGGGAGGGAGGTTCCCCCTGCTAGCAATTAGCAGTCTGTTCATCCGTAGTGCCCACCCCACCAGCGACAGTATTATTACCGACGGCCGTGATTACTGTCAGGGGTACGGATGGACGGCCAGTGCCAGTGAGGTCACTACTGGATTCGGGGGCACAAGGTTGTATCGTGTCCAGCCGCCTAGTGGCCAGGCTGGGCCTCAGGTTGGAGCCATCACGGGATGGCGCAATAGGTATAGGTATAGGTGGCAATCAGGTGCCTCACATCAGGGGTCAGACGGACCTCCTGTTTGAGATGGGTGACTCGGCATCGATCACGCGGGTGAAGGCCACGGCTATTGTTTTGGATGAAGTGGTCGGGGTTCTTCCTTCGGTACGGTTACCGCCGGCGGTAACGAAGCTGACCAAGGGATTGGAGTTGGCCGACCCTCACTTCGCGATTCCCGGACGGGTGGACGTCTTACTTGGAACTGACGTCCTCGGGAAGCTGCTGCGGAGCGGTAAGCGGGAGCTGCAACCAAACGGGTTGGTGGCCGTGTGTACCGCAGGTGGGTACGCATTATTGGGCCCAGTACGGGGACCACAGGACGCAACGGATTATAGCAACATATACTACGGCAGCGTGTTATCGGAGGTCCTGCAAAGGTTCTGGGCAACAGAAGAGCCACCCACAGCTCCCAGGACAAGCCCACTGGACGAGGAGTGCGAGACATTTTATCAGTGCAACACGGTGCGCCTCCCGTCGGGCAGATTTATGACACGGCTACCGTTTCTATCGACGCGACCTCCGCTGGGGAGCTCCAGGGGCCTGAGCAGGTGGCTGAGAAACGGATGATGGCCATGGAAAGGCGCATGAAACGGGACTCCAACTTTCGGCGAAAGTATGTTGAGTTCATGCGTGAATATTTGGCTTTGGGTCACATGTCGGTATCCAGGGTAGACTGGCGTCGTGAGGAGCACTACGTATTGCCTCATCATGCAGTCCTGAAGACACCTGACTCCAAGATCAGGGTCGTGTTCGACGGGAGCGCGGCGACATCTAACGGGGTGTCTCTGAATCAATGCCTGCACGCTGGTCCTAAGTTGACCAGAGACATTGCAGACATTCTAACGGACTTCAGGAGACACCAAGTTGTCTTCGTTACGGATGTGAGGATGATGTTTCGCCAAACGGAGATCCATGCGGATGACCGTCGGTTCCAGCTGATATTGTGGCGAGAGTGCCCAGAAGAACCGATGATCACGTATGAGCTGAACACGAACACGTACGGATTAAAGCCCAGCCCGTATGTAGCGATGCGGACGCTACGAGAGCTGGCTGACCAGGAACGGCTGCGCTTCCCTCGCGCAGCTGCAGTCATCGACCGGGATGTCTACGTGGATGACATTTGTACGGGCACGGACAGCATTGAGCAGGCGCTCATCCTAAGGGATGAATTGGTGGCGCTCATGGCCTCCGGTGGCTATGAACTCAGGAAGTGGCTGTCAAACTGCCCAGAGGTGCTGGCAGGACTACCAGTTGAGCACCAACAAGACCCGCATTTGTTTGAGGACTCGGATAATCCTCATGCGTTGGCAATTTTGGGGGTCCAGTACCGACCGACTCAGGATGTCTTCACATACAATTGTGAGGCCGAATTGCTGTCGAAGGCCTGGACCAAGCGATCAGTCCTTTCGACTATCGCACGAACGTTCGACCCAAATGGTTGGATCTCTCCGGTCACGTTCATGGCAAAGTTCTTCATGCAGAAGCTTTGGTTGGCCCAACTAGGCTGGGATGAGCAGCTCACGGACGAGCTGCTGCACGAGTGGACGGCATTCGTGACCACATTGCCGCATATTAAAGAAATTGAGATCCCGCGCAAACTGCTCCCTCAGGCGGGAGCCAGGGTGACCCTGCATGGGTTCTGCGATGCTTCTGAGAAAGGGTACGCGGCCGCGGTCTACCTGAGAACAGGTGAGACTTCTGGCGAGGGCGTTGTACGCTTGGTCATGGCCAAGAGCAAGGTTGCGCCTGTTCGGACCCGGTGGACGATTCCGAAGATGGAATTGGCGGGTGCCGCGCTCCTGACCCGTCTCCTAAACCATGTGGCGCAGAACCTGCGTGGCACGATGGATCTGAATGACACGGTTTACGCATGGACGGACAGCCAGATCGTGTTGTGCTGGCTGCAGACTTCGGTCCATACGCTTGAGGTATTTGTGGCCAACCGAGTGTCACAGATAAATAACTCAGAGACTCCTCTGGTCTGGAGACATGTTCCAGGTGAAGTTAACCCGGCAGACTGCTCGAGTCGCGGCTGCCCGGCGCCTGCTCTGGTTGAGCATTCTCTCTGGTGGGGGCCTCAATGGCTGGAACGGCCACATACGGAGTGGCCTTTCAATGACTGCGGACGCCAGCCACTACCCCCTGACCAGGGTCTGAGAGTCAATGTGACTACAGTGGAGTCTGTGGCAGTGGACCACACTCTTTTGGAACGGTATAGCTCACTAGGGAAGCTACTTCGAGTCACGGGATGGATAATGCGGTTTTTCCATAATTGTCGAAGCCCTGCTGCTCAGCGCAACCTGTCACCTGTAATGGGACCTGAGGAGCAGCAAAAGGCTCTCTCACGTTGGGTGAAGGTCGTACAGGGAAAGGAGTTCCAGGATGAACTTAGGATTTTGCGGACTGGCGTGGGCAGAATGAAGAAGAGCCTTGTCCGCCTCAACCCGTTTATTGATGAGCACGGAATGCTCCGGGTGGGAGGCCGACTACGGAATGCCGAATTGCCCTATTCAGCGCGGCATCCTTTAATTCTTCCCAAGAAGGGAGCTCTGGTGGAGCTGTTGGTTTGGGACCGTCACATCAGGAATTCACATGCAGGCTGCAACACTCTGCTGGGCATTTTGCAGCGGGAGTTCTGGATTTTGTCGGCACGGAGAGTGATACGGAGCGTTGTGTTTCGTTGCTTGCCTTGTTACCGGCTCAAGGCAGCCACAATGCAGCCACAAATGGGAGATCTCCCGCCCGACCGAGTTACGGAAGCTCGGCCGTTTGCTGGTGTGGGGACAGACTTCGCGGGGCCTTTCATGGTCAAGACATCACGCCTTCGCAATGCGAAGTCGGTTAAGGCATATTTGTGCGTCTTCGTGTGTCTGGCGACCAAGGCCGTTCATTTGGAAATGGTAGCTGATCTCTCTACGGAGGCCTTTTTGGCAGCGCTGGACCGATTCGTTTCTCGACGGGGGATACCGGCCTTGATACGATCGGATTGTGGTACCAACTTCAAGGGCGCCGATCGTTGTTTAAAGGAAATTGTATTATTTTTAAGTCAAAATGAGCGAGAGATCGGCACGGCCATCGCCAGTCGGGGCATTTCGTGGTATTTCAGTCCACCTGGATGCCCCCACTGGGGTGGAATATTTGAGGCAGTGGTTAAGTCTGCCAAGACTCATTTGTATCGGGTCATCGGCTCAACGATCCTCTCTTTCGAGGAATTGTCAACGGTGTTTTGCAAAATTGAGGCAGTTTTAAATTCGCGCCCCTTGTGTCCGTTGAGCGCTGACCCGAATGACCTGGAGGCCATTACCCCAGGTCATTTTTTGATTGGCCAACCACTTAACGCCTTGCCGGAGTATCCGTATACAGATGTTAAGCTGTATAGGTTGTCACGGTATCAGATGCTGCAGCAAATGACTCAAAATTTTTGGAAGCGATGGTCGCTTGAGTATTTGCACATTCTTCAGCAACGCGTTAAGTGGACGGACAGGACGACCCCACCGTGCGTTGGAGACCTCGTACTGGTTAAGGATGCTAACCTATCACCGTTGTGTTGGCGACGGGGGCGCATCGTTAACTTGATAGCGGGCAAGGATGGGTCTCCACGGATCGCAGATGTACAGGTGAGGGACTCGATCCTTAGACGGGCGGTTTCAACGCTATCCCGACTACCGGGAGTTTGAGCGGACCGACGACGGGTCGGTCCGGGGCGGGTGGTTGTTCAGAATCGATAGGTTTTACCCACTGGCCACACAATCAGTTAGTTCATTTTTCTGTCACGGCGCTGCGAGCGCGCGGGCTGTCGCGGGCGGACGCGAGCCGGCGCCATTGCTGCCATGTGTTATTAACGTAACGGTTCGTGAACATTATAACCTCCGTGGTTTTCGGGCGATTTTGGAAGTTTTACGCTTTAACGGAAAGTGTTGAGATACGGCACAATTCCTTGTACGGTGGGCTGCTTCGGGCGCCCCAAGGATTGTTATTTAGAGTGATATAAGGACTACTACAGTGTGAACTGTGTTTGGTGTTTTGCTGACGAGATCAGAGCGGCGGCGGCGCAGACCGGGACGTCGTTTATTGCCGCAAGTAACACACATACTACACTTTACACAAAACAGAAACACATACTTGCGGCCGGGAAGAGATTCGGCTGAAATCCAGGTTAGCAACATAGATTAAGTTAGGTTAAGTACATAGGGCGCGTATCGCGTTCCATTGTTTCGCGCTAGGCAAGATTGCTATGATAATTTTCCATCATATGGGCCCGTGGGAAATTCAATTTGTGTCTGGCGGAATCAACATCAGTGACAAAATTTATCGTTACCAATAAAATAAAGGCATGATATTTGGGCTATATGTATATATCTGCATGTCTGGCATGGTATATGAATTTTAAAAATGAAATGCCTTTAAAATGTGGTGTCGTAAAAATGTGGTGTTAAATCCGCATAAAAAAATAATTTCAAATAAGATAATTGTGGTTCGAAATGAAATACAAGGTTGATTAAGTCGACTTATTCCTTAGCATTCACTGAAAAGGGCGACTCCGTCCACATGAGCGACCAGTTTGTTTACGAAATTGTTAGTTCCATTTTAAACCTCGACCCATTTTACTCCTGATATAACTCTTACTGCATTCATGTCATTCTGTATAACTGTAACAGTATGGAGTGAACTCACTAGATCAGAAATAATTGATAATAAATGAATAATTCATTGATTAATTGGTAAAACAAAATAACCCTCTTTTCACCGGCACATGTTTCGTACACTTCTTATGCCGTTGAAAATTTGTTCCATGATGCCAGTTTTTCATATTATTTTAAAGATAATAAAGAAATATATACATAGATTTCATTAAGTTATATAAAATGATAAGGTCCATTATTTATCGATGTGACATAACGTGGTCAACACCGGCTCTCGTACCCTATCTTTGGATTGCCGGTCCAGCGTTTGTGCATCCCGGTGTTGACCACGTATGAACGCTCTTTTATTTTGTCTGTTCGTTTCGGGTTTTGTATGTATATAGCAATTAGTCAACCTTACTAATAACTGTTCTTAACGTTAGGAGTTTCTCCCTTCTAAAGTCCATCGTTCACTTTTATCGTAATTTCATAAACCTTTCAAAATACGCATCGTTTACCACCCAGTCACTATAAACGTACTTCTTAAATTTAACGTGAGTAAAAGGATTTCGTTCAGAGTGAGACAGCTTTACTAAAGGTTTGAAAGAGGGTAAAATAAAAATTATGTTCTTTGTGCGTAACTCAAGGCCATAGGTATCCTAAACACTAGCTATCTGACACTTGATCACTAGCCAAGTCGCAAACAAGCTGCAAAAGCGCTTACAGCCTTTATATTAGCAGTATAAGGGTTGTATAAGATGGGGTCACCAGACCGGCTACTCTGCGAGCTGCGAGGTATAATCACATGTGTCGGATCTCGCGCCGCGTGTTTACCGATGTGGCCGCTATAAATACCCGACCCTCACCCACTACCCTACACACTGCGTCTTCCGCCATCGGGTGCAGCGTGCATTAGCTATCGGCTGAGTAAATACTAAACAGATTATTATAACCATTGTATAAGAAAATAAGGCAATGACTTCGGCTAGTAAGACTTTGTACATCACTGATTATTAGCCGCTAACTGGTAACAAAATAATTGCCACCAGTCGTACATTACGTAACAAAGGTGGTAAACGAGGAATTACAAACGAGTGTCTATTAGAAGCCCGAAGGCGAGGGCTTTAATGACACGAGTTTGGAATTCATTTACCACCAGAGTCGCGTACGAAGTTTTTCATCATACTTTGAAGGAAATAAGACAAAAGTAATAAATAGTCAATACCAAAATTACTTACCGCCCTAGGGCGTAATATATGCGACTTACCGCCCTAGGACGTAATATACAATTTACCGCCCGGTTTTCTAGCATGTAAACCCTCAAAGTATGATAAAAATTACTTACCGCCCTAGAGCGTAATTTACGACTAACCGCCCGCTTTTCTAGCATGTAAAATCTTGTTTACAAGAAAGTGTGATGAAAAAAATAATAATTATGCATATGCACTACGATTATCATATTCTTTGACTAAGTTTTATTTTGTCGTAATAATTGATTTAAAATACTTACGATTATATGAGATTCATACAGATAACAAGGATATCGGGGAGTATTGATACACCTAATTCTAATTCTAATTTTAAAATATGGCTTCCATCAGGTTAATGATGATTTCGCCAATTTCAAGTTTGCTCGTAGAGCATGCCGTTGTTCGGTGAGGTTTTGCTTTTTGTAAATTGATAGCGATTTACAAAAAACCACGCGGTCTACCGGGCCTTGACCCAAGAAGGGCTATGTACGCTTCAAGTTGAATTCTTCATTAACCATTCACTCATACGTTAGTTCACTGCACAATACGCTATCAATACTACACATTGAACAACAAAAATGAATAAATAATGAACAGCAAAACTTGAACGCATGCGGCCATCTTAAGACACGAACCGGAAGTCCCTATTGATACACCACTACTCAGAAACGGATTGACAGAAACAACCAATCATAGCGTGATGACGTCAGAAGTCTCGATTGTCATTCCGGAGTGTCATACCTTATTTACTTAAGAGGGCACCAACGCGTTGGCTAGCTCTCTCTCTCTCTCTCTCTCTCTCTCTCTCACTGAGCGTAAGCGTGAGTGAGATGGAAGTGCGTGCTCAGAAGCGCGGAAATCATGTTTTTTGAGTTGTGTCATAAACGTGTGCATTTTATATTAAAAATAGTTTTACAGTTTTTGAGAACTTATAAATTGTGCATCTATTAAGCTAAAAACATTGTTAAAAACGGAAGGGTTTTGAAGATCCAATCGAAAATATCAAAAAAAGGGTTATGTTTGAGAGATAAAAGTATCGAGAAAATTATTACCAATCGTGTTTTCACGTTAACAAGATTGAAGAAAAACTGTTTAAGTTTCTTATTTTCAAGGGACAGATTTTTAATCACTATGGATATTGAGGTCTAGGATCATTCACCTGACGAATTTTGCATGGGTGGGCTCTTAAACCATGATTGTAACAAAACAGGACTTAAAAAATCGCGTTGAAAAGGTGTTTATTTTATTACCAGAACGCTTCTAACGTGATGTCATTATTATAATTAAATAAATACTTTTTGAACGCGATTTACTCCTGTTTAGCTATAACTATGAGTGAAAATCGTGTAAGGTTAAATCAAAATAGTAAACTGATTATGACTAGTAACTTTGTAAGCTGTAGATCTTGCGAGCCTATTCGGAAATAGCTCAAATTTACCTAGGATTTAAATCACGTTTTCAACCCTCATATCTATGCCATTTAAAAAAATAAAAAATAAATATCGGCGCAAAAATTATAAATATGATTATCTAACATGCTCACAAAATTTCACGAGGAAAAGAACAGTCGAAAATCTGGACAACTGGACATGCGAACTCCCGAAAAGAGTTTCTGGCCTAGCTGAAACAGACGCTCGGTCAAGTAACGAGCCAGGGTTAAAGTACCTTGGAGTGGACACCCGCATGGTGTCTATTAAAAAAAACGGGATAGGAAAGAGTGACAAGAACAAAAAGCTCTGAATTTCTGAAAAAATGCTATATAGATTCTCAACAGAGACGATGGTGCCGACGATAAAGTCTAAATCTTTACGGTAGATGGCGCTACGATGCCACCCTAAGGCATGTTGAAGCAACTGGTTGAAAGATTCAATGGCTCTGACAACTGGTTCGTGGTCCAGTTGGTAGGACGCCCGTGTTGGCCCGGAAAGCCGTTGGAAACGCAGGTTCGAATCCTGTCCAAACCATTAAATTTTTCAATTTTTCGCTTCATTGTAAACATTTGGTTTACGTTAGAAGACGTTACTGCTTTAATAAAAAATAATGCTATATAAATAGCTCCAAACGTAGCTGCTACTGAGGCTGCCTCACCAGCTGTGGTTTACGGACTTAAGAGGCAAGACATTTTTTCTGCTTTGCCCTAAGGTTGACTGGTAGAGAATGCCCCATGGCATTAAGTCCGCCTTTTGTACGTTAAGTTTTTCTTTTGTGCAATAAAGTTTAAATAAATGAATTAGGTAAATTAAGAGGAAATACCAATTTTTTCATACAAATCGAGGTTTCGTTTTCCTCTGTGTCCTCCTCCAAAACTTACCTAATCTTTACGAAATTTTAGGAACTCAATTGGAAGAAAATTTTCTGTTTTGGACTGTTTCGATCTTTAAGCTGATTATCATACAATTTGTGTACTAAGCGTCTGTTTTTGGCCAAATTTCCGCCGCAGACAAACTCCTAGTATACAAATTCTATAATAATTTGGGCAAAAATCAAAACGGTCCGACACAGAACATATTTTTAACCGACTTCAAAAAAAGAGGAGGTTCTCAATTCGAACTAATTTTTTTTTTTTTTTTTTTTTTTTTTTCTATGTATGTTACTCGATATCTCCGAGAATCGTGAACCGATTTTCAATTTTTTTTTTTAATCGAAAGGGTATAACTCCGAGTTGGTCCCGTTGGCACTAAGTCGGGATCTGATGATGGAATCTTGGAGAAATCGAGGGAACTCTTCAAATGTTATAGGGACATGTACGGCGCTTTCGGTAATTTATTGATAAAGTCAAGAATTTACATTCAGTAAATAGGATTTGGCCACTAGAACTTTTATATGAATCACTAAAAAGCAAAAAAAAAAAAAATTTTTAACAAAAAAAAGAACCGACTTCAGTAAAACTAAAAAACCAAAAATAACCCGTTCAAGTACAGATTACATTTGACTCACCCTTCGAAGTCGGTGCCAAACCTCGCATAAACTATAAGTAATATAAATATAAGAACTGAGTGGTTTGGGATCGACTTCGAAGGGTGAGTCAAATGTAATCTGTACTTGAACGGGTTATTTTTGGTTTTTTAGTTTTATTTCTAATTTAGTTCCCTGAAATACCCTGACGAACAACCACAAATCATGGACATTTCTGACTTATACAGTCACCCAATTTGATTCCTAGGCTATTTCGTACCTTGTCACAGACTCACAGTGGACGTCATTATGAAAGCCGCTTGAAATCTCATATCATTGTCATTGTGACAAGGTTCTATAGTGGCCTAGAAATCAAATTGGTTGACTGTACATTGACTCATCAATGTCTGACAAAAGCGCATTGTTAAATATTATATGTTCCGTTACACCCTCGTATATTCATTATGTTTGAGTTTCATGACTTGGATACGTTCCCTCGGTTTCTTAAACAATAAATAATATTCCTTACTATTATATTACTACATCGTTTAATAGACGGGTTATAGCGCATTCTCATCGGTAAATAAATCGTTCGAATAAATTAAATATTCCAACACATTCATATATCATGTTCGGTCATGGGATCATTCGGTAAGCTGTGCCGCTTCCAACATTGAGTTACGTAATGGCTGATTCTGGACCTCCAGGATCACCCTGTATATTGTATTCGGAATCATAGACTTGCAAAATCAGACAAGTCTATAGACTAGTAGTAATTTGCAGAAAAAACATGTGTCGAATGCGTTTTTAGCCGCAAAATATACAATTAACCTGAGACAACACAATGTTTATAGAATGCACTTTGACATTTCCTTAAATTTCAGATATCGTTTGAGAACGGCAAGGACGAAGATATAGGTTAAATTTTTAATGAAAATAACCCGTTATAATCTTATCAAAACGATCGTGAAACATATGTTATTAATTATTCGGTTTAAACTGTGGACCGTGTGTCATGCAACGATACCGAAAGCTGTCCCTGATGAAGAGCTCCATACGAGTTCGAATCATGTCGGGCCGTTCCTGACAATTCTTACGTGAGTTCGTAATAATTATTAAAATAACTCATGGATTTCTTTAAACCTAACGTAGATTACTTAGCACTAAATGCCATAGTTTACAAGTAAATAAATCATTTAAATAAAGAGTATATAAACAGAACGAAACGATTCCAAAGCATTCAGTGACGCGAAAGATGCTGAACATTATTTTTAGTTTCTGTTATTTTCGTTCGTTCCTAAATATAATCGCTGTTTAATTGGGTCACTACTCTGAAGTGTGAATTATATAATTTATCGACTCACGCGCGCTAAACAGTTTTCACGGCCAATATTGTTAGAGTTGGTCACAATTTTCAGGTATTTTAGAGGCGTTAATCTTAAGTACTTGTATGAGTTTTGTAGAATTATTTCGTGCGATGTGCTTCAACCTCTTACATGTTTATGGTTTTGAATAGTTTGTTTACTTATCAATCAAATACTTAATGTTTCATTTTTGACGAACCCTGAGGCGTATGCGAATTCGGTGTATGGACGAAACCAGTGCTGTGGAAGTCTAGATGGCAAAGTTTTCGTGTGTTAGTAGTTTAAAAATAATAATTGGAGTGTATATTGTATTTTAAAAGTTTATTTTTATAATTTAGTATTTTGTAACGACAGCTCCCATTTCTTCTTACAAAAATAAATTCGAATCGGTTTTTTGCCCCATTTTTTGCAACATTCGCAGTTTAGTTTAGTAATCATTTAAGTAATAAGAAAATTTATGAAATTTTACTATTCTGAGATAAAAAAAATTGTTTACGCAATAGGCCAATTAAGGATGAATAACTTCTACGTCAATTGGCATCGCGGTCTCATGATTTTTCCTGAGGTTTCTTACTTGTTCACGCTCAAACGACTGGACTAATTTTGATAAAATTCGGTATGGAGGTAGCTAATACCCTGGATTAACAAATATGCTACTTTTTATCCCGAAAAAATTAAGTATTCCCGTCAGATGAGCGGGTAACACCGGGCGAGGCAGCTAGTTATTATATTATAATAGTATCTCACTGCCCATTGATCTATCTGCGTGCAGACATCGTGTTGTGAGTTCTAAGTAGTACAAACTTCATTCAATCAGAGTCATTGTTTGGGTTTCAGGCACGTTGCTCGCACATGCGCGAAGTCACCGAACGCTACGATTTTGACCTTCTTTACAAGTACCTAATAAAAGTAGTATAGGTATATGTTGAGAATTAAATTAAATTATAAACGAATACTCACAAAATATACAAACAAAGCTATGGCTAGCGCTAGGGGAGGCCTATGCCAAATGGCAAGCTATTACTGAAGGTACTAATGTCGCTCACTGAATGTAAATAATAATAAATAACAAGTCTAATTACTTAATTAAAATAAATAAGATATTTAATTATAATTAATATCATAAATTATAACAAATATATTTAAATTGTATTTAAGTCTATTTAAACCGTTAGATGACTCAAAAACTGTACATTCATAACGAATGAACAAGTAACTTAAATGGTTATCAAGCATGTCTAATAAAATAATAAACATTTTTAAGAATTGAAATTGCTACAAACATGTGTAAAATAATGTAATTGTATCAGAAATGAAAAATGCTATTTGGAATTGAAATTGAAACAAATACTTAAAAATAAGTAATAATATTAAAATAACTAGCGGCTTTGTGTTGTGACCTGTAAACCTCGTGAACATTTTTGGTAATGGATGAAATTACCACTTTTCGACTCCAGTTCATGAACATTAAGGTACATGGTAGACTTTTTTTCTGACTGTACTGTGTTGCGGTCATAAGTTTATAGTAACTATTGCCTGGTCGTTGGTCGGCAAAATGATTCCTTGGGCCATGAGTGATATTCAAAAATTCACCTTGTACCTAATGGCGTCGATGAAATCTTTCAATGCATTTGGTTTCTTTTTTAAGACAAAAGAAGTTTCCCATAAGTGAAGTGAGTTTCCGTCCAGCACCCATATTTTTTCGACAATGTATAAGTACTTACATATACAGTGTGGAAATTCATTGATGCACTTACATCAATGAATTTTAATGTACTAAACAAACCCTAGACACTATAGATACTAGTCTTGAACACCGGAAACGGAGAATCGATAGCACAATCGGAGACCTGTTGCATTATCCGAATCCCCCATCACCTCCCTAGGGGACAACAAGTGGGGACCTTTAGGATTAGATGAGACACATAACGACCGAGCTCCTAAATAAATGACGATCAAAGGTACCAGGAGGGTGGAGTTAATTGTGTCATTGTCTAAGAAAAAATCGAGACTTGTACAGACAGCCAATTTGATTCCTAGGCCATTTCGTACCTTGTCACAGTGTACGCCAATATGAAAGCCGCTTGAGATCTCATATCATTGTCATTGTGACAAGGTTCTATAGTGGCCTAGAAATCAAATTGGTTGACTGTACCTATAAATGCTATTTGGCAACACGTTTGGCGCGGTATGCAGTGCACCTGCCTACTGAGCCGGCGGTCCCGGGTTCGAATCCCGGCCAGGGCAAATATTTGTGTGATGAACTCGAATATTTGTGCTTGGGTCATGGTTGTTCTATGTATTTAAGTATATATTTATCTATATAAGTATGTATATCGTCGTCTAGTACCCATAACATGAGCCTTCTTGAGCTTAATTTTAGACTAGATAGATTTCCGTGAGGTGGTCCGATATATATTTTTCTACATATGATTTTTTACTTTACTGTGCCGATTGTTTTGTTTTTATTTGTATATTTATTATAAGTAATATATGATACTAACCTTAATTTTAAATGTTCACTGTATTTTACTAACAATACAATACAATACAATACAACAATTGTTTATTGCACACCAACAAGAAAAATCTATGGATCATTGATCCGAAATAAATTATGTGCATTGAATTGTCCCCCCTCCCATTTCCCCTTCCCTAGGGAGCGAAACGAGCGCGACCTATGGGGTCATCCATAAATTACGTCACACGTTAAGGGGGGGGGGGGTCATACCAAACGTGACAGTACATGTTAAAGGTATAGCAAAAAAGCGTGACATAGGGGGGGAGGGGTTCAAAAAGTCGACATTTTGCGTGACGTAATATGTGGATGACCCCTATTGGGACCTTAACCCTTTACATATGGCAGATTATAATTTCGACCCTATTGGCACGGGTCAAGGTTCAAATTCGATAAAGTTTTTTATATGCACAATCTGCGCTGCGCAAGCATACAGTGTAGACGCGTTCTAAAATATTATAAAAATTATTTATACATGACTTACAAATCTCAACCATTATACTAGTGAACAGTGCATTCAGTTTTGCTTAACGAGTGATTAACGCATACTGCCTTTCGACCGTGCAGCTGCATCACTGCGCTCAAACAGATAAGCCACGCCACGGATGTACAATGTACGGTAAGGCACAAAGTTCACCGAATGGAGGCGGTATCTCCGTTGGAGCTAGCGGCTCTCAACCAAACTTGAGTACCCTACCATTGGACAGTGATAACCCTCAGATAACGTTCCGAAACAAACGTAAGCTGCATAACGAAAATGATCAGATCATAAACGACCTATCTGATCTGAAAAAACAAATGGCTGATATGATGGCATTTATGCAGACAACCAGTAGTACACAAAAAGAAGACATAAACAAGATCCACCAGGACGTTACTGATATAAAAAACCAGGTGAACAGCATCAGAAATTATATGGCTTCGATGAGTATAGAACAAGACAAACTGCGAAAAGATATACACCAGTTAGTTACCTCAACACAAGCTACAGAGGAGAGAGTAAGAATTTTAGAAACTGATATCAACCTATTAAAGACATCTACACCTGGATATACAAATCAAACATCGATCACTTACGAATCCTACGATAAACTCATCAACGAATGTCAAGAACGAAACATGCGAAGTAAAAATATCGTTATAGCTGGTATATTAGAATCAACTGCTGAGAACGCCACAGAACGGCTAGAATACGACAGACTAGAGGTGTTAAAAATCGCTAAATTAGTTCTCAACGACTGCCCCGATCCTCAACAAATGTTCAGACTAGGAAAATATCAGCCCAACAAAAATCGACTCATTAAAGTGTGTTTTACATCAGAAAAGGTAGCAAAACAATTGCTCCGTAACAAAAAGAATGTAAAGCTCAACAACATCAAGATCTACTCTGACCAGACACCCTACCAGCGAGAAGTTTTAAAGAATCTGCAGCAGGAGCTACACGACCGAACTCAAAATGGAGAATGCAACCTACTTATCAAATACGAAAAAGGGGTACCTAAGATTATAAAGTCACAGTAAAAAAAAAAAACTACGAAACAACGTTGTCGACCGAAACTTAATCTCCTCCGATGCCTGTAAAGTCTCATATTAAAAAAAAAAAAACATACAGGTATACATAATATATAGACTGCGTAAATATATACCTAACTTAAAAAAAATGTATGTACATAAAAAAAAGTACCTACATATATATGATAAATATAATACTTTGCTTTTACTATAAACACAAACTCACAGGAATGAACAAAAATGCCTAATTGAATTATAATATTTTGAGCACACCTAGTTATGCCGCATCCGTACGCAAAAGGGCGCGCCCGCATATCTTTTTCCTACATCACTGTGCTTGACGTGCAGCTGTTGCATACATTCCGAGTGTATAGCGTTGTAAACTTATTAATTTCTACCCACTATGATTTTTCTATGAGATTTCTTTTGTATATTATAAGATTTGTATTTTACTTTTTGTACACTGTATGCTTAGTTTTAGTTTTAACTTGTAACCTTTCTCATGTAAGTGAATTTCTGTAATTCTTTATGAGAAATAAAATTCTTTAAACATATATGCGACAAAATTATGAATTAAGTTCGAAATAATGTCGATAAGAAGTACTAGCGAGTATGCTGTTAATATTATCATTGTCTAAGAAAAATACGAGACCTCGTATTTCTCGTACAACCGATAGCCACTGGGGCAGAAAGGTTGTTGAATGGCGACGCCGTACCGGAAGACGCAGCGTGGGATGGCCCGCAACAAGGTGGACCGACGACCTGGTTACGATCGCGGAAAGCAATTGGGGGCATGACCGATGATTGTGAAGGCCTTTGTCCCGCAGTGTCTACAGGCTGATATGATGACAATGCTTTTTTTTTCACTTCTGCTCAAAAAGTACGTCATTTTAGCTTCGCGAAGCATGATTCATGATTGCAAAAAGCAAAGCATCTTGCTCACTTCGTTCGCTCGTCCAAATAATCACTTCGTGTCATAATGGTCTATTTTAGGCCCTTGTCAAACAATCTATACGACGTTAGTCGCATCCCACATCCAGGTGACTCGCACACAGGGTGGTACAGCGACTGACCAGGACCCGGTCCTCAAGCGCCGCAAGTCATACCTTTTAAATGATCATGTGTTTGCGGCGCAGTGGAGACTTTAGGACCTTGGTCAGCCGACATGGAAAGCTTCATGAAGGCCTCGTCGTCGCGGTTGGTCGACGTCACGGGGGCACAAAAGCTGGCGCTTACCTCTCGCAAAGGATCGGCGTTGCAGTTTAGAGAGGTAATGCCGCCATTGTAAAGGGGACCATGTCACAGGAGACCTGCTGGAGGGGGTGTTCGTTTATTTTTACTTTAGCATTATAGTTTATTTAGTACTAGCGACCCGCCCCGGCTTCGCACGGGTGCAATGCTGATATCATCATCATCATCATATCAGCCTATAGACGTCCACTGCTGGACAAAGGCCTCCCCAAAGTTCTCCACAACAATCGATCTTGCGCCGCCCTCATCCAATTTCTACCCGCGATCTTAACCAGGTCGTCGGTCCACCTTGTTGGAGGTCTTCCAACGCTGCGTCTTCCGGTCCGCGGTTGAATTATCTACTATTAATTAAATCAGCATCAAGATCGTCTCGCCATCTCGATAATAAGGGCGGTTAATTTATAATGAATGTTAAACGTTGTCATCACGACACCATTGATACTGTCATGATGGACGTTTAAATAAGCGACTGATGTTTACAAGGGCATTGTCTTCGTGTCAACTCCGGGTTAGGGATTGCAAAATGTTATCATTTTGTAATATTGAGTAAGTTTCTGTATATTAAGGGAATTTCTATGCGTTACTGGGAGGAGTCCGCAGTGGATAGGGAGGGACAAATGGTGGAAGCTGGTGTTGGATGGGCGTAAGACCTTAGATGAGGCATGGCTTAGGACTATCGTAACAAGCGTGCCAAAAGACATCCAAGCAGCCAAGCATGTGGTCGCGTGTGCCGTTTTCGTATTGGCTTGCATAGCCATAGAAAGCAATTTATTGCACACTAATACAATACAACAATACTTTAGTATTGGTGGGTGTGTATTGTATTGTATTGTATTGTATTGTATTGTATTGTATTGTATTGTATTGTATTGTATTGTATTGTATTGTATTGTATTGTATTGTATTGTATTGTATTGTATTGTATTGTATTGTATTGTATTGTATTGTATTGTATTGTATTGTATTGTATTGTATTGTATTGTATTGTATTGTATTGTATTGTATTGTATTGTATTGTATTGTATTGTATTGTATTGTATTGTATTGTATTGTATTGTATTGTATTGTATTGTATTGTATTGTATTGTATTGTATTGTATTGTATTGTATTGTATTGTATTGTATTGTATTGTATTGTATTGTATTGTATTTGAATTGTATTCTTCCAAATTTGGTCAACTTCGCGAGTATGGAGCCACGAAATGATAATAAATCATTATAATCATACCGAAACTGAGTTTACTTCAGTGAATCCCACATATATGTAATGTATTTATGTTTATATATTCTCTCGTTAGCTTTGAAGTATACGCGTGTAGGACTCGTCGTAGTTTTGGCCTGTATGAAAATAAACTGCCGTGATTTTCCGAGGTAAACATCGGCGAGTATCCTCGTGCACGTACATTTGTGTACCTATTTTTTTAATGGCAATGAAATAGGGACAATTCCACTAATACAGTGATTTGAGCTCAAGATTATAACAAAACGGAACTCAAATAGTTCCTTGGAGACCATGGATATAAGATCACGTCCGAAACGTCGAGGTCATTAAATTAACACCTTTTCGAGCGCGTCTGTATTCCGGATTTGCGGATGTCCACTCGTCCCGATTTCCGGATATTCTCGTCTAAAGGGTGCTTTTCTCAACCCGATCATCGATTCAATGGGGGTTGAAAACATAAAAAGCAGCTCATAGAGCCACTAGACCATTAAATGGATTTAATTGATTAATAAATTAAACATCTGTCACAATCCGACAAGAATCTGAGAGCGATATAGTGACTGATATTATCATTTATCTATCGTGCGATAAACACACAGTCATAGGCATTCCTTCTCCAACTTATCGCCCCTAAGATCCTGGTATCCTGTTCGAAGCCGACCAGCCATCTGAGTTTGGGCCTGCCTACTTCTGCGGCCCAGCGGTCGACCTTCTAGAAGACGTTTGGATACTCTAAATAAATGGCATAAGTAAACGAAAATTATACTTATTTAATTGTTCACGATATCATATAAAAATACCTAATCTCTTTTAGATTGTTTGCTTTGTTTTAATTTAATGACTAAAAATTGTGATGACGATCCTTATTGGGAGATTATATTGATTATTATGGTTATTATTCCTTGTGCTTGACATTTTTACAGTTATTTTTCTTATTATACTAGCGACCCGCTCCTGCTTCGCACCGGTGCAATGGGTGAATGCATGTATTATAAGCATACCTACATATAAGCCTTCCTATTGAATCACTCTATCTATTAAATTCATACGCATCAAAATCCGTTGCGTAGTTTTATAGATCTAAGCATGTACATAGGGACAGACAAACAGGAAGCGACTTTGTTTTATACTATGTAGTGATTTTTTATTTAGACGATCATAATGTGAATACTTATATCTTTGACTAATGCAAAATGTATACAGTTATTTTCACATGAAATAAATAAATCTAATCTAATCTAATCTACTACAATGACTATTATTTTATTTTATTAATTATTGAAGATGTTTGGTAGACAGAGACGAATGCTTCTCTCACCGACAAGCGCTGATGTGCTTGCCATAAGATCTTTGTCCCTATTTGACACGCGGAAACTTCTTAAGTCCCGAACAGCGCCCTCTGTGGCTATTAAAGTAAAACAGAGTTTTGTTGCTGCAGGATATTTTTGTCTGTCGCGTCTTTTACATATTGTCATATTGGTTATGTGTACGTTTCTTAGATAACAACCGAATACATTGTTAAAGGACGAGATCTCACACAACTAGGGCTGCCATCCGTCAGGGTTGCCCCGGATTTTTCCTAGTTTGGAGGCCGTCCGGGGGTGTTTTCAATTAGTGTCCGGGGAAATCCCTGACACTTTTTATGTGAATAAAAAACAAACAGATTTTTTTTTTATTATATTATTTTCGGACATGTCCGGGGAAATAATGCGATTTACGCCAAATGTCCGGGTTTTTATAGTCTTCGTCCGGGTTCGGCGAGTTTACAGATGGCAGCCCTACACACAACCCTTGTTTGTGGACTCTTATTAGCATACCGCGTGGTTTTCGGTGCACGGATGATTTGAAGCCTACTGTCGCCCTGGTGTCAAATCATTTATGCACCCAAAACCCCGGGATATGCTTATTCATGACATCTCATCTAATGATTCAAGCAACTAGATCATCTAGGGACATTTTAACTGTGACCTACTTATTTATCGTATGGTATGGTATGATATAGGTATGTAAAATTAATTAAATCCAAAGGCTGAGATATGCGTCATGCTCGTGAACGGGTGCCGTTTGTGGGGTCCGGTCTGTTCACACTAGCAAGGGCCAAATTAGTTGTGTAGTAACTGCTTACCAGCGTTTAGTGAATTGACGTGAGAGACTTCATCCTGTACTCGATTGAAGTTATTATTTTTTTATTTTTTTTATTTAGAGACTGTATACATCTCTAATAAACTTAGTGTACTGAACTGAATAATGACGCTCAGAGACCTTATACATCTCTGAGGAATGAAATTTAACTATAAGCATATTATTATTATCATTATTTATTTTTTCTTTTTTGTATATTTTGACGCCTAGAGACCTTATACATCTCTAAGAAATTTAGGTTTAATAATTATTGTCTATTGTAAATTATTCACATTGACGCCGAGAGACCTTATACATCTCTGTGGAATTAAATTAATTAAGTAATTATATTTTATTGCATGTTGTGACACCTAGAGACTTTATACATCTCTGGGTATATTTAATATTTTAAATTGATCGTTAAAATTTTATTTTAATATTCCTACCTAACATTGATTTGGAGTATCTATATATCTCCTATACGTGTACGCATGTAATAATTAGTTATAGTTATGACACTAATGTAATGTAATTAATTGTTCTAAGTATTGTTTACGAAAAAATGACTTACTGTTGAGTTTCTTTCGGCTTTCTTCTCAACAGCGGTCTCCTCTTGCGAAATGCCGGTAGATTCACAATCTGACTTGTAAAAGTGCCCTTGTGGCCTACTTACTGAATAAATTATTTCATTTCATTTCATTTCATTTCATTTCAAAGGTTAAAGTTAGCTTCAAGTAATCTCTGGCAATAAAATACCGTAAGGTTTTTGTGGCTGCAGACACGTTATTTGGAAAATGTATACAAATTAGAGACGTATTCGATTATTTGGTAATCTCATAAAAAAAATCACACAATCTGGCTGAAATGGGGCCATGAAAATGGCTCTTTCAGCAATGTTTCAGCCATGAAAGGCGGATCGAAATATTCGTCGAATTACCTATTCAACCAAAGTGTACATATAACTGGCTCTACCAAACCTTTTTGAGACAAAGTATTAAAGCGATTAGAGTGAAATTTAAGCTTTTCTGCAACTCTATGAGCTAGTTAGACAAAGATAAAGGATCCCACGACATTACCAAAAGCGTCCGGATATCCGGACCAGCTCATCCGAACTAGAAACTCCGGGACTTGTGACCAAACCCTTGCAATCCAACCCACTCGGAGTACCCTAACTTCCACTTAGACGAATCACTCCCAATCCCCGGATCGATAGACGGTTCACTCACAACACCACAGATACCCGGGGCACTGACGTCATCGTTACCTGCCCGCTATGCGCCGGCGGAGGCCATGCCGGCGCTAGCGCGGCATCGGCAGATCAGTCTAAGCGCGGCCGCGGTTGGGGCGCGACTGTCGATCGAACACGCCCCGCCCCGCGCAGGCGCTGGGCTTGTGAATGTGAAGCGGCCGACGCTAGGGTTGCCAACTCGCCACGCCATGGAATTAAATAAAGAAAACCATTACAGCGATAAGTCTAATGGTAACTTTTTGCATAACGAAAGGAAACTTATTAATGTGAATTTTTGTATTCCTATAAAAACGAGATTTTATCCGACTACGGCGAAGCAAAAAGGAGCATTATTCCTAAGTACTTAAATAGCTAGTTAGTAGCACCTGTATTGTAATTTTAAGATTTTCTGTGTTTAGATTTTATTTCTTGTTGAGGTGTGCAATAAAGGGTATTTTATCTAGTTAAAATATGTCACATTTGGCAGTGTTTGGCCAGTCTAATCCAATTATTAATAAATACTTAGTACCATGCAAAAGATTTGTATAAAAAAAAAACTTGGTAGTAATGAAGAAATAATCACGCGTTAATATGTGAGAAACATAAAATTATATACAAAACAAATATGCAAAATATGTGGCTAATTGTAACCTGCGAATTAAATACATTTGCAATTTTAATGGCTGCATATCTGAACATGCCTATTTTCTTATTAAGACGCTAATAACAAAATATTCATGCATTGTCATATAAATTTAAGAAGTAGAATACAACACCTTTAAATATTCCAAAGAATTGTTACAGTCGTATAGGAAGCAAAGCAAAATAAGTAAAACAAAATAAATTTCATCATCGAAAAAAGCAATCTTTCATCCATCGAGCAAACCTCAATCCCAGGTTTTAAGTTATAATAATGAAATAATGAAATAATGAACTTTATTCTGCAAGTAGGCCACAAGGGCACTTTTACATGTCTGAGTCTACCGGCATTTCACAAGAGGAGACCAGAGACCACTGTTGAGAAGAAACGCCGAAAGAAACTCAACAGTCAGTCATTTTTTCAGAAAGCATTAAGTACTTAACTATTACAATGATATGAACTTAACTATACGTAGCTCTACAAGAAAACATATTAAAAGTGTATTTTAAGACATAAGTGAGGAAAAGTGTAAGAATAAAATAGAAACTACAAGAAAGCCTGACGGTTTATCACAATTTATGTACGTTTGATATGCTTTCTTATTAGAACTGTGTCCCTTAAACTAGTTAGGTACAATCTAAGAAGGAGACAGCTACGCGGTTTCTGGTTCAGGCCATGCATTTTTGTCTGTCAGATAGTCCTCTACTGTATGATATGCTTTTGACATTAGAGATTTTTTTAAATAATTTTTGAGAGATGGAAAGGCTAATTTTAAAACATGATCAGGTAACTTGTTATAAAAATGAATACATTGGCCTAAAAATGATTTACTTACTTTACGAACACGAAACTTTCTAATAGCAATTTTATTTTTATTTCTAGTGTTATTAACCCGAACCCGTAATATATCTCACACAATCATCAAATTACCGATTTTCCCCGTCCGCGTCCCCCATTTCCCGGTGTCAGCAACCCTAGCGGTGCGCGGCGCCGCGATCTTTACCGAGGGCGCGCGAACGCGCGGCGCACCGCGCATGCGTGCACCAGGATCGCTAGTCGTCAACAAATACGTGAGCCGAGAGAGATGATGTCCGAAATGATTTCCCCTTGTTTCTTCGACACACGTTTCCTCTGAAAACGTAAAATGTTTGAGATTCTTATAAAACAACTTGATTAATAGGTTGATATTTTGAAGTTATAAAAAAATCTGACATCAAGGGAACCATTTTTTATTATTATCATGAAAAATAATATACATTTTCAAATTAACGATTTATAAATTAACTAATTAAATATGACTAAAATTTTAAATTGTATAATATTTTTTATAGGTAGGTACTATTATAATTTTTATTCAGAATATGTCATATTATGATATAATAGCATTTAGTTCATTAAAGTTGCTTAGGATTTTTATTAACTATCAGGGGAACAAAATTACAACGAAAAGAAAATTTGCCCCAAGTTACCTTAAAAATCGATAGTAACGATGTGCTACACCCAAACTGACGTTTTTTTCCGTTTTGGTCCTGTACTTTTCTGAATCAAAAGGTCTTTAAAAGTCGGTACATCCGAAAAAGACAGGATTGAAAACATTTTATATATTTATAAATTAAATTAATAAACCAAAGCATTTTTACCGATATTCATAGCCATGGTTAGAAAATGTGATGAAAGAAAATGTGACTGATAGATTTCTACGATCATATAAGTCTGGATAACACGAGTCAAAGTAAAGACAAATCATTCAGTGTTATAAGGTTTTACAATTATATGTTTATTTTTACACAGGTCAGATTGTCTTGTGGTACCATAAAACTTAGAGAGTCGACTGGCAAAGTGCAAAGACGTAAAAGAGGAGTAATTATCGACCTGTTCTTTCATTCCGTTCGATCCGAAGCATATTTGATGAAATCAAAAATCAGAAATACTTCAAATTCTCTTACTTAGTATGAAACTAGGTTTGTTAATGAAGAATGATAACGAATGGATTTGCCAAATCTAAGAAGTCAAAAACATACCCCAAAAGAACGAATAAGCGTTAAGGAACACTCATGGTTACCGTAAGTTACTACGAATCTTGCAGGTAGTATCTGAGACTGTAGTAAAGTCTATGACAAAACCAAAAACTTCTCAAAAGTATAAACTTAAACTGTGACGAAGAAATATAGACCAAGTCTAGAGGTTTTAGAACGACAATCTTTAAAAAACTACTGAGCAATAGGTACATCATATTTTCTTCGGTTTCCGCGACTGTCACACATTTAAATAAAACAATTTAAACGGATTATATCGCGTATATTAATTATTTGAGCCTCCCTGACGTTTCGGTACCTTTTCAGATACCGTTGTCAAAGGTTGACTGTTGACAAATGTAACTTTGACAGAGAAAAAATGTGTTTTTCTCAGTCAACCTTTGACAACGGTATCTGAAAAGGTACCGAAACATCAGGGAGGCTCAAATAATTAATATACGCGATATAATCCGTTTAAATTATTTTATTTAAAATAGGTATATCATTTAGAAAAAAATTGGGCAAGTGCGAGTCGGACTCGCGCAACGAGGGTTCCATACAAACACTTTTCATCCTTAAGTGGTTAAGTTAAGTTTGCACCTGGTATGTATAGCGCTCCATACAAATGAGGTGCAAAGTTAACGCAACCACCCGTTTGTTGTATGGGAGCCCCCCTTAAATTTTTATTTTATTTTTAGTATTTGTTGTTATAGCGGCAATAGAAATACATCATCTGTGAAAATTTCAACTGTCTAGCTATCACCGTTCTTGAGATACAGCCTGGTGACAGACGGACGGACGGACGGACGGACGGACGGACGGACGGACGGATGGACGGACGGACGGACGGACAGCGAAGTCTCAGTAATAGGGTCCCGTTTTTACCCTTTGGGTACGGAACCCTAAAAACCTTCGAGCAAAACAAACGTTTCAGATAGGAAACAATCTTTCTGAGTAGTTTGGGCAGTGAATTTGAGCGTGTCGATTACTCTGTCCGCCATTTCCAGTTATCTAGTATAAGTAAGTGTCACGGTATTCTGCAATTCTTTATAATAAAGTGTATTGTATTTCCGAATAATAAAATCGCAGACAGAATCATAAGACGGTTAAAATGCTTAAGTCTTCACCCTAAGTTGCTCTGTCTCTGTCGCGCCTAGCGATCCGATAACGCTGCGACTCCTCGGCGGCGTATGAATGAACGCCGGAATTGAACGGATTCTGCAATGCGTAGGATCCAGCCTACATACACACATACAGACGAGCAGACAGCTCGGGCCGCTTGTTGCTCGATGAAGAAGGCTACTCCATTTTTAGGGTTCCGTACCCAAAGGGTAAAAACGGGACCCTATTACTGAGACTTCGCTGTCCGTCCGTCCGTCCGTCCGTCCGTCCGTCCGTCCGTCTGTCACCAGGCTGTATCTCAAGAACGGTGATAGCTAGGCAGTTGAAATTTTCACAGATGATGTATTTCTATTGCCGCTATAACAACAAATACTAAAAATAAAATAAAATAAATATTTAAGGGGAGCTCCCATACAAAAAACTTGTTATAGATTATATATATGTATAGGTACGGAACCCTTCATGCGCGAGTCGGGCTCGCACTTACCCAATTTTTATACAGTTCTAATAAGAAAGCATATCAAACGTACATAAATTGTAATAAACCGTCATACTTTCTTGTAGTTTCTATTTTATTCTTAAACTTTTCCTCATTTATATCTTAGAATACACTTTTAATATGTTTTCTTCGAGAACTACGTATAGTTAAGTTCATATTACTGTAATAGTTAAGTACATATCCTTTATGAAAAAAATACTGTTGAGTTTCTTTTGGAGTTTCTTCTCAACAGTGGTCTCCTCTTTTTAAACCGCAGTCGGGTTAAAAGGATCCTGTAACCATCTTTATGTCCAGCTATCCCTGTACCAAAATTGGTTTAAATTTGTCCAGCCGTTTCGGCGTGATGAGAGGACAACGGAAATTATGACCAACAGATGGCGCCAGATTGGCGTGGCAATACAAAACAAATGACATGACGATCCTGCATCACGCTATTAAGATTATTCGTGAAATCATGACCCCTCTCCAGAGCTAACTGATTATCAATACGAATCTAGAATTTTATTATAGTTTACATATAAGTAGGTACCTACTTAGTACCGGACACATATTTATATATCCGTGGCAGAGAAGCTTAGGGCCCGAATTTGGGCTCGCTTTATCGACCTCGATGCTGCGGGGACACAATTCGATGAAGTCTTTCGATTAGTCTTCTTTTGACCCCATTATTGTAACATATCGGTTTCAAACAATGGTAACAATGGTTAAAAAAAAACTAAATTAAAAAAATTAATAAGACCCTCATTCGATGAGTGATGCAGAAAATGCTACTAAAACTGAACTCCTAAAGGAATTCTTAGCTTCAATATTGGCCGAGATCTTGTCACTAGTTCCGATTAAAGCTGAATATGTTGAAAACTACTGGTTCTATTTCCACCAAACAGGCAAACATAGCTAAGAACCATCTCGACGGACAAGTCTTTCGATTTGCAAATTCACTCAAATTGGTCCATCCAATTTGGAGCTACGATGCCACGGACAAACATTCAGATACACAAATACAGATGTTAAACTTATAACACCCCTCTTTATTCTTCGGGATTTAAAAAGAGGTAAAACCTAACTTAATCCTTGCTGACAAAGAATTCACCAAATATCGAAATGAAATTCAGCCATAACTCCTCCGCGGCCCGGGATATTTCCCGGCGTGGGCGCCTCGCGGGACCATATTTTCCCCGGGATATATTTCATCCCTTATTGTAATGCAAAGGGCGGTTACTCGGGGTTTTCAACAATACACGAGTTTCGCGCGAGATTTGTTAGGTGGGTGTATTCGCAGTGGAAACCGGTCAAGTGCGAGTGGGGCTCGCGGGCGAAGGATTTCGTCTACGTACAGCAAGGATCGCCATAAACCACGAGAAAAACACATTTCATGTACATGTATAGTATTATCCCACCAAAATCATTACATGTAAAATTGGCGGCCAAAACTCACATGCTCATAACGCTTTTGCTATTATTACATTACTACTTACTTAGAGATAAATTAATGAAAAAAACTAGGGCACCTTACAAAAAGAAATGAGATCCCACCAAAAACATTTCATGTAAAATTGGCGGCCAAGACTCACATGCTCATAACGCTTTCGCTGTAAAAAAGTTATCAGATCCCTAGAAAAGCCAAGCCCCTGAGTTTACTAATCCTACACCTTGGCTTCAAAAGTATGGCTTGGCCGTTTCATAGAGTAACGATAATATTATGGCGAAAAAAACAATGCCTACACGATTCAGGTCTTTGTATATTCTTAATTCTGACTTTGTTCTCGACTATAAAATTAAAATTGCGACATACACTTTATGAGTATGAGTATCAATTGTAGTTTAGTGTTAATATCGGCTCCATAGCTCTCTAAAGTCCTACCGTGCTAACGAAAGTCCGTTGCCTAATCATTGTATTTATGGTAGTTATGTTATATATACATGTATTCACTTGTATCTTAGACGCTCTTCGAACGATTAATTTTCTACTCTGCACCCACTTGAAGCATCTCTGTTTGGCCCTATGGTTGAGTGGTAGAGAATGTCATTAGGCAAGTTCTCCATTTGTACTGGCTTTTGTTTTGTGCAATAAAGTTTAAATAAATAAAATAGTATAAGTAAAACAAAGTCGATTCTGTCTGTCCGTCCCTATGTATGCTTAGATCTTTAAAATTACGCAACGGATTTCGCTGCGTTCCTTTTAATAGATAGAGTGATTCAAGAGGAAGATTTATATGTATAATACATGCATAATGTATCATCATTGCACCCGTGCGACCCGGGGCGGGTCGCTACTAATGAAATAAAATTATGCTTTTGGGTTCTGTGATAATAAATTAATGAAATTTGGTAAAAATGAACACTATGCATTTTGTATTACTTTTTTTTCAAAAGCCTTTTTTTTATAAAGTTTGTGAATAAAAGGCAACATTTAGAGCTGGGCCTCAATAACAGGATCGCTTCGGATTCGGATACGGAACCCTAAACAACAGTTTAAGTTATTTTCGCTGCACGTTTCATGAAACAGGTTTTTCTTTATTTTTTTGATTTATAGAATAAAAAGAGCAAAAATAGCAATTTGGTTCATGAAAAGTAAATATTCACAATCCTCTTTTTTGCTTTCGTGCAGTCGGATAAATGAAAGGTACTAGCTAGAAACTAGTTGCTTAGTAACGTGTAGTCCTCGATCACTATTTAAAATGGCTGAATATGTATTTTTTTACGTTTTCAAACCTCATATTCGTATCTCCATTTTGGAAAATTTTTAAAAACAAAACGATGACGAAGTTTCTCTATTATATTGCATAAAGTTTTAAATATTAAATATTTGTACACGCAACTTTTTTTTAAGATTTTCGAAATTTTAGGTACTTTCTACTCAGAATCACGCTCTTTCAATCTTATTTAGAGAAGAAAGTGTCCCAATATTTTTTCTCATTCTGTAATATTTCCATACAATCTACTTTGTATAGCGGCAACGGAAGGGAAAAACCAAAAATATATGAACATTTTTGGACACTTTTTTTTCTCCTCGTGACCTCAAGAGCTCGTGATTTTGAGTAGAAAATAACTAAAATATCCAAAACCTAAAAAAAGTGGGGTGTAGGTACAACAACATAGAAAATGGCCCAAATATGACAATTATCAGCCATTTCGATATAAACTCGGGTCGACAGCTCACACATTCATTAGTACCGTAAACGGGGTTACTTTAAAGTGCTGGGGCTACTTTGGAAAAGTGTTTTTACACCATATCCTTATTTTTTTACTATCTGTGGCAATGCAATACCTAACTTCAATAATGAACTAACCTTTTACTTCATTTGCTCAATCGCACTATGATATTTGCGTTTTTATAACCATTTTACAACATCTATCAAAGTAGCCCCAGATTTTCCTCAAGTAACCCCGTTTTACGGTAGTATCGATAAAAAAAGCCTGTTGCAAAATCCATGCAATCGCCATCATTATCATTGATAATGATAACTCGTAAGAAAAGAAATAATAAACCGGACGGCAGTTCGGGAACACTCGGAAGCAGTCGGCGATTTGATCGTTCAGCGAATTAGCTAACATATATCACATCCTTTCAAGCAAAACAGAGGTCTGTTTCAATAACCTACGGTCGTTTTTCGTATATGCAGGCCGGACGGCTGGTGAGCACAGATTAGGGCGTCGTTCTGAGAAAATTGGATCGTTGTTTTAATGGATTTTCTTTTTAATTCTTTTTAACGCGCGGGCTGTGGGGTGACGTTCGGATTGCGTCGTGCGGCGTTCCTTCTAGGGCTTAGTGATTATTTTCGCGTTTTAGGTTGTTTTTTATGTCATGGGGGCAAACGAGCGAACGGATCGCCTAATAGAAAGCGATTAAAGTCGCCTATTGACACCTGCAACACCAGAGAAGTCACAAGTGCGTTGCCGGCCGCACAGGTGGGAGTACCTACGCTCTTTTCTTGAAGGTTTAAAGGTCATATCGGTCCAAAATACAGGCAGGAGATTTCTAGAAAAACGGACAGTTGGGGACTACCAACTATCTAAGGGGTGAGGATGAAAGGATTGTCGCGTAGGTTGTTTTTACTCTAGAGATGTACTATTTAAGCTGTCTACGGATCGTTTTTAGGGTTCCGTAGCCAAATGGCAAAAAACGGAACCCTTATAGATTCGTCATGTCTGTCTGTCCGTCTGTCCGTCTGTCCGTCTGTCTGTCCGTCCGTATGTCACAGCCATTTTTTTCCGAAACTATAAAAGCTATACTGTTGAAACTTGGTAGGTAGATGTATTCTGTAAACCGCATTAAGATTTTGGTGCAAAAATAAAAAAATAATAATAAATATTGGGGGCTCCCCATACTTCGAACTGAAACTCAAAAATTTTTTTTCATCAAACACATACGTGTGGGGTATGTATGGATAGGTCTTCAAAAATGATATCGAGGTTTCAAAAATATTTTTTTTCTAAACCGAATAGTTTGCGTGACAGACGCTTCTAAAGTGGAAAAAAGTTGGTCCCCCCCCCTCTAACTTCTAAAATAAGAAAATGAAAAATCTAAAAAAAACATATGATGTACATTACTATAAAAACTACCAACGAAAATTGTTTTGAACGAGATCTAGTAAGTAGTTTTTTTTTAATACCTATTAATACCTAACTTTGCACCTAATTTATATGGGGCGCCATACATACCAGGTGCAAACTTAACTTAACCACTTAGGGATGGAAAGTGTTTGTACGGAACCCTCGGTGCGCGAGTCCGCCTCGCACTTGGCCGGTTTTTTAGTACACAGGGCGCTAATTCTATTGTACTTTGAAATATCGCCTAATAAGCGACGTGTCAGGGTATATCGCCCTTAACTCTCATTACCCTATGTTTGCGATGCTAGCTGCATTAGGCGACTTTTCCGGTCAAGTTAAGTTTGCACCTGATATTTATCTATGGCGTCGCATACAGTCTGACCAAAAAGAGTAGAAAAAACCGGCCAAGTGCGAGTCGGACTCGCGCACCGAGGGTTCCGTACAAACACTTTCCATCCCTAAGTGTTTAAGTTAAGTTTGCACCTGGTATGTATAGCGCCCCATATAAATTAGGTGCAAAGTTAGGTATTTGGTATTAAAAAAAAAACTACCTACTAGATCTCGTTCAAAACAATTTTCGTTGGTAGTTTTTATAGTAATGTACATCATATGTTTTTTTTTGATTTTTCATTTTCTTATTTTAGAAGTTAGAGGGGGGGGGACCAACTTTTTTCCACTTTGGAAGCGTCTGTCACGGAAACTATTCGGTTTAGAAAAAAAATATTTTAGAAACCTCGATATCATTTTTGAAGACCTATCCATAGATACCCCACACGTATGTGTTTGATGAAAAAAAAAATTTTGAGTTTCAGTTCTAAGTATGGGGAGCCCCCAATATTTATTATTATTTTTTTATTTTTGAATCAAAATGTTAATGCGGTTCACAGAATACATCTACCTACCAAGTTTCAACAGTATAGCTCTTATAGTTTCGGAAAAAAATGGCTGTGACATACGGACGGACAGACGGACAGACGGACAGACAGACAGACAGACAGACATGACGAATCTATAAGGGTTCCGTTTATTGCCATTTGGCTACGGAACCCTAATAAAAAGTGGCAATAATGTAGTGTCGTCCCCGTTTTCTTAGATTGATTAGAAAGGGACGACACTACAGTATTGTCACTTTTTAATTTCTACTATTTTTGATCAGACTGTACAAATCCTACTCTTCATAGAAAACTGTTTTTAGGGTTCCGTAGCCAAATGGCAAAAAACGGAACCCTTATAGATTCGTCATGTCTGTCCGTCTGTCCGTCTGTCCGTCCGTATGTCACAGCCATTTTTTTCCGAAACTATAAGAGCTATACTGTTGAAACTTGGTAGGTAGATGTATTCTGTAAACCGCATTAAGGTTTTGATGCAAAAATAAAAAAAAAATAATAAATATTGGGGGCTCCCCATACTTAGAACTAAAACTCAAAATTTTTTTTTTCATCAAACACATACGTGTGGGGTATCTATGGATAGGTCTTCAAAAATGATATCGAGGTTTTTAAAATATTTTTTTTCTAAACCGAATAGTTTGCGTGACAGACGCTTCCAAAGTGGAAAAAAGTTGGTCCCCCCCCTCTAACTTCTAAAATAAGAAAATGAAAAATCTAAAAAAAACATATGATGTACATTACTATAAAAACTACCAACGAAAATTGTTTTGAACGAGATCTAGTAAGTAGTTTTTTTTTAATATTTTAATACCTAACTTTGCACCTAATTTATATGGGGCGCTATACATACCAGGTGCAAACTTAACTTAACCACTTAGGGATGGAAAGTGTGTGTACGGAACCCTCGGTGCGCGAGTCCGACTCGCACTTGGCCGGTTTTTCAATACCAATTTAGAATTTCAAAATAGTATATAGATGTATCGCTTGGTATATTTAAATTAATTAACGTAGTTCAAGTGTGTAGGTGTCTAATGGGTGACGGTAATCGCTTTCTATCAGGCGATCCGTTTGCTCGTTTGCCCCCTATGTCATGAAAATAAGTATATATATTTAAGACTATCACTAGCCGTTTATTTAAACATACTAAGCTAATATAATAGCAGTTAAACGTAGTGAAAACTCGCCCCCGGATTCGCGTGGGTCGTAAATGAACAAACTACGGGGAGCTTACATTTCTGACATTATAAATATGAAAGCTATTCATTAGCTTAAACAAGTCTTTGTAGATTTACGTAAAACTGCGGACAGACTAGCGTGTACCAACAGTCAGTACCAGATGTTGCTGCACACGTCAGCAGGGCTAGTGTATCTTGCCGCCACTTCGTTTGTCATGCGACTCAGCATCTGTCTTGCTCGCACTGTATTGAAAGGAAAGTGGCAGTATGTGCCGCGAGACAAAGAATCGCGTGTCAATGTTATGCTAGGGGTGCAGGTGCTCAAAACTATATGCACACGGACTTTATTATAAAAGTTGTACCGATCACTGTGAGCGTGTTATGATGCTAAGCTACTGACTGTACAATAAATAAGTAAAATATAATTTATTTGCCGAATTAATTGAACATTATTATGTAATAGTCGAGACCCACTGTGTCACTCACTCATTTCGCGGGAACACTACTTTTTCTCGGGATAAAAAATTAATTACCTACGTGCTAATCCAGGTTGTCAGCTACTTCTACGAGTATACTAAATTTTATCCATACCAAGTTAATGCGTGAAGAATTAACAAACACACAAAGTTTCAAAATAAGTAAAAATTAAAGGAGGAGAACGTGTTTTTTGTTCAATATTGGTACGGAACCCTTCGTGCGCGAGTCCGACTCGAACTTGGCGGTTTTTTTCTATTTGCAATATTTATAGTACGCCGCACTCGCCTGTCTGTCCCCAGCTTAGCCCGGAGAACGTGGGCTCGCGGGCGTAGCCGCGTAGGCTGCTACGGCGTAGCCCGCGGTGCTACGGGACCGCAACCTAGCTGCCAAGGATTTGTTGACCGATTGGCAAAAGATATTTACCTACTAGTGACTCTGTTTTAATGTAGCTGAAATATGGTTGAGACATGTGGCCTGTAGGTGAGATTAGTCGGATATCCGAACTTCCAAACATCTGGACAGATTTTTTTTTTGTTTTTTGTATTTGTTGTTCTAGTGGAAACAGAAATACATAATCTGTGAAAATACAGCGGAATCTTAGTAATAGTGTCCCCTAAAACGCGTACTTTTTAAAAACATGGCCAATGTCGACGACATTGTTTGACGACGCGTTTGGCTCGGTTGGTAGACACCTGCCTACTGAGTCGGCGGTCCCGGGTTCGAATCCCGGCTGGGGCAAATATTTGTGCAAAATATTTGTTCTTGGGTCATGGATGTTATCTATATATGTATTTATATATTATGTATATCGTCGTCTAGTACCCATAGTACAAGCTTTGCTTAGTTTGGGACTAGGTCGATTTGTGTATGATTGTCCCTTAATATTTTATTTATTTATTTATTGTTTAAATAATCTCGTACCTTACTTAGGCCACTCGGCAAGCCTCGTGACCTAAACGCGGTACTCGACTTTAAGAACCTTCATTGTGCAACGATTGCATAAAATGCTATTAATAGATGCATATGCTCCTATACTATACTTGTTTGATACTAGGGAATCTTCTCAGAGTCCCACTTCATTAATCACCACAGTATTGATGTGAATTCCCATGGCTACTTGGTCAAGCTTACTCTCGCATTTCCGAATGTGTGCGAAAGAGATAATAATACTAGTTCCACTAAGGAACTGTAAAAAGAAGTTGGGCACATATCTGGGCCGGCATAAGGTTCCCGTGCGACTTGCGCAATGCAGTACATTAACCAAGTTCGAGAAAGTTGGCTAGTTAGCCTACAGACACTGTCAGACTATCGTCAGTATCTTAACTTGTTGGAATTATAGCTTTAAAATAAGAGAGGTAATAAAATTGTTTTCATTCATTCATTCATAATTTAAGAGCTTCGCTCTTGTCGGTGGAGTAATCGCCACTCTTCCCTATTTCTTGATAGTGATTTGGTCTCCTGATACGACATACTGCCCACTTTCTCTTTAACTTGACTAAAAAACGTAATTCTTGGTCTTCCTCTGCCTCTTTTCCTGTCCACTTTGCCTTCCAGGATGTTAACAAAGAAAGCATCATGTCGTATCAGGTGTCCAATCATTCAAAATTGTTTTATTCAGAGATAAATGTTTAAACATAACTCACCACACTACGTACATATTAATGTTACGTAAAATGAGTATAGGCAGGATAGTCTAGAGCCACAGCTCTAGACTCGTTTTTTTTTCTAATTTATTTTAACAATAAATATTTGTTAATACCACATTTTACGCAGATAAAGATATTTGTATTTGTATTTGTATTACGATTCGTAAATAGTTACATCCTAGTTTATGTTCTACTAGCTGTGCCCGCGGTGTTACTCGCTCATCCCACGGGACCAATACATTTTTTCGGGATAAACAGTAGATAGTGTTAATCCAGGGTGTCAGCTACCTTCATACCGAAATTTATCAAAATTGGTCCAGCCGTTTGAGCGCGAAGAAGTAATAAACATACAAACACACACACAAACACCCTCACAAACTTTCGCCTTTATAATATTAGTGTGATATATCGAGTCAGCTATACATATCCTACGGGCGTGACGTTCAATATATCCTTTTGATTATTATTGCCACATTGACGCCTGACGGACAGTTATAATTAATTATGAACACTTTACTGGAGATATATTTGATATATTATAGCGCTTATAATTTGCATTATAGCGATATTACAATACATACAATACAACAATTCTTTGCTGCACACCAAATAAGTCTTTTTGTATTAATCGCAATCATGAATTTTACGTCCTTAAAAGTATAGCACCTTTATACATTTCAGTGAGGATGAATATGTTGTAACGGTGCGGTGACGAATACAACAAAGCATATCGGTAAAGTTGTTGTAGCGGGAAAATCTCAGATAAATGACGATGTCGGAGATAAATTGAGGTCCAGCGGTCAAAAAAAGATCAAGGTACTTTATTCTTATGTACATATCTATCTTTATTTGTTCTATAAATATATAAATAAGGTACTCACTAGCAACTATCTATACTTACAGTCATCCTGAAATCTCAATGTAATATCTCATATTATCTTATGTCAAGAGATCTACGCCGGTTGCTCCAGGTTTACTGCAGAGCTGTATGTGTCAAACTTCGGCTTGCAGCCCAGCGGTCGGGAGGAAGTCAAGATACTCAACTAATCTATACTGACTGTGATTCGGCAATCTCAGTGGGATATCTCATATTATCTCGTTTCTACAGCTCTACGCCGTTTGCTCCGGGTTTGCCGGAGAGCTATCTGTTCTGCTTTTGACGTTTGCTATATGGTTTTGTTTTCACTAAGGCAAGTATGAATTTATTTATTTACGCATTTCGTTAAGTGACAAAAAATAAGGAATGATGATTGATGAAGTTTAATCTATCTGATATTCAATTCCGTCTCAACGATTGTGACTCATTTAAATTAAACCATTTAAACTATTTGTATCGTGTATACCAACTCATTCGGATTCCCGACGTTTCGAACGCTTTACATATATCTCCGTATATTTTAAGATGTTTAGAGCAGGAATTGACGCGGGAACCGCGAGTCGAGCTCCCCGGAGAAATCATCCACTGGCCTTAGTACTCCATTAAATGTTATGTCTAGTAACGAAATGTTAAACTTTACTAAAGCAAAGTAGACCTAAATGTAGTGATTTAGTGCTTTATCAAGCTTCGGGCGGAACAACTCGAGAGAACTGTAAATTTCATACAAAATTGAAGGTCTAAGCCGAGAAGTATTTTTTTAAATATGGCGTCTGTGTTCATGAATAGGCTAAACAGCTGAATTATTTTTAAGTGGTGTATTTTTTTTATTTAATTGCTTACGTTTGAGGAAAGCATTATACATGCCTAGCCGTGAAAAGGGCTTGCCGGCTTCGTATCACTATCCTATCGTCTAGACGTCGGCGTCTTCAGTAATGTACTATTATTGTGCACCGCAATGAGTTTAAAGTTCCGAAAATTGGCTGGAGACAGCTAGATGGCCAGGAATGGCGGAATCTCTTATCGTAGGCCAAGACTCACTTTGTGTCATTGAGTCATCGGAATAAGTAAGTGTAACACATGAAAAATAATATAACAAATAAGTAAACAAAATAAAATAAAGTAGGTTATTAACAGGGGGTCTTTTTTCAGATAATCTTTGGTAGCAAAAAAAGTTGAAACGTCATTTTGAAAACGTAGTGCAAGAACTGGGTAAATCTGAGCCAAATGAGAAACGATTTGTGAAAACGCCCACCAGGGGCTTCTAACACCAATTCCCCAGCGAAATCAAAGTCAAACAAACTTTCGCCCCCGGCTTTAGATGATTAAAACAAGTAAGAAGAGCTCGAGAAATGCCCAAAAGGACCCTTCAGAACAGCAGACGTGTCCGTCTGCCCGCGCTCCCCTCGAGTGATGTATGTTGGTAATTATAAACACACCCCGACAACCCGAAATGGACTCTATTCTACACTAATAAGTCACATTTAAAATGATGTTGGGTGAGTTCTAATTGATGGAAAGGGGAAACTGGGGATACGTGGAAAATTGGTATCGAAAAAGTTCGGTATCTTGATTATTTCGTAATACAAGTTTCGTAATGTCAATACTGACATAATGTGTCTTCATGCGAAAGATTTATTGCCCAAGCTGAAACGGAGACGTTTGGCTCACTCGGTCAACGAGGCGGTTTATAGATGGCGTATTGAGCAGGACCCGAGACGAATAATTAAACGTGGATAAATTTATGAACACATTCAAGTTACAAGCGTTAAATGAACTACTTACGCGAAAAGTGTATTAAGCGTGATCGTATGAAACGGGTTCAACAGTAAATCTTAAAAAACCCGGCCAAGTGCGATTCTGACTTGCGCACCGAGGGTTCCGTACAAACTTTCACTTATCCCATCTTAAGTGACCTGTTTGAGTTAAGTTTGCACCTGAAATGTATGGCGCCGCATACAAACGAGTGCAAACGCATGCAAACTTAACGCAACCGAGTTCTCCAAACATGATGTTTGGAAAGGACTTTATTTTTTATAATTTTTTTACAAATGTATAGTTTTTAGATTTTTATAAGTATTTGTAGTATGTGACGATATCGGGAAATACCCTGTCATTTTGATTCCCTTGAGAGTGACGAAATGTACGTTTTTTGAGACATAAACGGCTGTATCTTTTTTGCATGTTAACGTAGAAGTTTAATTTTTTCACAGCTTCAAGGGACTGTAGACTTCAATATATGGTGTTAATTTCAACTTGATACCTTCACGCGTTTTTGAGATAAAGGGTCTCGACAGACAGACAGACAGACGGCCGGACGGACAACAAAGTGATCCTATAAGAGTTCCGTTTTTTCCGATTGAGGAACGGAACCCTAAACACAAAGACTATTTTTTTATTAAAATCGTAAAATATAAACCAATTTAAGATACTAATTTCATCCGTTTCCCATCCATAGAAATAAAACTTCATAAATAACAGATCGCGTTTGACATTTCAAAAAGAGTAGCTGATTTGAGCTGTCATTTAATTAGTCTGGAAAAACATTTATAAGATAATTGCGTTCATTCTAAATTATACATTTTCTCAGCGTGGGTGACTTATGTAAAACCTTGTAATAACAGCAAGTTTAGGTATACTAAGAAGTGGGTTCAAGTCTTCCTTGAGGATATCTCAGTGGGCGGGAGACTGATTTGTGAGCAAAATGAAACTCCCCGCCTACTTCTTTGCCTATATCTTTAACGTTGGAAAATGCGTGGTAGGAAACTATATTATTATAATCTAATGAATTAAAATGTTAAATACGTCGGGTTGCGAATTTTAGTACACTAAATGAAATTGTATCATACTAGCTGCGCCTGCTGATCCCACGGGAACACTACATGTTTCGGGATAAAAAGTAGCCTATGTGTTAATCCAGGGTGTCAGCTACCTTCATACCAAAATTTATCAAAATTGGTCCAGCCGAGTGAGCGTGAATAAGTAAACATAGACATAAACACACTCACACAAACTTTCGCCTTTATAATATTATTGTGTGTGTGTGGGTTATGTGCCAGTGAACTTCGTCCGCGTGGAAAGAAAAAGTCATAACCGACTTTGTCACCCCCGTAGTCGGGTAAAAGGTGTCCTGTAACCGTCTGAGGATACCTGTAGAATTGTTCAAATCGTTCCAGCCGTGTGAAATGGCAGAGGTGTAATTTTTACAATCTTATAATATTAATTAATAGATTATTTTCATACCCGGAAATACTAAAATACGAAATTTTGACCATTAAACCCCATCGAAAAAGAAAAATGTGTATATGTGTGTATGTTTGTGACATTGTTAGCTCCCAAACAGATGAACTGATTTGAATGCGGGTTTTTTTATCGAAAACCTTGGTACTTAGCTGTAAATGTTTGGTGAAAGTAGCTGCAGCTGTTTCCAAGATATTCAGCTTTCATTGGATAATTCACAGAATCTCAACCAATATTGGAGCTAAGAATACATAATGTTACAACATTCTGTACATGTAGGTAAGTACAATAGATGTAAAATATATAAAAAGTGTTATATAGAAAAGAATACTTTTTATATTGCCTTGACAAGAAAGAAATGTGTACAAGCACAGAGAGTATTATACGTACTCTCTGGGTTTGTATTGTATTATATTCTATAGTAAAATAAGAACAAAATACACGTAAGAGAAAACATCAAGACATGTTAAATTATGGATAGGTCCGATCGATGGACGTTTAAAACGGTTCGTCAATAATTTACGTGTAATTCCATATACGATGGAAGTTGACCTTGTGACCTCCATTAATGACTTAGTACGGTAATTAGTACGTCCTCCAATCCACCAAATTTTTATTTATAACGTCGATAAAAAATAAATTAAAAAATTAAAACAATTTCGACACAAGTAGCTGGTCATCATGAGACCCTCATTCAATGAATGATATAGAAAATGCTACTAAAACTGAACATAACTTCAATCCTTGCCAGAGAGAAACGATATTTTCCCAGAATGTTGCGCGAGGCTAATGAAATCAAAAATATCCCAGCTTCAATAGAGAAGATGGTTCGTCATTACCACCGGCTTGGGATCCTGTTGTACATCTTATCAAGGATCAAGCAAAACATAAGACTGGAGACCTTGGGCCTCGAACGGTGTAAAATAAATTAGCGTTAAAAGTAGTATATGTAGAGTATTTGTTTAAAAGTACATATATGCTAGTAATAAGGCAATCTGGTAGTTTTCTTTCGGCAGTTCTTTCTCTGTTTAAATATTTTTTAAATAAAATGATGAATGGCCCCATTTTTAAATAAATAGATTAACACCCTTCTGGCACATGTGTCTGTCTTTACACATTAGGCCCATCTGGCATGTATGAACACCTTTATTTTTTATTCATATTTATAAAATGGGTAATTTGCACAAATGTAACTTTGACAGAGAAAAACTGTGCTTTTCTCAGTCAACCTTTGACAACGGTATCTGTAAAGCTAGAAACGTCAGGGAGGCTCAAATAATTAATATACGCGATGTAATCCGCTTGTTTTATTTAAGTGTGTAACAGTCGCGGAAACCGAAGACAGTGGCGGATTATCCCTAAGGCAAAGTAAAAAACGTCATAAAATTAAATATGTCAGGACATATGCACCAACATACACAATATAAAAGACATCCAAAAATATTTCCAGTCACTTGTCATATTTAAATCAATTCAGTATAAAATCAATTCGAGAATTTGTTTCGAAATAATTGAAATTTGTTTTTTTTTACGTTTACCGCCATTTTGTAAATAAAACTAAAAACTGAATCGAAAAAACTATTATCGAACCTAGTTACAAAATTAAATGAGAATCGTTTGAGAAATGCGACCGGTGGGCGAGAATAGCCAGCAACCTGGACAACAGAACATTCGAACTTACGGACATACGAAAGAATGTTTGGCCAAGTTGTAACGTGTAACGGAAGTGCTTCGCTCGCTCGGTTGATGAAGCTTTGTGATTTTAACGTAGGTCTATTGGGCAGCCTTGAGTCTACTCGTTCGCGTAAAGGGATCTTCGGCTCGTAGCAAGATCTCTCGTTCCCGTGACTCGTGTGATTATCCGCACTTGCATCAAACTTGTATTTAATTTTGATCGTAGTGCGGAAAATCATTTTACGTTATTGCTAAAGAAAAATTTCGCGCTCGTCGCGCTCGCGTTTTCATCTAGCTTTATTTTGACCCTTACTATCGAAAAATTACGAGCTCGCTGCGCTCGCGTTTTCATCTGGCTTTATTTTGACCCTTACTATCGAAAAATTACGAGCTCGCTGCGCTCGCGTTTTCATCTAGCTTTATTTTGACCCTTACTATCGAAAAATTACGAGCTCGCTGCGCTCGCGTTTTCATCTGGCTTTATTTTGACTCTTCCTTTCCAAAAATTTTGCGCTCATTACGCTCGCGTTTTCATCAGATTGTATTATGAAACGCGTCCCTTCCAAAAATTTCGCGCTCGCTACGCTCGCGTTTCCATCTTGTTATGCTATGACATTTATGACATGACTATAAACTGACCCCCTTCCCGCCCATAAATGTACTTTCTATTTTAACGTGCTTGGTGAAGCTTCCTATCCTTTATAAAGGCTGTATTCCTTTTCCATACCCTGCATTTATATCAACTTGCCCCCGCGGGCCTTCGGCTGGCGATGCCCTTGGCTGCATGCGAAGGAAGATTGTTGCGACACCCTTCAGTACCCAAAAAAGTTGGTCGCACGATAACCCACCATTCCCCATGATACAGTTCAATTCATGACAAAAAAAATACTGCTACTTAAGTTAGTAGTCTGCAGTAATATATTATGGTCACTAGAGGGGCGCCGATGAGGTTTTTGCCTAGGGCGCTCTCGACCCTTAATCCGCCACTGACCGAAGAAAATATTATAACTACAAAATTTGGAATTCTTAGCGTCAATATTGGCTGACATTTTGTTACTTGATCCAATTAAAGCTGAATATCTTGGAAACTTCTGGTCCTATTTCCACCAAACATAGATAAGAACCATCTCGATGACAAGTCTTTCGATTAGATAAAACCGCACTCAAATTGGTCCATCCGTTTGGGAGCTACGATGCCGAAGACAGACACACAGATACACAAATACACATGTTAAACTTATAACACCCCTTTTTTTTAGTCGGGGGTTAAACAGAGAGGTATTATACATTTAAGGCGACGGGTAGGGCGAAACTAGCGCCGTACAGATTTCTCATTAATAATTATTATCTTCTAAATCAGATAAATTTTCACCAACTGAAAGAGTAGAGAATAGCTGAAAATTGAATCCCTGCCCTAAATTTTGTATACTTACTGCAATTTACCCTGCACAACAGGTTAACGTCTAAGGACGCTTTAGTTTTGGAGCCGTTTTAATTTTTGAAGCAAAGCATGTCTTTCCTTTCTTCATATCTGAATCTACATACAGACAACATAATTATCATGCAAAACAAAAATTAGGGTCATTTTATTTCTCCAATTATAAAGTAACAGCAGAGTCACCCCTAACATACGGAAATATTCTATTTTTGAAACAAAACATGTCTACTTACCTACTATCGTTATATCGGAATTTACAAACGAATACTTACTAAAAAAAAATATCATACAGAACAAATACAGTAACTGCAATTTGAAAGGATATTATTTGGGCTCTGATACACAGAACGCAGTATAAAAAAGTTGATACCTCACCAGAGTGCGACTTTGATACCCAGTTTGTGATACCCTTTACTAAGTTAAATAATACGTAAAACTATTGGAGCGTCATTATTTGGACCAATGTCGAATACTGAGATAAGATGATAAGTTTAAACTTATCATTATTTTATTGTAGAATGTTGTTAATATAACTGAGCGAACACAGCGGTGATTGACAACATTTCATATTTCTAACAGATGGAAATTAATATAGAGATCGGGAGAGCTTTGTGTCGTCTACATCCTAAAAAACTATTTGAATTATTTTTTCTCTGCATAAAGAGATATAAGAAAATACATAAAATAACCGGAATCTGCGACTGTTATGCCTGAATAGAGTTGTTGTCTTCGGCCTACCCGCGAAAAAAAATAAGCTGTCAATAATTTCAAGCTCAACGTCATTCGTTTTTTTAGGGTTCCGTACCCAAAGGGTAAAATGGGACCCTATTACTGAGACTTCGCTGTCCGTCCGTCCGTCCGTCTGTCACCAGGCTGTATCTCAAGAACGGTGATAGCTAGACTGCAGTTGAAATTTTCGCAGATGATGTATTTCTATTGCCGCTATTACAACAAATACTAAAAATAAAATAAATATTTAAGGGGGGCTCCCATTACTCCCATACAACAAACTTGTTGTATGGTACGGAACACTTCATGCGTGAGTCAGACTCGCACTTGCCCAATTTTTTTAATTAGACACCAGGCTAAAGTAACCTTTTCATTGTGTTTTGGAGTTATTACTTTTTAGAATAAAAAAAAATTAATATTAAAATAATTAGTAATCTTGGGGAAAATATAAAATATACAGTGATTACGTCCTCTTGCTAAGCAAAATAAAGAAAAGTAATACTATAATAGTCTTAAAAATGTTAAATATTGTCAATTAAATCATTTATGGTTTTGTCCGCTGTTAACATCAAATGTATCTTTTTCTTTATAAGTAAATACATTAAAACATATATAAGTTATATTTTTACGTAACGAAAGGGTTCCTGAGACTAACAAATCTCCCCTTTAAACGTCTGTCTTATCTACATTAGCAGTATGCGTGGCCAAGTATTTAGTCAATACGCGCGCCGCGCGCCGATCGATGCTCAGTCGACGACGGCGCGCCGGCCGGGCCTGAGCTCCATGCCGTTACTACTGGTAAGAAACAACCTTTCATTATCCCTGTAAAAAAAAACTACGATCCATGTTCCATTTTCAAATCCCTCTATTAGACTGAAGTGTTTTTTTTGTAGTGTTTGGCGTAACCGTGGGCGTAACGTTGATGTGTCGTTTGGTATTGATTTTTGTTGTTTAAGTTATAGAGATTAGGCGGTTTTTGGTTTTCTTTGTGTGTCGTGATTATGTTCTGTGTTTTGTGGAATGATGGTTCTGTTGATATGAAGAGTTTCTGGAAACTGTGTCAATAATTGTACGATTGTGTAAGACTTAACATCCTGACACTAAATAGGTTTGTGCGTGATTTGATTGTAGTAATGATCATTGTTTAGCTAAAAATAAAGGGAAAAAAGCGTCTACTGTTTATAAAAATGGAGCATTCGCGTTACAGTATTCTGTTTCTGAATACTGTTTGTTTAAATAAAACCTATTACACGACTAAAACTAACTTATTTTATTTTCCGTGAAGGTATTTCGTTCTCACAAGAAAACCTTTAATCTTTTCTTATTCGCAAAACCATAAAGATTTATTTGGAATACTATATTTGTTTGCCGCAAATGTAATAAATGACTTTTCTCCTGACGTTGAAGTTCGTCATCTATTCTCTGTACAACAATAAAGATCTAAAAACATGTATTAAAAACAATCGAAACATGTTTCATCTACAAGCGTTTTCCATTACGCGAAAATCGCACAATCTGTAAAAGTCAACCCGCCTCCCCTCGGCCGGGTCCGCGCCGGCGCCCGGGGGGCGGCGGGTGCAGTGGCACATGCGTTCGGGTGGCTCGGGGAAGCCCGGGTAACGTGACGAACTCATAAGATATCGTGCCGTAAATAAAACTCAAATGCAGAGACACTCGTATGACATTTCAGAGCGACAATCGAAGTTCCTAATTTCGGCATTCACAGATTGGCCACACTATACTATAACAAAGCATCTGCCTCTCTAATACGATAAATTCTCCCATCATAAGCCTAAAGAGTAAATTCGTGTTTCTAATAACTTCTATCCAAAATATATTAGCTTTAATAACCCAATAGAAATACACCGCACGATTGAAAAAGATCGCTCATATTTTGTTAAAATTGGCATTATATCGGTCAGTCAATATGTAAAGTTCGGCCGCCTCCCCCTCGGCCGCCCCTGAGTCCGCGCCGGCGCCCGGGGCGGGCGGGTGCAGTGGCACATGCGTTCGGGGAGGCCCGGGTGATGTGACGAGCAGATCTATAGTTATCACGTTTATCGTGCGAGAAATTAATGATAAGGTACCTGTCAATTTCACACTCATATTTGTCAGAAAACGACAGGTGTATAATTTATCTACCCTGCTAAAAAAAAAACCTATTATAAGCCCTCAGGCTAAATTTGTAATTTCTAATGAAAAATATGTCCGAAATATAACTTTAATAGCCAAATAGCAGAAATAGAGACACACCACGTTTGAATTAGACCTTAGTTACTAGACCTAGACTAGACCTACTTTACAAGTAACTTAGTTACTCAAATAATAAGACTTTAGGCTATGCTTCGTATTTGGTTAATAATTTACACAATATCGGGCACTCAATATGTGGCGTCTACCTGCCTCCTCGCTCGCCCACTCTCTTCGGGCTTCTGGCCTGAAAATGGACCAATCATATTTCTCAGATTTAAATGCTCTTCTTTTTACAAAGACGCATCCTGTTTAGTAAGCCTGTAATTTTCTCCGCTCTGCTTCAGTGGACTGGCAGCCTTACCCACGCTGGCTCCCAGGGGGCGGTGGGTGAATTGGCACATGCGTTTGGGTGGTTTGGGGAAGACCAAATGACGAAAAACGAGCTTATGGATGGTGGTCGTGTTTGTCGTGCGTTAAATAAAGCATCTTGCAGATAAAGGTGCTTTTTCATATACATCATTCATCATGGGTCGTTTTCAATAAAATGTTACATATAGTTAAACCAAGTATTTAATCAAATCGTCTATTTGCTAGAATACAGGTAGGTAACAAATGAGGATTCTAAAAAATACAGTTCCATGTGTAAGGCTTAATGAAAACAATACTACAATAGCGTCCTTTGTGTTACAAAAGTTAGTCATAAAAAAGATATAGGTGACTTTCGTTACACTAAGGAATCAGTTAAGTTTTGTTTTAATTATAGCCCTTAACTATTACTTAATTTAAACGTTTACAAATGAAGCGGAAATTGAAAAATTTAATGATTCGGACAGGATTCGAACCTCATCATCATCGAACATCGTTACTATCGATTTTCAACAAATTTGAGACGATGGTGCCGACGATAAAGTCTAAATCTTTACGGTAGATGGCGCTACGATGCCACCCTAAGGCATGTCGAAGCATCTGGTTGAAAAATTCAATGGCTCTGACATCTGATTCGGTGGTCCAATTGGGAGGACGCCAGTGTTGGCCCGGAAAGCCGTTGGAAACGCAGTTTCGAATCCTGTCCGAATCATTAAATTTTTCAATTTTCGCTTCATTTGTAAACATTTAGTTTACGTTAGCAGACGTTACCGCTTTAATAAAATAAAAAAAACCGGCCAAGTGCGAGTCGGACTCGCGCACCGAGGGTTCCGTACAAACACTTTCCATCCCTAAGTGGTTAAGTTAAGTTTGCACCTGGTATGTATAGCGCCCCATATAAATTAGGTGCAAAGTTAGGTATTAAAAAAAAAATTATGGTTTTCGTAATTATTCCTTTATCTATGCTATAAGACGTTGCTTCGTACCAAATTTCAAGATTCTGAGTTCACGGGAAGCACCCTGTAGGTTTTGATTCCCTTGCAAGTGTCGAAAATTTGCGGCATAAACGGCTGTATCTTTTGATTGCGTTGGCTTAGAAGTTTGATTTTTTCACAGCTTCAAGGGACAGTAGACTTGAGTAATTGATATAAATTTCAGCTTCATACCTCCACGCGTTCCTGAGAAAAAGGGTCTTGACAGACGGACGGACGGACAGACGGACAACAAAGTGATCCTATAAGGGTTCCGTTTTTTCCTTTTGAGGTACGGAACCCTAAAAAATAATAAGAAATTACTTAATTTTTTAAAACAACTCCTATGTCGAATTCGAGTTCAATCAAATTGATAACTAAGATAAGAGCACTAGGGGGGCCTTTGCAATTTGCGGAAAAGAACTAAGTTCAACCAATGTCGGTCACTCAATCTGTGAATGTCAACCTGCCTCCCTCTAGCGTCGCCTGCCCCGGACCCGCGCCGGTGCCCGGGGGCGGTGGGTACATTGGCACATGCGTGACGTGACGACGGGCGCTATGGCAGTATCGCAGTATGGCAGTATCGTGCGATATATAAATCTCACACTCAAAAAGTTACAGGTGTTTTCTATTATGTGATAATTTATCCTATCATAGGCTCAGAGGTTAATTACACATGTCTATAATATCTCTCCGAATAAATAGCTTCACTAAACCTATTGACTCGAATAGCAACGATAGAAATATATGTCAGTGATATGGCCATATGCCAAAGGCAATTTAATTCTGCTACCTCATGTGGCTCATTCCTCGTCGAATATGTTTGGAACATATACGTATTTTAATTTTTATTTAAACATTAACGTCTGGTATTGTATACCTACTAAATGTTAACATTGAAAAATTTAAGGGTTTTGGTGGGGTTGGAATTGGAACCCACGTTTCTAACGGTTTTCCGGGTCAACACTGGCTTCGCTATATTAGACCGCCGAACCGATGTGCGAGCCATTGAAATTTCGTATTTTGTTGACAATTGACAGTATGTCGGTCACACAATATGCAAAATTAAATCTACCGCCTCCCACGCCGCCCTCGTGACTGCGACGGGGGTGACGGGGGTGATAGGGGTGACGGGGATGACGGGGGCGACGGGTGCATCTTCACTGTGTGTTCTAGACGGAACGTGATCACTGATCAGGTGGTTGATAACTAGGTTACGCTCCGTATTTTAATGAAATTCTTCATGTAATACGGTTAATAAAAATGAAATGAAGATGTTCTGCGTTCGAATCCCGGCAAGGGCAAATATTTGTGTGATGTTTTGGGACATATAAATATCAAAAAACAATAAGATAAACTGCAAACACATTTTTTTTTTTAGTTTTTTGGTAATGGAATTCGGGCAATGTATTCTACCAATATTTGTTTAAATTAAAGGATGATGACACCACGTCGCATTTCATTCACATTAGGTAATTATAATGTTTCATAGTAACATTTTCTGGTTCTAACCTACAACTACATAATCGATATGCAAATAGGAATAATGTACTTAAGTTTTATTTTTGCAATATCTACTCCCGAAAAACTAAAAACTATTTTTTTAATCTGTGTGTGCAGTTCTTCTTATAGCTTCAGATTTGCCCAATACTAACCGATCTAAATGGCCCACCCTGTATACATCCGAGTGTTAATTCAACCTGTCGCCCCCTCCCCGGCCACCCCCGTGCCGCCAAGGGGGCGGCGGGTCGGATGCATCACCACAGTGCGTTTGGGGAAGCCCGCACGAAATCAGGTGGCGGGTAATTAGGTTATGCCCTGGTTTTTGTTAGTCCCATTGGATTTAAACAAACTTTGATGAGAAAATTGATTTTAACGTTAACGTGTCGGCCATATTGTTTGTCATCAATGGTTTTACTCTGCCGATTGGGATGCACCGTCAATTTAAGGTCGTTTTTACTTAAAGCGGCCACTTAGGCGGCGGCTGGTATGTCATGCTAAAGTAACTTATAAGGCTACATAAATCCATAAGTAGGTATTTTGTAAAAGTAGGCTAGGGTAGGCCATTTAAAAAAATAAATCAGTTGAATATTTTCATGTGGAAGTCACCTTTCTGTCATTTAATGTGAATAAATCATCATTTTATTGGCAACAATTTTAGGTCATCCTAATCACCACCTCTTGGAATAGGAAGCTTTGAGTGAAAAATAGTGACAATGCAAATGCAAACAAATAGTAGCAGTGGCGTGTCATCCATAAAACCCCATTCCCACTGGCTTGCCAACTTCAGAACTATTTTCTACCACTCTTGAAGAAATTGACAAAATTTCATATCTCTAACAGGTGGAAATATAGAGATCGAGAGAGATTTGCGTCGTATACACCCTAAAAAAAATTTAATTAGTTTATCTGTTTGTAAAGAAATATAAGAAAATACATAAAATAATCGAAATCTACGACAACTATGCCTGCATAGAGTTGTAGTCTTCGACCTATTCGTAAATAAATGAGATGTCAAGTTCAACGTCATTGGTTTTTTTATTAGACTAAAGTAACATATACGAGTACATTGTGTCATAGTTTTGGTGTTACAACTTTTAGAATTAGTAAATTTTAATAAATCCATACTATCCATGTATCCATACTATAATATTATAAATTCGAAAGTGTGTCTGTCTGTCTGTTACCTCTTCACGCTTAAACCGCTGAATCGATTTTGATGAAATTTGGCATGGAGATAGTTTAAGACCCGAGGAACGACATAGGATAGTTTTCATCCTGGAAATTATCCATAAAAAGATTGAAAAGTGAGTAAGTAATTAATGATGACATTGATGACCCTGTAGGAAATGTAATTTTTAGACCAAAAGCACAATTGCTCTTACATTAGCTTAGGCGTTTTTAATAATCCCTTTTATTAATTAAGGTGATTAGGTGGATATGGATATCTATCGTGTTGTACGAGGTTGCTTCCATACTGCCAAGTTCCACGCGGACGTAGTCACGGGCAAAAGCTAGTTAATAATAAAATGATTAGAAATCTCAGGAAACATATAGTGATCAAGTCCTCTTTTTAAGCGGAATACAGAAAAGTAAAAAAAAATGTTGTATTTAAAATATGAAACGTTATCAATTAAGCGAAATCTTCCCCGAGTTAGGTACCCTGAGTTTTCGTTTGACACGCTACTGAAGTTAGGGTTGTGACTCGATTGTGATATTAGTCGTTTGTTACAGCGCAGTGTGGCGCGGCATGGAGAGCGCAGTGTCGAGCGTGGCAGCCCTCACGATGGACTGCGAAGACATGTTCAAGGAGATCACTAAGAAGCTCTACGGAGAGGAGGTAACAGAAGAGGAAACGCCCTTACTATATTCATACTTCATAATTCAGGAGAATACTCCTGATAGCGTACCTACTTAGGAGTAGGGCTGCCATCCGTCCGGGTTTCCCAGGATTTGTCCTAGTTTGGAGACCGTCCGGGGACGTTTTCAAAAAGTGTCCGGGGAAAACCCTTTTTCTTTTTATGAGAATGAAAAATAAAGCGATTGTTTTTTAATAATATTATTTTCGGACACATCCGGGAAAAAACTGCGCTTAACGCCAAATGTCCGGGTTTTTTTAAGTCTTTGTCCGGGTTCGGCGAATTTAGAGATGGCAGCCCTACTCAGGAGCGAAGCATTCATCTTCTTTGACTTTGATTACCGGTGACTAAGACTGTACTGACTGGAAATATTGTAGAATCAGGCCAACTTTGTCAACTTATTCGCAGATCAATTTGACATCGCGTAACTGCTTTAAGTTACCCATTCATTACTAAGTATACCTTTTTAATTTTATAGTACTTACTCGTAAAACAAATGTAACATAAGTATATCATTATAAAATTCTAAATTTTATTGAATATCAGTTTTATATGGAGACTGGTCATTATTTTAGGAAAAATCTTAACAGCGCCATGCAGCAACGTAGTGCTGGCTGTACCTATAGCGCCATCAGTTGATGAAAGGTTCTCTTCTCATCACGCTGAAACGGATGGACGGATTTAACCAATTTTAGTACACGCATAGCTGGACATCCACAGATAGTTATAGGATACTTTTTACCGACTATGGTTAAGAAAAAAATACAAGGACGAAGTCACATCACATAAATAACAAATTCCTATACAAAAACTGTCTCAGGAGTCATATGAAATTATAATTTTCGTTAATTCCCTACACTTCTCCATCTATTTTACTTTATCAAAGTTCATAGTTTTTTCGTAGGCACTTAAGACTTTGTTTATGAAATGTTTTAAACTTTGCCTTTCAAACTACAAGCCCATGGGGCGCCTAACTGTAACCAGACGTTGGTGTGGCAGGCCACGGTGGGCGGCGGCGTCATGGGCGTCGAGTTCCCGGCTGCGGAGCGAGACCTGGAGGAGGAACTCCGCCCCGAGGAGCACATCACCGCCTGGGGGCTCGCGGCGCTGATGCAGAACGGGTTCCCACCTCCTGGCATTCTGCAGGTAAGTGTATGCAGCTTCGACACTTGGTAACTCCTTCAAGTCTATAGGGTAGTCCCGTCTTCAGAAACTCCGCTCTGAGGAATACATCACTGCCTGGGGGGCTTGCGGCGCTGATGCAGAACGGGTTCCCACCTCCTGGCATTCTGCAGGTAAGTGTATGCAGCTTCGACACTTGGTAACTCCTTCAAGTCTTGGGTAGTCCCATCATCAGAAACTTCGCTCTGAGGAGCACATCACTGCCTGGGGGGCTTGCGGCGCTGATGCAGAACGGGTTCCCACCTCCTGGCATTCTGCAGGTAAGTCTATGAAGCTTCGACACTTAGTAACTCCTTTAAGTCTTGGGTAGTCCCATCATCAGAAACTCCGCTCCGAGGAGCACATCACCGCCTGGGGGCTCGCGGCGCTGATGCAGAACGGGTTCCCACCTCCTGGCATTCTGCAGGTAAGTGTATGCAGCTTCGACACTTGGTAACTCCTTTAAGTCTTGGGTAGTCCCATCATCAGAAACTCCGCTCCGAGGAGCACATCACCGCCTGGGGGCTCGCGGCGCTGATGCAGAACGGGTTCCCACCTCCTGGCATTCTGCAGGTAAGTGTATGCAGCTTCGACACTTGGTAACTCCTTCAAGTCTTGGGTAGTCCCATCATCAGAAACACCGCCCCGAGGAGCACATCACCGCCTGGGGGCTCGCGGCGCTGATGCAGAACGGGTTCCCACCTCCTGGCATTCTGCAGGTAAGTGTATGCAGCTTCGACACTTGGTAACTCCTTCAAGTCTTGGGTAGTCCCATCATCAGAAACTTCGCTCTGAGGAACACATCACTGCTTGCGGTTTAATGGGTTTCCACCTCCTGGTATTCTGCAAGTATTTCTTTACCTTAAATAGTGGGTCAATGACAGTATCTAGTGCCTTTTGTCTTGCGCCAACCTGAAGGCCTTATGGAATGGCCACCAACAACCAGCAGGTCTGGACCTGCTTGTTGCTGAAACTGAAACTTAAATTACTACTTTTAGTAAGTTTTTCTATCCATTGGGACTTATCCATTTATTCTCCTTGAAGACACACACACACATGAGGAACATTACGTTCCAAAGGGGAAATAGCGCAAAACATGCAAGGGGCGCATCCAATGGCACACACTGAACTGATTGCTAAATCTGTATTATCTAATATTAATAAGGTCGTTGATAGACTTCACCACAAATAGTCATCATTTTTTTTACACCTGTTTGTCCTCAGGCAAACTTCACCCCCCGCATCGACCCGGCCGCCGAAGACCGCTGGACGGCGGCCGACGAGCCCCTCGCGTGGGCACATTCCCGAGTGGCTTCCTACAACCCCGCCCAGCGGCTCTTCAAGTGCACCGACTGCGAGTGCGTTGGGTTCCTGGCGCGAGTGGCCGAGCACTGGCTCGGCACCCACTCGCACGCTAGAGTGTTCCACTGCCCGTTGGCTCAGGTACACACATTGATTTCAATTCAAAACCGGCTTTTGGGAACTGCTAGACGTTGACAGAGGCACCTCTCTTTTGGGCCTCTTCTGGGTACCTTCTGGGACTGTCCTCTGGTTTGCCACAACAGCTGGCAACCATTGTGTTAGTGTAAGTTGAAAATATTTCATCCTCAAGATAATTATCAAAAATTTAGATGAATCCGAGACTTAAATGCATATTTTTTTTAAGATTACGTCAACACAATACCTTAATGGCGTGAAAGGCGCCATCACCTACCCCTAACGCCATGTTATCATTGTTATACATTTTATTCCACAGTGTGGCTTCGCAAGTGGATGGGCGCGCGCAGTGAGACAACACCTTGCGCGCGACCACCATTCGGACCCTGCCGCTGCCGATCAACTACTTCGCGAGAACCCTGCCCTGGACGATGTCACACGCTACCTGCAGAGACTCAAAACTAAGGTAACATCAGCCTAATAGTGTTATTAAGCCTTCGTCACACTCACACCAATGAGCTCACTGTCAGTTCAATTGCCAACAGATGAGGTTCGACTCGCTTATTTTTCTAAAAGAAAGTTTTTCTGCAGGTGGAAAACCAGCGCAACGAGCGTCGAACTACTCCCGTGGTGGCGGTAGTGGAGCCCCCGGCGCCGGAGCCCCCGCTGGCGGCGGAGCCCGGCAAGCGCTACGCGTGCGCCGCCTGCCCCTACGCCACCGACCGCCGGGACCTCTTCACGCGCCACGAGAACATCCACCGCGATGAAAAACCGTTCCACTGCTACTTGTGTCAGAAGCAGTTCAACCGAGCCGACCACGTCAAGAAACATTTCCTCCGCATGCACAGAGACCAGCCGTACGATCTGAACAGGATAAGACGGCCGACGGGAAAGCAGCAGCCGGCTACGACGACTACCCACCATTATTATACCAATACCAAACCCCCGGCCGAACCGCCACCCGCCCAGGAGTACCGAGCGCCGGTGAAGATCGAACGAGCACCACTGGCGAAGGCCGAGACGCCTGCGACTATTCCTCAACCTAAAACAGTAGTGAATACGACTCAACCGGTCGCTAGTCCGGCGGGAGCGACCGCAGGCGTCAGGCGCAAGGGAGAGAGACGATACGCGTGTTGCTATTGTACCTGGTCAGGGGTGGACAACTGGTGTCTCAAGCGGCACCTCAACACGCACTTGAAGCCGTTCGCCTGTGCGCTGTGCGAGTACAAAGCGGCGAGGGCGGAAAGGTTGGCGACACATGTGCACAAAGTGCACAATAAGAAGGCGTGCGCGAAGTGCCCGTTCTTGGCGGACGACCAGCACCAGTTGGCGCATCATTTGAGAGAAGCCCAGTGAGTATGATACTAACTCTATTAAATTTAATTTATGAGAGTAGATATATAATATTTCACACAACAAGACGCGGTACACAGTAAGACGACGTATCAAAAATAAACTAAGCTGTACGTGGTTGTAGTTATAGCCTAAGAAATTTAGGTCCGGCCCAGGACTATATTTTGCATTATTAAACGTCACTAGCGATTTGTCAAGAATTTGTCATTAACCAAATTCAAAACATTGTTTACCTGAATGTTGCTCAATCCTTCGTTCTTCTTGCTAAATAAATCCTGAATCCTCTCGAAAAAAACTTAAGTTTTATTGCTGTGGATAGTTTTGGTTATACAAAAAATATTTGAAAGCGGAATATTTAGTCAATTCAATTTTTATAAAAAAAATGGCTACTGTCCATTGTCGTGTTTCCTCTTTGTTTACGTCAGTGAAATTCACTGACTTTCAACGTCAGTTAGCAAAAATTTGTCGTTGCCAGTAAAATAAATTAGTACCACTAAAAATCCGCAAGATGGCGCGGGTTGTAAAACATCCTGTTGGGCTACATCGTGACAATTTCATCCTTGATTACACAATTACATATTCTAAAAAAACGACGTAGAGGAAAACGTTTCATTTGAGCAATTACTTACAAAATCTTGCAAATTATGCCGTAGGTATTTGTGAGGTGTCTTTGTGAGCTGTGTATCGCCTCGCGAGTCTGTTCCAAAATTGGTGACACATATTCTTTTTTTTTTACGTTTTAAAAAAGCTTTGTATCCTAATAATCAAAACTGCTCACAAAGCTTCACGATAATCAGTTGATAACTGCGACCTAGGCGAAAAAGTTCCGCCTCTACCCAAGCTGAAACCTAGACTTTTTGCTCGCTTCGCTCGCTCGGTCAATGAGTATGCATTCAGAAGAGTGGAGTATATCTTTACTCGACAAGAATGCAGACTGTCATTACTATTCGGCTTGTTTTAAGCCCTTTAAGCCTTGGGTTCTTCTCAGCATATATGCGTCCACTGCTGGACATATGCCTCTTGCATGGATTTCCAAGCTGATCTTGATGCGGCGATCCTACTCCAGGTCGGCCCTGCCGTTTTTTTAATGCCGTCCGACCATCTGGCTTGCGGTCTTCCAACGCTTCTGCCGCCCGTTCGCGGCCTCCAGTGGAACGCTCTCTGACTCCATCTGTCATCGTCTCTGCGACATAGGTATATGACCAGCCCATTGCCATTTCCATTACGCAACTCTTTTGCCGATTTCGTGCTTTGGTGAATGTCTTCGTTCCGTATTCTATCTCGCAGCGAGATTTCGAGCATTGAGCGCTCCATTCCATAGCACGCTGTGCCACTTTTAAACGGTGGATTCTTCCAGCGGTTAGCGTTAGGTTAGATACGTTCAAAGTCTGTGTGTGTGTGTGTGTGTGTGTTTAGCTTACAAATAGTAATAAAAGGTATAATATTCGCAGCCACATCGAGAGCCGCAACCTGAAGGTGCCGTCCGGCGTGCGCAGCTTCCCGGCGCCGGCGCCGGCGGAGGAGGCCGCGCCGGGCCGCCGCCGCGAGCAGCGCGCCGCCGGCGCCGCCAGGCTCTTCGGCTACCTGGAGGCCTCTGGTACGTACCCGACTTTAAAGAAACCGGCTAAGTGCGAGTCGGACTCGCACGTGTCCCGTCCATGTATGGAAAATTTTTTTTTAGAGCTACACTATCGCAACAGGTATCATTGTTTTGTATATTTACACACATTACGTAAAATTTTACGTTGTAAGCTTGCTTTACATCTATTAAATCAAAATTATTAATTTTTAATTTTCAATCCAGGGGGCCTAATTAGGTAAAGTTTTTATATAAAAACTTCAAACGTCGGTAGAGCCCTAAAAATTTACATTAGTTTTTTTTTTCGTAATCTACGATTAATTTCCAATTTTTTAACGGTCTTGCAAATTCGTAACCATATCGCACGTACCATCAAATAAAAAAACAGCAAAAATCACGTTTGTTGTATGGGAGCCCCGTTTAAATATTTATTTAGTCTGTTTCTAGTATTTGTTGTTGTAGCGGCAACAGAAATACATCATCTCATCTGTGAAAATTTCAACTGTCTAACTATAACGGTTCATGAGATACGACCTGGTCACAGACGGAGAGGCAGACGGACGCAGGCTTAGTAATAGGGTCGCGTTTTTACCCTTTGGGTACGGAACCCTAAAAATGAGGAGGTTCTATATTTCACCGTATGTATTCTCTGAACCAGAGGTCTACTTCCTTTGAGGCCAACTAGGCCCAAGCTTAGACCATCCAGAAGTTTGGGTCAACCTATTATATTTATTCCTTTCGAAAAGCGAAGGCACAAACGGGGGAAAGTCTCCATATTTTTGTGAACGGGAGAGTGGGCGTGGGGTGGGGGTCATCCAAAGATTACATCTTTCAAAGAATCGGAGAGCTTCGCCAATTTGATGAGATGGGTTAAAAAAGTTTGAGATTTAGGTTTTTCTATCATTAATCCCAGTTTTCTATCTGAGGTTAGATCTCTATGTAGTCTTTTTATTTTGTAGTATTTCTGTTTAGGACCGCACTTTTTTACATATTGGCACAACATAGTGTACAGCTACTTCGCCTGAAGGTAAGCTAAAAGGGGGGCACAAGTCGCAATGTGAACTAGAAGAAACCAACGGCGCCCTGTCAGTTGGCACTGTCATCTACCTCTGCAGTAATACAACTGCATTACGACCATGCCAGCTTGCAGTCGTTATGCGGTTGACAGGACTGCACAGTCGGCTTGCAATTTTGATTTAGTTATACCAACTGCAGAAAAACTGCACTCGAACTGCCATTTTGCAGTTCAAATGCTGTCCGTCTTGCCCTTGTTGGGCATTTCAAGTTCAATAATAATAATATTTTCACCTCACTAGCTCGGAAAGGCCAGTTTGTTTGTTTGATATCTATTGAGAAAATCGCTTTTTATCCACATGTGGACAAAGAGTTTTGACGTTTCAACGCAGCTAAAGTAAAATTTGACATGAGCTTATTTTCTGAAAAATCCCGTTTAAAATACCTACATGAAAGCTAATTAGACCTTAGTTTTAATAAATGGCGAATTGGTTGATTATTGCAGATATTTTTCAAAGATATAGTACAAACCCTTATTCTTTTTTCCTCGCTGTAGTGAGGTGAAAAGTTTTGTGTTATACACGGGCGAAAAGTTATTTTACGTCTCGTGTATTGAAACACTCGCTACGCTTAGGATTCTATTTTGAACCACTCGCTTCGCTCGTGGTCAATCATAGGATCCTTTCGCTAGCTCGTGTTTCAAATAAACACTCGCGGGTAAAATACAACTTTCCCCCCTTGTATAACAAATAACTATTTCTCCTCGTTCCCAGACAACTCAGGCGACGAGTACGAAGCCCCCATCCAGGAGTACGCGGCGGGCGCGCCGGCGGCGGCCGCCGCGCCGCACTACGCGCGCGACAAGGAGAACGCCGCGCCGCTGCACCACGCCCTGCACGACCACTGCCTGCGATACTAGCACACAGATTATATCATTGTATTATACACACGTTTCATGTGGAGTTTCATTCGTATCCACCTACCCCCTACCTACCTGTCACATTCGTAGTGAACAAAACTGCAGCTCTAGCACAATTAGGGCTTCCAATCACGGGATTGGAAGCTTTAAGCACAACTGTGACAAGCGACTCTTTCTCGAGCGAGATATATTACCGATCTCTTTCTGCGCAGTATTGTGAGAGAGTGACGAGTGATGCTATGACGCGTTATAAGCTGGAAAGTTATTATTAAACGCCACATTCAGGTTGTACGTAAAACACAATAAGGATAACTTGCATCGCTTGGCTGCATCTATAGGCGCTGCACTCATCTATAGGCGCTGATACTTTATCGGGCCATAATCTCACTGTTGGTCCTATGAAGAGTTACGATAAGAGTGGAGATATGTCACCGCCAACTTGTTAAATTAACCAGTTAATTGTCGTAATTTGTAATTAAATGGCTAGGACGTTTATTGAACGCCGGAATTCAATTGAATGTCTAAGCATATCGTTAAGTTATGCTTTTTGAGTTGCAATTCTTAAAGCTAGTCGATAAAGCCCCTTTGCGCGGGCTTTACTTCCACTCCTCGTATAATAGGAGAGTGAGATAACTAATAGATCTAACCAGGCTGCTAAACAGCTTCGGCGGTAGTTTGGCTAGGCGGCATTGGGCCATTTAATTGAATGCCGGCAGTTAATCAACCTACTATCTATTTCACTAATTGGCTAATTCAACCAGGCGATGGACACTGAAACTGAATGGTAATCGAAGAAATTCGCAATGGGTTTAATTAACCTTTATGGCCGGCTTTTTGTATTTTTTACGGATACTTTTTTTACTCATTGCAGCTCTAATGAGGCTTAATCACGCGTTTTTTTATCTCACATACGAAAGTTTAACCTTTTGGCGCTCAGCCCCCACTGACAGCAAACTGTTGCTCAGACGCCAGCAATGAAACCAGCCGCAACACGACGTTAAATGACGTCGTAGCCTTGCCCTAAAAGGTAGGTCTTTTAAATTGTCGGCCACAGGAGTCTGTGGCGTTGAAAAGGTTACACGGATAAGAAACAGTGTTACTTGATGGCGATAGTTCTCCTACATTCGCTACGGTGTAACTACTTATGTAAGGAATCTTACCAGCATGTTACCAAACTATAATCTATCATGTTACCAAGCTATATCTATCTATCGAGGGCTGGTCAGCTGAAGGATGAAAGCACCAGATCAATGAATACAGGGTTTGCAATACCTCGAGGTTTCCAGTGCACGATGAGTTAACAGTAGGCTACAGTAGGCGTCAAATAATCTGTGCACCAGAAACCCCGAGTATGTAATAATAATACAAGATTACGCGGGTAATACTGGTTTATTGTGTACGAGGTTACAGAGGTACAGATTCGATACAATATATCACAGACGACGGCCGCCGCTCTTCATTAGATCATCCTCACAATCTCACCTCAACTACAGCGACTACCTCAATCTCGCCATTTCTCTTTCAACCAGCTCAACAATTAGCTCGCTCAGAACTTCACAATTTTCATAACATCTGAAAGTTCAATTTCATATCCTTGCCTCAATTTGACAATTTCATCCCCGATTTCTACAATATATAGTGTATAGTTTGGCGTCAAATGGGGCAGCCGACCGTTATTGTTTTATTTATAGCCCTAATTTAGAATGTGACCGTGCCGGCCTTCTTCGTATTTAAACGCATAGGCGTTTTTCTAAGTTACGTTAAAAGTCAAACGTTTATTCTCTTCTATACTCTTCTATAGCACTCAAAAAATAAAATAAAAATATAGGACATTCTAAAATACGTATTACGAGTACGTGCGACATAAATAAGTTATGTATGTCTCAATCAAAGTTATATATTTTAAAACATATAAAGAAAAAACGAGACGAGTTTAATTTCTCATAGAGTAAAATGTAAAGGATAAAGTAAATAAATAGCTCCATTAAAACAGCACGAATGGTCGGACAACAAACCCCGATATATTTGATACTCCATAACAGATGTACCTACCGTATGTCGGTATTAATTATTTAATTATGAAATCATAAAAAACTGGCACCTACTCTCCAGCGATTATACCGTATACCTTTATGTTGATACATTTTGCAATTTGTGGCAAACGGTAGACCCGTAATTGGCAATCCTTAAAATTTATCATTGATTTGATAAATTCTATGACGGTACGGTACTCTAGGGTATGGACGGTAAAAGAGAGAAGCGGAATCTTCCTATAACCAAGTCTCCGCTAAAAGGGGCTTGTGCACAAATCACGTGAGGTTCGATAGGGGGAGGGGGGTCACGAAAAAATCGCGATATATCACGTTGGGGGAGGGAGGGGTATAAAGAGACCTCGCGTGTGTTTTTCTACAGTGAACGAACTAAGAAAAATCGATACGTTTTCTCGGTGTCGTTAGAAATATATCTTCACTTGTTAAATACTTCAAAATAGCGAGTCTATTTTACGAAATTCTGGCGGGGAAAAAAATACACGTGAGGTTGTGAGGAGGAGTGCGGGAAAGCAAAGAACCTCACGAAATATCACCAGGGGGGAGGGGGACCAAAATGTAGCCGAAAAAACCTCGCGTGATTTTTGCACAAGCCCAAGGTGTTAAATTGGTGACAGTGTTTGTTTCTACATTTTTTAATAAATCTTAATTATCCGTTTTTTTGCGTATACTTAAAGAAACCAAGTAGGAATTACTACTCTGTTCGCCTAAAATACTAAAACTTTCAATTTAACACAGTTCACTCCGTTTAAAAAACGGTTTTTTTTTAACTTTCTTGCTAATATAGCGCTATTGCGGACGGCATTGGAACTATTATTTATTGCTTACCACTGGACACTTTTTCAATCTCCTGTGAAAGATTCCGGTCCTCCCTTATACGCTTCATACTCTAGGGGTTTGTTAATTATATGCGGGTCCGCCACATATTGCAACATGTTTGCTAAAGTTATTGTACCATTCTTTATATACTTTGTTTTAAACTACACTCCGCCTCAATACCTTACTAGACACCATAAACACTTAAATTTAAATAAAATCTACTGCCATCGGCTGCCACATTCAAGTTCACCGCATATAAAAATAATGATATATAAAATAGTTATGTCGATATAAATATGAACTAATTTCCCACGTACGAGCAGCGACCGACTAACCCGAAGGCTGGATATAAGAAATAACTACTTCGTGGTCTGAGAAGGAAGGGATTCAACTGAGAACTTGAGAAGTTTATTATCAAAAAGCAAAATATGTGGAGTTTTTTCTAGCCATTTTTTACTCCAGACCTTTAAACCATTATGAGAGAACCGCTGAAATCAACTTTTTGAAGTAAATACGTTAAAGTTCACGGATCTCAGATATGATTACCTGAATATCAATTTGGTCGTACGATTCAAATTAAAAGTCGTTAGAATGTTTCAATTCTCAGATCACGATATTAGGACGATTAAAATGGTCAAATACATTAGTTTCCATTGCAAAAAAAAAGAAAAAACATTTTTCGGGCAGGGTTCGAACGCGCGTTTCTAACGGCTTTCCGGACCAACACGGGCGTCTTACCTATTAGAACACGGAACCGAAGCGCGAGCCATTGTTTCAACCAATTGCTTAATTTCTTATATGCCTTAGGTTGGGTATTAATTAAATTCATCTGATTACCCAGCTGAAGCGGCACGGCCATATTGGCCGCAGAATAGTAAGTAAGTGCAAATGATGTTAATACAATCGTACAATACTAGCAAATCAATGCAAAAGTTGCAGATATATCACTCCGAGGATAACCATGCTGTATAACACATCAGTACCCTTACCACGTGACCGTACTCACTAGCGATAGCAACGATTTGTATGGAGAACAGTTCAGCGCCCCTGCGGTAACTTTGTAGAACTACAATTCTCCATACAAATTGTTTACACAGTCGCTACCGAGTACTGTCACTGTAAACTCATGGTAAGGGTATAAGTCACTGAATAAATGTTTTCGGGTTATAAGATACTAGGTCGATGCAGAGTCAGCCACCGGCTAAGCTTGCACCATAAATTGGAGCGGTTTTTTTTTCGAAATTTTCTCCTCGTCACGACCTAGCGAAATTTAATTTGTGCATTTTAAAACAAAAATTTCTAAAATCGGTTGAGAACTCGCTGAGATCTGGGCATTGTTACAAAGTCCATTCGAGTCGATCCATGGGAGCTTCGCTCGCTCCGCTCCAATAACTGATATTACTGTAATTTGAATCCAGGACTGGATTTTGTTTTTGTTTTGACCATTTTACCCATCCATAAGCGTCAAGACAGGACCGCTAGTTCGAATAAAACTTATCCTAAAAGACAGTGAGTACATGAGATGAGCACACAAAAATACATCCATCCATACAAATTTGACAACTATTGATAATAACGTTGTCCATACAATAATTATTAAAATAGCAATACATTTATATCTAGATTCTTAACTCGCATACAAGTCGAATTATTATGTCAATAAAGTCTAGAAAAATAATTATGATTAAAACGCTGATCTATGAATACTGGGTCATCAAATGTAAATAGCATCATTTGGGTCATTCCATCACATTCTAACATTCTACCAAGTATTTGTGACACGATGGTTAAAATTAAAAAACGCCTTAATTGGCCTAAATTAAGTAATTCATATTTTAAGCACGTGTGATTCACCTTTACATTTAAAAAGAGACGCTGCTATAATAACAGCATAAGTGCGTCCCTCTCGCACTAGCCAAGAGACGTTTTTCAGTTATTGACCCAGCACAAACGCCAGCGGTAAGACATCGCAACATAAGAACGTTTTCCGGACGCATTCCATAAGACCGAGTTTTTGGTCGTCGATTGAAGCCTCAATTTTTTGCAGACGATTGCACCATTGAAAAAAATGTTAATTACAAAATATAGAAGGGATTTGAGAATTTTGATTAGGTATATATGAGCAAGAGATTGAGCAGAAACTTACAATTCATAGTAACTTATTGTCAGAATAATCGGCACTTAAAATAAAGACAAATATTGGGGCTTACGCCCTAACTTGGTTAAACAGTTTACAAATGGTACAGATGTAGTAAATAATATTAAATAGCTTTCCATCGCATTTTTTCGGGTGGGCTCTTTGATATTTCCATCTCAACTTTTTCACCATGGAACACATGGAAAAACATTATCCCCTATCTGTACATGTGTCTACTTACGTGTTTGTTGTTTGTAAACATCAATCGCAGGGTAAGAAGTAACTACAGGTGCAATCGTCTTGTCAATGTTAAACACGATTCCCATCTGACCGCATCGATTGGACTTAGCAATGACTAGCAATTTGCTGATAGTGCCTTGATAATTTCAGAACTCAGAAATAAACCCTTGTTAAGGTCTCAATATTGGCCTTTATTTAAAGGTTTCCCACAATACTACTCCATTAACGGTTGATTACGCGTGTCAAAAATTTCAATAAACTTCTATAGGAATCGTGTTTATTTTTTTATTGGATGACAGCGTAATCCATCATTCGTCAGCGTAATTTAATCGGCGAGTGTGGTCGATACAACAGGCTGTTAGTCATCGCTAAGTTAACGTCGATGCATAAGTCACTTAAGTGGCCTCATCAGGCGGCGGCTGCGTCCTCGCATGTTGTGGATGCGGCGTGTATCGACGCTGGAACATCGTCGGTTTAGCCATTAACGCCGACTTGAGCAAGCCGCCGGTGAAGGTGTCGGCGTCTTCGCGGCGACGCGCGCAGCCGTATAGGAAACACTTAAGTGGTTTCATCGGGCGGCGGTTGTGGTCTGGCGTGCTGTGGGTGCGGCGTCGGTCGGCGCAGCAACGCCGGTTTAGCTGCAAGCGCCGGTTTGAGCGAACCGCCAGTCAACGTGAGGTCGGCGAACTTGGCGGCGACGCGCGCGGTGTTGCGCGCGGGGACGGGGCTGTCGGGGGCCGCGGAGGCGGAAGGAGACGCTTCTGGTTCGGGCTTCTTGTCTTCGGTATCGGCGTCGGGGACTGGGTTGATTGTGCTGCTGTCGGATGATGATGGTCTGAAAGAGATTTCTTTTTGGTCAAAACGGCGTAAGTCATATCGAATCAGTCATTCATTAATAATATAAGTAATTTATGCACATGTCAACCTCTATAGTTAATTCATCCATTCCTTCGTTTAGATAATAAATTCAACCCTATGCTTTCTTAACCTTCTTTCTAGCAGTTTAATCAAAGAGGTTGAAAAGTAAAGGGACGTTATATAACTTAGAATTATGAGACGGTACAACCCTAAATCAGTTGTTAACTAAATAAGATATCGTCGGCGTTATGAACTAGCTAGGGCGTTAAACACTAACGCTTTATGTATTGTTATAGTCACTTGTGTGCGGGCCGCTTCATAAGCAGTCGGTGGCATAGGCGAGCGGCGCGCTGGGTTCTGGCGCCCACGCCGTAAGGTCCAGCACTAGTCCCGTCGCTACTGGTGTATAAATAATTTACTCACTTGTGCACCGGCCTTTTCTTTAAAGTATCGCGGTTATGCGCGAAGGTGTCGGCGGCGTCGACGGGCGGCGCGCCGGGCTCAGGCGCCCGCGCCGGAAGGTCCAGGACTAGGTCCGGCGTCGCTTCTGCCAGTCTGCTGTAAATTCATCATATTACTTATGACCAGATTACAGATTAATTCACGTCGGTAACTCGATTTAATTAAATATGTAATTTTCTTTGCCACCCCTAAACTACGCCATTAATGATGATATACAAACAATACCAATATCTGTTTCATTTTATTGTACACTATTATATATATTTGAAATATTCCGACAAAGCAGGCTTCACATCACAACAGCATATGATGGACAGACGTAACAGCGGCCACAAACACTTGTTTTTTTTTGTAGCAGTGCAGGAATGCGGAGAATTAAGACAGTCTAGTCATAATGACGAGCAAAGAAGACCCAAGATTCGGATCAGGTCACGATTTGTTTAGTTAGGCTGCGAATATTGATTGTTAGTGTCTGAATCGTCTGATAGTTTTTGAGACGACGGACATCGCGTCCAGCTTCAGACTAGTATTGTGCCGTTTCCAAAAATGTCCGGAAACATTCCGCATTTCGCATACAAAATGAGGAAAGTAGCACTTTATACTCTCGCGGTTTGTACACATAATTAAAACCTATTGACCCGGATCTATCGCGTTGACGTTTCAACACGGTGCCAGTACGTCTGAGATCAGGTGAAACCGTGTTGAAACGTCAGGCAATGAAGGTAAATCAAAAATATCGCGGTAGACCCAGTTCAATAAGTAATTCAAATGAGGTGTTTCTGGAAATTTTCAGAAATGGCACATCTCTAGTCCAGACAACATAGCTCATACGATGTTATTATTATGCGTTGCATAGCTCGTTATTATGTTAGCACTTACCGGCACTGCGCGGAGGTGGAGGGGGCGGGGGCGGCGGGGGACGGCTCGCGGACCTGACGTCACAAGTTACAACATCACTTCCAGTCCACATACAAAGGATTACAGACCACGAGCTAACAGAATATGATTCGAGTTTTAAATACCTATTTCTCTTGCACTTATGCGAGATTTGAACTTGTCCGATTTCACACAAACCCGAATCAAAATCTAAGAGCTCTCGGGCTGTACATAAAAAGGTAATGATGGGGAAGTCGTCCGCACCCGCTCCGCGATCGTTACAGGCGACATCTAACAGTAAGTGAAGGGTATAGGGGAAGAGCAATATCCATCAATACCTATCACTTTTAATTTATCATAGCTGTACCGTCAGCTGTGCTCATGAACAAGTCAGAATCTTCTCTTCAATATAATCATTCAGCTTTAAAGTACTTACTTTACTTTAGATTGTTTTTCATTTAAATATAACTTGACATTAAAATCGAATAAAAAAGAGACTATCTAGTGTCTTTTTTATTACATGTTCCTTCCCTGTACCTTTCAAATAATTTACATCTCGCACCACGTAAGTGTGTGTATCTGAAGTCTGAATTTAACTGGCCTGCTGTTTTAGGTGGCTGGTTTCGACGGGCGGAGCGAGTGTTAAAGCTTACTTCAGAGACGCCAGCTTGCGTGGTGTAAATTGAAGTTTATGTGTAATAAGACTCGATAATTTGGAAACTCGACGCCAACTCGTCACAGTATTTAACGGTAGAACAAAATCACCAAATTGTTACGTACACTATGGTATCACACACGTACATTGTTTCCCTATAAATTTTACCTATCTACGTTACGTTCATACGTACGGATATTTAGATATTTTAAAAAGTAGCTAATTAAGTTAATCAGTCTACCTTATTAAGATAAAACAATGTCCAAGGGCACAAAAACTATGTAAGTTAATAATTTCTCGATATTTTGCCAAATAAATCTATTTTGAACTAGCGTTCTTAGTATAAACATCTGAACTATGTTTAACCCATTTCATAAAGTATGTTTAAGTAAAAAGGTTTTATTTTAATTGTATCCAACAAATAATATAAATTCGCTGTTATAAAATAAATGATCAAAGATTTCGTTTCTACAAATATTTCATAGAATACTACCACCATAGAAGCAAACGAACACAACACAAGACAAAGCGGATGCGAAGCGACAAAATAAAACACACACATGCAAGAATCAGTTTATTCAATAAAGCACCGTCGAATATACACATAACATAGGTTTATATAACAAGCTTGCTCAGTCTTATATAGGCAACAACACATAAAATATTGGTTAATTCCATTAAAAGGTACTTTAAAGACGCGATTTTAATTTCATTTGCACTACGTATTCGTTTTTGTACTGTTATAAAATCCTCCGCTCGATAAGTTAAGGCCACTTTGTCAAGGAAAACACTGATCATTTTATTATGACAATCAGTAGCTTAGGATGTGAATAGTATAATTATATACTATTTTATTGTTACGATCAGAATGCCTTGGTCGGCCCAGTTTTCTCTGCGACATCCTGGTTATAATCTTTTATAAAATAAAATATTGGCGCCCTTTTATTACATGTTGTCAGGAAAATAAAACATGAGCCTAACAGTACATACTGTAAAAGATCATAAGATCAGAAGTGGGATCTACAAAACGTGCTACATATTGATTCTAAATGAAGACCATCATATTTAAAGCACCTTTTAATGTTGATATACGTATAATATACAAATACACAGATCACAACCAAACCAACACAAAAATAAAGTATGTATGACAACATATTTAGATGATTTTTAATGAAATTGAAACCTTTCACCATTTTAATTTAGCCGGGCAAACTAAAAAGTGCCATGAAACTTGTATATTGTTGGATCATGTAACTTTATAATTGCATAGAAGTATAATGACTATGATTCATGAATTATTTTCGTATGTACAAAACAAAAGAGCAAGAAACAAACTCTTTAGTTGATGATACTAATCCAGTGATACTTATATAATTAGAACTAATGAAAATTGATGCTACAGCAAAAATAAAATGCATGATACGAACTAAAAAATATCGTAATAACTAGTGTCTTGTCACATGAGCGATGTGACATTTTGATTTACCGATAAAGTTATATCAATAACCGATATATTTAAAGCGTAGATAAATCTAAACCTATTGGCGTTTTGGCATACTCGAATATAAAAACATAAAATCAGGCAACTCTCTTCTAGTTATAAAATTATTTAAAATATCCTAAAGAGATTGATTTGATCAACAACTTTCTTCATAACACAGCTGCACAGTTCGTTAATAATAAATATTGTAATGTTTTCATTTATAATCATAACTAACACGTATGCAAATTATGAAAGTCAGTTTGTAAGTTGATGACCAAATGTGTACTGGCAGAAAGTAAAAGTATTCTGCAATCACACAATCATTTATGAACACAACACTACACACATGCAGAAGCTTGGTGTCATATTTAAGCGAAAGATACCTCCACTTTTTCTACAGATTACACTCTAATGATACTTAAAGCTTTAATATCAAATGATATAAAACTTTGAATCAGTAGTAAACTGGCTCAAAGGCAATTAAACCAGGGACGTCTGTGAAGACAATAAATAATACTCTAAGGTGTCTAAGAGTAAGCTACATTTATTTTGTACGCCTTATGCTTATGAAATAGGTTTACTTGTAATAAAACATCTACCTTCTGAAATCTTACACAAAATATTAGTTTTGAGATCGTGTTTAAAGACTTATTTTCTATTAATGGATTTTACTTACTAAAGGAACGTGTTTAATTTAGGCTTAAGCTAGTCTTAAGTATTAATTTATTTTTTATTTTTGTATGTGTATTTTTTTGACTTGTTTAATTCTAATATTTTTCCTAGTCAGCGATTAAGGTTAGTATATTTAATATTACTGTATTAATATAAAATTATCTTCCGCCAAATATGACACTACCTTCAATCATCCCAAAGCCTTGGCCAATATTACAAACGTATAAAATAATGTTTAAAGTTAAAATACCGTAAATGCAAAGCAAATCTCAATAATCACAAAGTGAAGTCGGAGGAAACAAGATGAACATGTTTTGTTTTCTTCCAACTTGTCCTATTTTAATATAAAAGTAAAAAACCTACTATGCATCGTTTATTCACTATATTGACAATTTAAAGCTAAGATATATTTAAGCGTCTATTCTAAGCTAATGTAACTTTTGTCTCGTACTAAGCTATTAGTCTCTTCTAACCGCAAATTCGTATAATAAAATGCGTCTACGTCAGAAAATAACTTAAGAGAAAAAGGAATTAATTTGTATTTTCTGCAATCTATTTCAATTTCAAATAGTTTCCATTATTTCAGTTTGTATTTCGAGTTATTCCAGGCAAGCAAGGAAATATGCTCCAGCCAGAATCAAATATTAAACATCATACAATAGTTGCAACGAATATAAAATAGAAAATAGGGTCAAAAATAAATTTATATTATTTAAATCTAATTACAAACGTATTAAAGTCATAAGTAGTATCTTGTTCAGCTCGGTCAAGCACATTAATATATTATTTAGATCGATGTGGAATAATTCTCAATAGTTGATCCTATTTTCCAGTTATGGTCATAACGAATTTGGGAACAAGTTTCAGCGTAGCATCCACAAATATACATAGATAGACTACTAAAACCCTTGTTTTTAGCTTCGCCGTAGTCGGGAAAAACCATTAGTATTAATTGCAAACCTCAAATAAATTACACTTTCTGTGCTCAGTCCATTATGATTATGAGGTATAAATTAAGTTAGATTTGTTTTATAATAACTGCATCACTACATATGATTCCCAAATTTGTTGCGACTCCGCAGGTAATCTACATCGAATTGGTGTGTATGTCTGTGTGTCTACACAGCCGTTTCGAGCGGTACCTGTGACGCGGTCACCGACTGCCGCCGCCCCAGGCTCTCGGATCTGTCAACAAACATACATCATTTAATCATTTCACCATCTCAATCTAATCTACCCGATTACGACTTTCGTTAAGACAAATTCAACGCGTTTTACTGCAGTCTACTACGTGGGAACCGAATCCACGCCTTTGTTATACCGGAACAGCGTCCTCAATCCTTTAGACCATCAGACCGCTTGTACTTCGCGTCGAATGTTTCATATTTAGCATATCTGGGGGTAACGCCATATATTTCGGAATTTCAGTGATACTAATCGGGGGGCACGGCAGTGCCCCCGCCAAGTCGAGCGCGAAGCAAACACTGCCGTACCATCCTTTACTGGAACCATTTCGCCGCATTTTCAGGCCCCTATTTGAGCACCTCTGGATAAGACCAGAACGCAGAAGTTTTTGTCATCCAGTAAGCTATAATCACATACTTAAAATCCAAAATTTCAAGTCTGTAGGTCATTTAGTTCCGAAGTTAAGCGAAAGCAAAGTTTCGGATTTACGACACTCACTCACTCATTCACTCACTCACTCATGATCATCAGTAAAGAACTAGTACTTCCCATAAATTCAGAGAGCTGAAATTTGGTACAGAGTTAGGGTTTAATGGCCACATAAAGCGAAAACTATAAAAATTGGCCAAGTGCGAGTCCGACTCGCGCATGAAGGGTTCCGTACCATAAAATAAGTTTGTTGTATGGGAGCCCTTTAAATATTTATTTTATTTTATTTTTAGTATTTGTTGTTATAGCGGCAATAGAAATAGATCATCTGTGAAAATTTCAACTGTCTAGCTATCACCGTTCGTGATATACAGCCTGGTGACAGACGGACGGACGGTCGGACGGACGGACGGACGGACGGACAGCGAAGTCTCAGTAATAGGGTCTCGTTTTTACCCTTTGGGTACGGAACCCTAAAAACTAGGATAATCGAAGATCTGGAGTACTCTGATTAGAAAACACAAGAGCCCAACCAAACTATTAGAGATCGACATACAACAAGATGAATATTTTTTGTAAAGGCGGTGTTCGGTTGGCCGCCGTCGCGAATGATCATCTCTCCTGATGATGGATCGCGTACCGATTCGAAACATGTCGAGCGTTATTCGACTTCTATGACGTGAGTAAACCCGTTTAAGTATTTTGATATTCAACTTAGTGGGCCGCTTCATTTGATGTCAAAAATCCAAGGTCTGAAGTATTTTGACGACGCGTTTGGCTCGGTTTGTAGACACCTCCCTACTGAGCCGGCGGTCCCGGGTTCGAGTCCCGGCCAGGGCAACTATTTGTGTGATGAACTCGAATATTTGTGCTTGGGTCAAGGTTGTTCTATGTATTTAAGTATATCTTTATCTATATAAGTATGTCTATCGTCGTCTAGTACCCATAACACAAGCCTTTTAGAGCTTAATTTGGGACTAGATCGATTCGTGTGAGGTTGTCCGATATTTATTTATTTATTATTTATTTGATGAAGAACCCTCAGCTGGTCTCAGCTGTATTAGAGATATGGTAATGCCCCCTTCTACTATTGGTACATTAAAAAATCGACTGTCATTGAAAAAATCCAGCGTAGTGGGTACACATCTTCTAATTTAATCTAGCCTATAGCGTCCCACAGCTGGGCGGGTTACGTTTTACAATACCGAAAGTTCATAATACCTAGTAGTTGAAATACCGATGGTCAAAATACCGAAAGTTCAAAGGCGATATTCGATAAACCGAAGCTCAAATTACTATTTTCAGAAAATCGAAAGTTCAAAATCTCGAAATTTCATAATCCCGAAAGTCAATGAGCACTTTAAAAGTGTCAGGACACTAAACTAATCTGACTTTTCCGTGGAACCGATCTGCTCCGGCGCTGCGGGATGTTCAGCCCCTCCGCCCTAGCGTAAGAAAGTGCGACTGCGGCTCGCTTGATGCCCGCACTTTCTTATGGCGGCCGGGGGCTGCCCTCCCTCCGCGCCTCCGGCCTTTTATATACACTCTAGGGGTAGGGCAGACAAGACCACGTGGAATCGGGGTTGACAGCTTCGGTTCTGTGGCAAGTCGATTAAGAAAAGGAAAGAGTCCGGGAGAGTGGGAAATTATGACACTAAATAGTCGATATTATGATAAAATATTCTGTCATGGACTGCCAACCGAACCGAACTTGTCTGGAACCGAAGCTGTCAACGCTCGCCTCCGCAGCTTCGGCTTTTTGGTCACCTTCGGCGACCAGCCTCAGCTGCTGCGACTCGCTTGATGCCCGCACTTTCTAACGCTAGGGCGGAGGGGTTGCACATCCCGCAGCGCCGGAGCAGATCGGTTCCACAGAAGAGTTCACTTATAAATAGTAAGTATAGTAGTAGGCAAGTAGGTTACGTAATTTAGGTTAATATTCTTTGTATAAAATAAACATTAGAATCTGTAAGACTACAGAAATATAATTCTCGACAGTTTAAATAATATTCCGGATTACAACCTTCAGGCAGGATCATAGTCTTCGGGATTATAATCTTCGGAATTACAGTCTTCGGGATTTCATTCTTCGGGATTACAGTCTTCGGGATTATAATATTCGGTATTTCATCCTTTCGATCAAACGTTCATTCGGAATTTTAAACTTTCGGTCAAATAAACATTCGAAATTTTAATTTTCGGTCTTCCGTCCATAGGTCTTATGAAATTCGGTATTTTGAACTTCGGCATTGTAATACGTACCCGCTGGGCGAATGCCTCCCCTTCTGCTTTTAATACGCATATAAATAAAATTAAAGGAGAACTCTGGGTAAGACTACACTGGCTTTTATACTTATACTTACAAGTTTACAAGAAGAAATAGTCGAACGATTAACTTTATTCTACTCGAACATTACACAAATTAAATAAACAAATTACACCAAAATATTAATTTCGCTCAAAATTTGGTCAAAATATAATGCATTGGACTAAGAGTGGCGGTGATACCCGCCGCACACGTCGCTAGATGGCGCTAACTGTATTTTAAAACGCGCCTACGTTTGTTTTTCCGATAATCTTATATGGCGAAGTGGCAACCGGCCGCGTTACAGTCGTTTACGACATTCTTCTATTGCGCTCGAAAACGTTTGCTAGGGATTAGGAGGGATTATTTGCATTTCGTTGATTTCGCTTATTATTTCGTGAGGTTTGCTAAAGTGAATTAGCAGGTTGTTATAAAACAATATGCCCACGTTTCTACAAAAAGAAGTGAAATCCCACCAAAAACATTCTGTAAAAAACTAGCCAAGTCTCGATGGAGCTGCTTGATTATCTCTAAAAAGTAATGAAATCTAGACAAAGTCGTACCAAGTCTAAGGTTCCTTACTGCGATTTCTTTATTATTATAGTTAATGTTGTGTGACTTGGCCGTTGAAGAGTACACAAGGGTACAACACCAGGTGCTCCATGACACCATTGCATCAATCTGTCGCCAGAACCGCTACCCATTGACGATGGAAAATTGCCACTTGGAAAACGTTGATTCAATAACCAGTCAATTGTAGGCTTGACAAAGCTGCGTATTTCAATAATATTTATGTATAGGCGAGCCTGAAACCAACAGTATAAAAAATATTTCTAGTACAGATGGACCTCTAATCATTGATAGAAGTCCGTCTGTACGTCTATTTTATGTTAGATCGGTGGTCGATTTGACGCTCCAAAAAGAAGAAAGCAGAAGTCAGCATTGTCAATGCTGAATGCATGTGCTGCACAATCAACAACAGCCTAAAATGAGACACTAGCGTCAAATTACCAATACCAGTATGGGCTATTATCTCGCTTAACAAACATAGGTAGTTACAACAGATACAACATTACGTGTAAACAAAATTGACTTGTAGCGGTTCTGGGGACAGATTGGTGCAATGGTGTCATGGAGCACCTGGTGTTGTACCCTTGTGTACTCTTCAACGGCCAAGTCACACAACATTAACTATAATAATAAAGAAATCGCAGTAAGGAACCTTAGACTTGGTACGACTTTGTCTAGATTTCATTACTTTTTAGAGATAATCAAGCAGCTCCATCGAGACTTGGCTAGTTTTTTACAGAATGTTTTTGGTGGGATTTATTTTACTGGCAAGGATACTTTTTTGGTAACAGATGTAAACAAAGAGGAAACAGGACTAAATATTCCGCTCAAGTTAAATTCATAATAAGCTAAGACTATATCCACAGTGAAGAAAGTAGAGTTGTGTTTTTTCAAGTTTTGTATTTATTTCTCAAGAAGAACGAAGGATTGAGCATTCCGGTAAACAGTGTCATGAATCTGGTTGACGACAAATCCTTGACAAATCGCTACTGACATAGCACATTATTGCCACATGAAAGCTGATTGTAGCGCCACTATCCCTGGGCCAGACCGACGCTTGTTTGGCTGTACACTCTCTCACAAAACTAAAGTAAGGAGTTATAAATTAGTATGGCCCTTACCTCCTTTCGATAGAATCTCTATCCCTTTCGCGCCATTCACCATTTTCACCGTCGTCGCTTATTTCATCTGTCAACAAAAATATTAATTTAACAAATGTGCCAATGCATTCTATTAATATTTCGGTATTTTTTTTTTTATAATTTCATTATTTCGACCATCTAATTTTATAAATATTATTATTAAACAGTTCTATCGATAAATTGAGGTATGTATTCCCTCAGAAAAGAAAGAATCTATTCATATCTACCTATATTCTTACTATGTACACGTGGTGTATCTATAAAAATATTAGCATAGTTACGGATGTTCATTTTCATTTCGATATAATATTTGGATGAGTGCATTTAATTAATCGTGTCTAAATGTTGATTCCTAGTTTTAATTCGCGAGTTAGCGATCAATTAGCTAGCAATTAACTCAGCATCATCATCATCCTCCTAGCCTTTGTCCCATATCTTTGTAGAGAGTGAATTCTCAACCGGGGTCGGCTACCTAAATCCCAAGATGTGGCGTAGGCACTAGTTTTTACGCAAGCGACTGCCATCTGACCTTCCAACCCTGAGGGGAAACTAAGCCCTATTGGGCTCAGGTGGTTTCCTCACGATGTTTTCCTTCACCGAAAAGCGACTGGTAAATATCAAATGACATTCCGTACATAAGTTCCGAAATACTCATTGGTACGGGCCGTGTTCGAACCCGCGACCTTCGAATTCAAAGTCGCATGCCCTAACCTCTAGGCTACCACCGCTTTAGCTAGCAATTCTCTACTTACAAAAAAACACACTCTTTCGTGAGTGATTACATTGTGAAAGTTGCTCAGTGTGGCCCGTCCGATCTCACTTATATATAACTCCTGCTCATAACTCCTGTCTCCTGCTCATGAATCTTACTAGTACTTATATAAGATTTTGTATATCTTCGTTTATTAATAACACAAGGCTCCTAGAGCTAAGCCAATTTGTGTGAGTTTGTCCGGTATATCATTTTATGGCGCTTTTACGTGACTAATAAAACACTAAGGCTGGATTTAAACCCCATAGTAGTTCGTCATTATGACGACGCGTTTGGCTCGGTCTGTAGACACCTGCCTACTGAGCCGGCGGTCCCGGGTTCGAATCCCGGCCGGGGCAAATATTTGTGTGATGAACTCGAATATTTGTGCTTGGGTCATGGTTGTTCTATGTATTTAAGTATATATTTATCTATATAAGTACGTATATCGTCGTCTAGTACCCATAACACAAGCCTTCTTGAGCTTAATTTGGGACTAGATCGATTTGTGTGAGGTTGTCCGATATTTATTTATTTATTATCTGAAAGTAAGCGTTTTTGGTGGCCCTGCACCCTGTCGTCGTATACTACGCACCGTCGTCGTTGTCGTCGTCGTCGTCGTACAGCGACAGGTCGTCGTTGACGTCCGGCTCGTCGGCCGCGTCGACGTCGTCCGACCCCGCGGCTACACTCTCGCCTTCTTCCGCTACGCTCTCGTCTGCGTCACTACGAAAACAAAGTTAAAACAATTCAATTTATAATTCGAATCTATATTCAGTAAATTTTAGCATTCCTTTAGGGCCGAACTTTTTTTTTATATTGGCACAACATAGGGGCTCCACTTCACCTGATGGTAAGCAAAAAGGGGAGCCCGAGTCGCAATGGCAACTGAAAAGAAACCAACGGTGCCTTGTCAGTTGACACTGCCATGCTGGCCCGAGAGATGCTTATTCACGCTTCGTTTGAAAGGTTCCGTGTTGTAAGAAGGAGGAATACATGTGCCGGCAAATAGAACTGAGATTACGGTACACAGATTCGGTCAAATTAAAGGAACAGTTTCATTAGTCGATGGGGCCCGCATGCGTGTGGGACGTTTCCAAATTGCATGACATAGCGCCCGAATTTGAGTTTCACCATGGTATAAGAAAATAAGGTAACTCCGGAATGACTAGTGACACTTGCTGACGTCATCACGCAATGATTGGGTGGTTGGTTCTGTCAATCCGTTACTGTGTTGCCAGCGATGTGTCATAATACTCCCTAATTCTCTTGTTACCTGTATCTCTCTCTAATCTCATAAAATCGTCAGTGTATTAAATCAATTATTACGACCAAATAAAATTACTATTATAATTATATATTTTTTTTACTCAATTTGAATACTTCATCTTAGGCCTTATTGTCACTTAACATCAGGTGCAATCGAGGTTAAATGCATGGCTATTTTGAATAAAAAAAAAAAAAATACATATGAGTGACTGAAAAATATTTCTCTTATATTTATTTTTGTTACGATAAAGCGGCAACTAATTAGTGACGTAATCAAGTGTCACTAGCCAAAGTACCATACCTTGTTCTTAAAATACCACAAGTTTCACTTTTGTTTTTTTTTATCGCTATGACGACGCGTTTATCGCCGTTTCTAGACACCTGCCTACTGAGCCGGCGGGGTTCGAATCCGGGGCAAATATTTCTGTGATAAACTCGAATATTTGTTCCTAGGACTAGGTCGATTAGTGTATGATTGTCCCTTGATATTTATTTATTTATTTATTTATTTATGGCATGTATCAGGGTTGCGGGGACTCGCTGGATGCGGGTCGCTTCTATCCGGCCCATGTGGAAGTCAATTGAGGAGGCCTGTGTCCAGCAGTGGACGTCATATGGCTGAAATGATGATGATGATGATGATGTAGGTACCTGGGCCGCTTGTAGAGCGCGTGCGGCGCGATGTCCTGCGGGAAGATGGCGGCGTGGTGCACGATGGTGCGCTTGACGAGCTCGTTGACGAGGTTCTGCGCCGCGAGCTGCGCGCCGCCCTCGCCCCACGCCGCCAGCAGCGTGGGCCCCAGGCAGATGGCCAGGTTCCACGCGTCCATCATGTTGTGCTCGCTGTACTCCGTCAGGCTGGGGGGAAATTATGTCCTCACTTTTATTGCTCACTTAAAGGTTTTTGATACGACGTAGTCGAGAAAAGTGTTAACCATCCGTGAACACGTGCCTTATTCGTGTGGCGCGGAGATAATCCCATTAACGGGTTATACTCCGACACAAGGACCGACTCAATGGTAGTGAGGGCTAAACAGCCCTGTTACAGTTCAAGTCATGTTTAAATAAAAATGTACTGGGATAAACTAACACTGATTACTCCTATTTATTTAGTCTTTATTGCACAAAAGGCGGACTTAACGCCATAAAGCCTTCTTAACAGTCAATCTTCGCGCAAAGCAGATAAATTATGGGCGTTGTTTTAATGATTTATGACGCGCACACTTCTCTCTCCTTTCCTGTCCCATGTATTCCATACATAATCTTCAGTAATAAATAATATTATCTCCAATCAAACACTTATTTGAATAAACTTCCATCCTTACAATAGAATAAAATTGCCTAAACCGCGAGTCTACGAGATGTTGACTGTCCTACCTCTAAAGTGTTTTTGTAACGCTGCTAAGCCACGCGCCTTATTCATAAATTATACCTCTAGCTGAGACAGACGCTTATACGCGTGTCACTTTCTTCGCTGTACTGTGAGAGAGTGACCAGCAAGGAGACAGGAGTCGTGGCGTAGTTATTTCAGACGGGCAGCTAACATGAAAGCAGTATACACACTTACTGCGCGAGGAAGGCGAGCAGGTACCGCAGCACGAGCACGGAGGAGGCGGGCAGCGTGGCGAGCAGCTCGCGCATGCGCCGCACGAAGTCCGCGTCGCCGGGCAGCGCCGCCAGCCGCAGCAGCCGCTCCTGCAGTATACACACTTACTGCGCGAGGAAGGCGAGCAGGTACCGCAGCACGAGCACGGAGGAGGCGGGCAGCGTGGCGAGCAGCTCGCGCATGCGTCGCACGAAGTCCGCGTCGCCGGGCAGCGCCGCCAGCCGCAGCAGCCGCTCCTGCAGTATACACACTTACTGCGCGAGGAAGGCGAGCAGGTACCGCAGCACGAGCACGGAGGAGGCGGGCAGCGTGGCGAGCAGCTCGCGCATGCGCCGCACGAAGTCCGCGTCGCCGGGCAGCGCCGCCAGCCGCAGCAGCCGCTCCTGCAGTATACACACTTACTGCGCGAGGAAGGCGAGCAGGTACCGCAGCACGAGCACGGAGGAGGCGGGCAGCGTGGCGAGCAGCTCGCGCATGCGTCGCACGAAGTCCGCGTCGCCGGGCAGCGCCGCCAGCCGCAGCAGCCGCTCCTGCAGTATACACACTTACTGCGCGAGGAAGGCGAGCAGGTACCGCAGCACGAGCACGGAGGAGGCGGGCAGCGTGGCGAGCAGCTCGCGCATGCGTCGCACGAAGTCCGCGTCGCCGGGCAGCGCCGCCAGCCGCAGCAGCCGCTCCTGCAGTATACACACTTACTGCGCGAGGAAGGCGAGCAGGTACCGCAGCACGAGCACGGAGGAGGCGGGCAGCGTGGCGAGCAGCTCGCGCATGCGTCGCACGAAGTCCGCGTCGCCGGGCAGCGCCGCCAGCCGCAGCAGCCGCTCCTGCAGCTGCGGCGGCAGCAGCGGCGGCCGCAGCTCGCGCAGGTACAGCTTCAGCAGCCCGCACACCTGCCCAAACAGGTCACCAACTATCAGTAAACACTAATTACTCTTCGGGTCATAGTGAAAACCTTACCACTACTGCCCTCTGTGGGAGCGATACGGAGCTTCACGTTGAATTACTCAACTAAAAGCCAAAAAATACATCAGAACCGAGTATCCGGTTCGAAGGACCATGTACAAAATGCACTGGTCTCGAGGGGATAGAATCAAACACTGAGATGCAACGTATGATTATTCATTGAACTCCACACATATCGACAAAATAACAATAATCATATGCAGTACTTATGCATTTAACATAAAACAAACTGTATTATTGTTACTTCTTCATGCCTAAACGGCTGAAGCCATGTCCTCTCCCCTCTCGCAAGGGGGGGAGGGCCTGCATCTCCTCTGCACCTGGAGCCGGAGTATGGACAGGTGTCACTTACAGAGTTGATGTCGGAGGCGTCTCGCACGTGCGCCAGCGGGTCCTCCCCCTCTCGAAGGGGGGGAGGACCTGCATCTCCTCTCCACCTGGAGCCGGAGTATGGACAGGTGTCACTTACAGAGTTGATGTCGGAGGCGTCTCGCACGTGCGCCAGCGGGTCCTCCCCCTCTCGAAGGGGGGGAGGACCTGCATCTCCTCTCCACCTGGAGCCGGAGTATGGACAGGTGTCACTTACAGAGTTGATGTCGGAGGCGTCTCGCACGTGCGCCAGCGGGTCCTCCCCCTCTCGAAGGGGGGGAGGACCTGCATCTCCTCTCCACCTGGAGCCGGAGTATGGACAGGTGTCACTTACAGAGTTGATGTCGGAGGCGTCTCGCACGTGCGCCAGCGGGTCCTCCCCCTCTCGAAGGGGGGGAGGACCTGCATCTCCTCTCCACCTGGAGCCGGAGTATGGACAGGTGTCACTTACAGAGTTGATGTCGGAGGCGTCTCGCACGTGCGCCAGCGGGTCCTCCCCCTCTCGAAGGGGGGGAGGACCTGCATCTCCTCTCCACCTGGAGCCGGAGTATGGACAGGTGTCACTTACAGAGTTGATGTCGGAGGCGTCTCGCACGTGCGCCAGCGGGTCCTCCCCCTCTCGAAGGGGGGGAGGACCTGCATCTCCTCTCCACCTGGAGCCGGAGTATGGACAGGTGTCACTTACAGAGTTGATGTCGGAGGCGTCTCGCACGTGCGCCAGCGGGTCCTCCCCCTCTCGAAGGGGGGGAGGACCTGCATCTCCTCTCCACCTGGAGCCGGAGTATGGACAGGTGTCACTTACAGAGTTGATGTCGGAGGCGTCTCGCACGTGCGCCAGCGGGTCCTCCCCCTCTCGAAGGGGGGGAGGACCTGCATCTCCTCTCCACCTGGAGCCGGAGTATGGACAGGTGTCACTTACAGAGTTGATGTCGGAGGCGTCTCGCACGTGCGCCAGCGGGTCCTCCCCCTCTCGAAGGGGGGGAGGACCTGCATCTCCTCTCCACCTGGAGCCGGAGTATGGACAGGTGTCACTTACAGAGTTGATGTCGGAGGCGTCTCGCACGTGCGCCAGCGGGTCCTCCCCCTCTCGAAGGGGGGGAGGACCTGCATCTCCTCTCCACCTGGAGCCGGAGTATGGACAGGTGTCACTTACAGAGTTGATGTCGGAGGCGTCTCGCACGTGCGCCAGCGGGTCCTCCCCCTCTCGAAGGGGGGGAGGACCTGCATCTCCTCTCCACCTGGAGCCGGAGTATGGACAGGTGTCACTTACAGAGTTGATGTCGGAGGCGTCTCGCACGTGCGCCAGCGGGTCCTCCCCCTCTCGAAGGGGGGGAGGACCTGCATCTCCTCTCCACCTGGAGCCGGAGTATGGACAGGTGTCACTTACAGAGTTGATGTCGGAGGCGTCTCGCACGTGCGCCAGCGGGTCCTCCCCCTCTCGAAGGGGGGGAGGACCTGCATCTCCTCTCCACCTGGAGCCGGAGTATGGACAGGTGTCACTTACAGAGTTGATGTCGGAGGCGTCTCGCACGTGCGCCAGCGGGTCCTCCCCCTCTCGAAGGGGGGGAGGACCTGCATCTCCTCTCCACCTGGAGCCGGAGTATGGACAGGTGTCACTTACAGAGTTGATGTCGGAGGCGTCTCGCACGTGCGCCAGCGGGTCCTCCCCCTCTCGAAGGGGGGGAGGACCTGCATCTCCTCTCCACCTGGAGCCGGAGTATGGACAGGTGTCACTTACAGAGTTGATGTCGGAGGCGTCTCGCACGTGCGCCAGCGGGTCCTCCCCCTCTCGAAGGGGGGGAGGACCTGCATCTCCTCTCCACCTGGAGCCGGAGTATGGACAGGTGTCACTTACAGAGTTGATGTCGGAGGCGTCTCGCACGTGCGCCAGCGGGTCCTCCCCCTCTCGAAGGGGGGGAGGACCTGCATCTCCTCTCCACCTGGAGCCGGAGTATGGACAGGTGTCACTTACAGAGTTGATGTCGGAGGCGTCTCGCACGTGCGCCAGCGGGTCCTCCCCCTCTCGAAGGGGGGGAGGACCTGCATCTCCTCTCCACCTGGAGCCGGAGTATGGACAGGTGTCACTTACAGAGTTGATGTCGGAGGCGTCTCGCACGTGCGCCAGCGGGTCCTCCCCCTCTCGAAGGGGGGGAGGACCTGCATCTCCTCTCCACCTGGAGCCGGAGTATGGACAGGTGTCACTTACAGAGTTGATGTCGGAGGCGTCTCGCACGTGCGCCAGCGGGTCCTCCCCCTCTCGAAGGGGGGGAGGACCTGCATCTCCTCTCCACCTGGAGCCGGAGTATGGACAGGTGTCACTTACAGAGTTGATGTCGGAGGCGTCTCGCACGTGCGCCAGCGGGTCCTCTCCCCTCTCGAAGGCGGCGCGGAGGGCCTGCATCTCGACCTGGGAGCCCGACACGCGGAAGATGCCTTGGTGCTTCAAACCTGGTCAAAATAAGAACAATGATGAGAAAAATGCATGGGAACAGATATATCATTTCCATATACATATACGAGTAATGTGTAAGGGTTAGTTCTGCTCTCGAAATAACAAATGCGCGAACATACGCTCGCAACGCGGACGGGTCGCCGCACGGCAGTTCGAGCATCGCCGCGCTCGAACGTGCCGCGGCTGGAAACGTTCGCTATCGGTTTTTGAAGCCGCATCAAACGAGATTCGCAATGTTCGCATTGTTGTGTTCCGGTGTGGGGGTAAGATAGCCGGTGAAATTACTAGCATAGAGGCATTCTATCTTCGTCCTCCGGGTAGGCAAGCACTTGTGACTCCTCTGGTGTTGCAGGTGTTTATGGGCGACGGTAATCGCTTTCCATCAGGCGATACGTTTGCTCGTTCGCCCCCTATGACATAAAAAAAAAGAAAAGTTTCAGTTACCGTAGCTGGATATGACGCGCACGCACGAGGTGAGCACGCGCGGCAGGTCTGCGCGCGCGGCGGCGAGGTGGTCGTCGAGCGGCGCGGCGAACTGTCCGCGGCGCAGGCGCGCGGCGGCGCGGCGCGGCGGGGACGGCGGCGAGGCGGGCGGCGCGGGCGCCAGCCGCACCAGGCGCGCGCGCATGCACGCCGCGCGGCTCTCCAGCCGCGCCAGCCGCCCCGCGCTGGACACGTACGACCGGAACTTCTGGACGGAGAGGGAATTTATGTGGTGCGACCACAGACAACCCCCACTAGACGGAGCATGTGAGGCGACCCGCGCGCACCAACGATATGGTACGGCGGAACATTAAAGTATCAACACGGCGGCCACCGTTTAGTTGCGTCCTTGTTGATGATCCATGATTGTCAACGAAAAAAGAAATTAAATAAATAACATGGTAAATTGTAGTGAGTGGTGTAGAGTGACCTCATAAACATGGACGCAACTAAACGGTGGCCGCCGTGTTGATACTTTAATGTTCTGTCGTACCATATCGTTGGTGAACGCGGGTCGCCTTACATGCGACGTCTAGTGTGGGGGTTGTCTGTGGGTGCGACGGAGTACATTCCAACTGGCACTTCGTGGGAGGAATTTTAATGAAGACTAGAATGTGCCTGCGACTTCGTACGGCTCCGCGTATTTTTTATACCGTAGTCGGGTAAAAAGTATCCTATAACCATCTTTAGATGTCCAGCTATGCCTGTATCAAATTGGCTAAAATTTGTCCAGTCGTTTCAGCGTGATGCGAGGACAAAGGAAATTATGAAAATAGATGGCGCCAAGTTGGACCAGCATCACACTAATAAGATTTTTCCTGAAATCATGACCCCTCTCCATAGAAAACTGATTTTCAATACAAACCTAGGGTTTTATGATAGATTAGAAACTTCAATATTCAAGCTTGTTCTGTATTAAGATTGGAATTGAAACGACTTTAATATGACAATGTGTGCAGCACTGACCGCGAGATAGTAGTCCTCCTGCTCTTTCCTGGGCTCCGGGTCGTCGGGCGCCGGCGCGGCGCGCGGCGCGTCGCCGCCGAACAGCCGCGCCGTGTCCCACTGCGCCGCGCCGCCCTCCATCTGCGACAAACATTATCAAACTTACATCATAATAGTAGGTACCTATATTACCAAATTGCATCATTTAATAGTTTACGACATCAATCAAAAATTAATTTTAGACCATCAAAGACTGCTTTTTTATCAAAAAGTATTATCGGAATGGCACCAAAAATATTTAATAAATTACCGATATCAATTTTAAAGCTGGAAAGCATTAATGAATTTAAAAACTCATTATTTAAGTTTCTAGCATCTAAGGCGTATTACTCGGTTCAAGAATATTTAAATGATATTATTAGTAATTCATAAATAAATTATGCATGTGACACATAAAATATCGATATATATTTGCATGTCTCTGTGACGAAACATGTAGTTCTATAAGTAGATTTAAGACCAACTGTATGTACCATGTTTGAGCAAATAAATTACTGATTCTGATTCTGATTACTACAGAGGCCGGGAAAATGGTGATTGCCTGCCGAATAAGTATAGCCGACAAAGCAGTGCGAGGCCGGTTAAAAATACAAGGCTGGCGTATATGCTTAGTCGTGAAAGGGACTTGCTGGTTTCTTATCACTTCCTCACTCGGCAAGTCCTTTATATTTAAAGTAATTTTGTATTGTTTGAAATTTAAATTAAATAGTTGTGTACATTTGCAGAAGTAAGAAAATATATATTGTGATGATGATCATATGATTATGATGTTGTGTCAGACATTAATATTGAAACAAAAGGAGATTACTTTACAGGCGAGGCGCCTGAAATGTTGGTTGGGATATCATCTCCAGCTGCTGCAGGCGCTGCGCCAGCTCCGCCTCACCGCGACAGACACGTCACCTGTTTGACCAGCTCGGCCTCTGCCGCGTCCAGCGTCTTGGCGCTCTCGCGGCACTCGGCCCGGAGCGCGCGGGCTCCGCTCTCCAGCTGCTGCAGGCGCTGCGCCAGCTCCGCTTCACCGCGACAGACACGTCACCTGTTTGACCAGCTCGGCCTCTGCCGCGTCCAGCGTCTTGGCGCTCTCGCGGCACTCGGCCCGGAGCGCGCGGGCTCCGCTCTCCAGCTGCTGCAGGCGCTGCGCCAGCTCCGCCTCACCGCGACAGACACGTCACCTGTTTGACCAGCTCGGCCTCTGCCGCGTCCAGCGTCTTGGCGCTCTCGCGGCACTCGGCCCGGAGCGCGCGGGCTCCGCTCTCCAGCTGCTGCAGGCGCTGCGCCAGCTCCGCCTCACCGCGACAGACACGTCACCTGTTTGACCAGCTCGGCCTCTGCCGCGTCCAGCGTCTTGGCGCTCTCGCGGCACTCGGCCCGGAGCGCGCGGGCTCCGCTCTCCAGCTGCTGCAGGCGCTGCGCCAGCTCCGCCTCACCGCGACAGACACGTCACCTGTTTGACCAGCTCGGCCTCTGCCGCGTCCAGCGTCTTGGCGCTCTCGCGGCACTCGGCCCGGAGCGCGCGGGCTCCGCTCTCCAGCTGCTGCAGGCGCTGCGCCAGCTCCGCCTCACCGCGACAGACACGTCACCTGTTTGACCAGCTCGGCCTCTGCCGCGTCCAGCGTCTTGGCGCTCTCGCGGCACTCGGCCCGGAGCGCGCGGGCTCCGCTCTCCAGCTGCTGCAGGCGCTGCGCCAGCTCCGCCTCACCGCGACAGACACGTCACCTGTTTGACCAGCTCGGCCTCTGCCGCGTCCAGCGTCTTGGCGCTCTCGCGGCACTCGGCCCGGAGCGCGCGGGCTCCGCTCTCCAGCTGCTGCAGGCGCTGCGCCAGCTCCGCCTCACCGCGACAGACACGTCACCTGTTTGACCAGCTCGGCCTCTGCCGCGTCCAGCGTCTTGGCGCTCTCGCGGCACTCGGCCCGGAGCGCGCGGGCTCCGCTCTCCAGCTGCTGCAGGCGCTGCGCCAGCTCCGCCTCACCGCGACAGACACGTCACCTGTTTGACCAGCTCGGCCTCTGCCGCGTCCAGCGTCTTGGCGCTCTCGCGGCACTCGGCCCGGAGCGCGCGGGCTCCGCTCTCCAGCTGCTGCAGGCGCTGCGCCAGCTCCGCCTCACCGCGACAGACACGTCACCTGTTTGACCAGCTCGGCCTCTGCCGCGTCCAGCGTCTTGGCGCTCTCGCGGCACTCGGCCCGGAGCGCGCGGGCTCCGCTCTCCAGCTGCTGCAGGCGCTGCGCCAGCTCCGCCTCACCGCGACAGACACGTCACCTGTTTGACCAGCTCGGCCTCTGCCGCGTCCAGCGTCTTGGCGCTCTCGCGGCACTCGGCCCGGAGCGCGCGGGCTCCGCCCTCCAGCTGCTGCAGGCGCTGCGCCAGCTCCGCCTCACCGCGACAGACACGTCACCTGTTTGACCAGCTCGGCCTCTGCCGCGTCCAGCGTCTTGGCGCTCTCGCGGCACTCGGCCCGGAGCGCGCGGGCTCCGCCCTCCAGCTGCTGCAGGCGCTGCGCCAGCTCCGCCTCACCGCGACAGACACGTCACCTGTTTGACCAGCTCGGCCTCTGCCGCGTCCAGCGTCTTGGCGCTCTCGCGGCACTCGGCCCGGAGCGCGCGGGCTCCGCTCTCCAGCTGCTGCAGGCGCTGCGCCAGCTCCGCCTCACCGCGACAGACACGTCACCTGTTTGACCAGCTCGGCCTCTGCCGCGTCCAGCGTCTTGGCGCTCTCGCGGCACTCGGCCCGGAGCGCGCGGGCTCCGCCCTCCAGCTGCTGCAGGCGCTGCGCCAGCTCCGCCTCACCGCGACAGACACGTCACCTGTTTGACCAGCTCGGCCTCTGCCGCGTCCAGCGTCTTGGCGCTCTCGCGGCACTCGGCCCGGAGCGCGCGGGCTCCGCCCTCCAGCTGCTGCAGGCGCTGCGCCAGCTCCGCCTCACCGCGACAGACACGTCACCTGTTTGACCAGCTCGGCCTCTGCCGCGTCCAGCGTCTTGGCGCTCTCGCGGCACTCGGCCCGGAGCGCGCGGGCTCCGCCCTCCAGCTGCTGCAGGCGCTGCGCCAGCTCCGCCTCACCGCGACAGACACGTCACCTGTTTGACCAGCTCGGCCTCTGCCGCGTCCAGCGTCTTGGCGCTCTCGCGGCACTCGGCCCGGAGCGCGCGGGCTCCGCCCTCCAGCTGCTGCAGGCGCTGCGCCAGCTCCGCCTCACCGCGACAGACACGTCACCTGTTTGACCAGCTCGGCCTCTGCCGCGTCCAGCGTCTTGGCGCTCTCGCGGCACTCGGCCCGGAGCGCGCGGGCTCCGCCCTCCAGCTGCTGCAGGCGCTGCGCCAGCTCCGCCTCACCGCGACAGACACGTCACCTGTTTGACCAGCTCGGCCTCTGCCGCGTCCAGCGTCTTGGCGCTCTCGCGGCACTCGGCCCGGAGCGCGCGGGCTCCGCCCTCCAGCTGCTGCAGGCGCTGCGCCAGCTCCGCCGACACGGCCGCCGCCGCCGCGTCCTGCTCCTCGGCCGCGCCGTTCACCAGCTCGCGCATCTCGCGGTCCTGCAACACGTGTTCCCTTGGTTAGATTTTTTTATTATTTAAGCTGTTAATTTAACTTTTTTTTGTTTAACAAAGCTTAAAGCTTAGAGGACATCTTTAATTTATTAACTTTATATTACTAAGCCTGATTGTATATTATTAGTAAGTTGATCAATGTAATGATCCTACCGATTGCGCCAGTAAGTTAGTGTATTTATTTATGTAATTGTAAAATAAATCTTATCATACAAAGTGCGGACTTAATGCCGCGAGACATTATTTATCAGTGAACCTTACGGAGAAATAGAAGGGTAAGGGAAAGCGCGATATCTCGAAAAGCTAAGTTTACTTATATAATTATTGTATAGTGGGATTGCCAAATTGTACCGACTGCGTTAGTAGAGATAAAAACAATAGACAATTCACAAGATATTCGCTTGCTTTTCTAGCGCATTTTATTTATACTACGACAGTGGCAAACGAGCATGCGGCCCGCCTGATGTAAAGCAGTTACCGCCGCCTAAGGTCGCTTGCGACGCCAGGAGCATTACACACGCGCTGCCCACCCTTTAAGAACCTGTTTACTCCCCTCTTGAAGAACCGCATACTATAGCCCCCGGGTGTAAATTCTCTCAAAACAACGTAATTCGTACAAAAACGGATCTGACCTGTTCGTCAGGAGGCGTCCCCTGGTACGGCAGCGGGCGGGGCAGCGCGAAGGCGGGCGCGTGCGCGTCGAGCGCCCTCTGGCGGTCCTTGAGCGCGTCCAGCGCCGCCGCCGCGCCGCGCAGCGCGTCCGCCGCCGCGCTCAGCGCCGCCGCGCGCGCCGCCTCCGCCGCCGCCGCCGTGCGCACGCAGCGCCCCACCACCGCCTCGAACCCCACCTCCATGCACTGGGCAGGAACACGTTCACATTCACACTTTGATTACATATTCTCCAGCTTTTTTAACGTTACTGTAACACTAGATTTCGTCGTTTTAGATGTGATAATTGACAATCCGGAACTGGGCAAGTAGGCAGATGTGAGAGCGATGTATTATAATGTAAACTACCTGATAAATAAATATGATAAAGGTTGAAACATAGCATATTCATAAATGAACCATATTTATGAATTTTAAGGACATTTAAGATAACTATAAGATATTCAGGAATTTATGATAGTTACTCACGAGCATAATATCAGGGATATCATCGAGGTAGTACCGCTGCAGAGTCGCGTTCGCGGCCTCCAGACTTAGGACATAGTCAGCGCGCGCCCGCAGCGCCTTTGCACGGGCTTCACTGTGTCTACCGCGACGCTGAAAACAAAATAAAACTATAAAATCACTTGGAAAACAAAAGACGGGTATCTTTACATTTGGTGCCATGACCAGGATATTTTAATCACTTTGTTTTTGTTGACCGTCGTGTAGCTTTTAGCGACAGAATATAAAATCACCTGGAAAATTATAAAGACGAGGAAGACGTATCTTTACAATTGGTGCCGTGACCAGGATATTGTAATGAATTTGTGTTTTTTTTTTACCATTTTCTAGCTTTTGCCGACAGAGTAGTGATTAGAAGTTGCCTAAAATTAGAGCCGTTAGACCAGTGGTTCCCGACTAGTGGTCGATGGATGATACATGGCTGGAGTCTGCCCGAAAATACATTTGGTCCCCGCAAACAAAAATGAAACAAAAGTGGTCCCTGAAAAATGTGTGCAGGTAGCAATCGATATACTACTACACTACACGTTCGTCTATAAATGAGCTTTTTAGTCCCCAAGTTTTTAGGCACCAGAAACAATTAGTAGCATACTAGCTTTTGCCCGCGACTACGTCCGCGTGGAGCTTGGAAGTATGGAGCAACCTCGTACAACACGATAGATATCCACCTAATCACCTTAATTAATAAAAGGGATTATTAAAAGCGCCTAAGCAAATGTAAGAGCAATTGTGCTTTTGGTCTAATCATTACATTTCCTACAGGGTCATCAATGTCATCATGAATTACTTACTCACTTTTCAATCTTTTTAGGGATAATTTCCAGGATGAAAACTATCCTATGTCCTTCCTCGGATCTTAAACTATCTCCATGCCAAATTTCATCAAAATCGATTCAGCGGTTTAAGCGTGTAGAGGTAACAGACAGACAGACAGACACACTTTCGCATTTATAATATTAGTATGGATTCGTCAAAGAGATAACAGCATAAACGGAATAACCTTATCCAGCTCTTTATCTAAAGACTTCAGCTTCTTCGGCCTCGGCGGGTCGGCGGCCGCCAGCCGGGTCCTCTGGTCGTATGCGTGTCTCAGCTTGGCTGCCGCAGCGCGCCACTCGGCCGCCGCCGCCGCCTGCGCTTTGCCCGCGGCTGCCGCGTCGGCCAACGCGGCTCCGACTTCTTCATGGCGCTCGAGGACTGGAAACAAAGTTATCATTAAGACCTTGCAAGAGAGGAAAGGGAGGTCAGTGGTATAACTACTGTAATTATCTCAAAAATGCAATTAAATGTCGTCATAACGTGCGTTAAACAGGCTTCGAAGTATCACGTTTCGGGCGGAATACCTCGAGAGAAGTGTACAGGAGTTTCATACGAAATTGAAGGCCGGGAACGGGAAGTATTTTTTTTTAACATGGCGTCTTTGTTCATGAACAGGCGTATATTTTATTTCATTGCATATGCTTGAGAAAAGCACTATACATGCCTTAGCCGTGAAAAGGGCTTGCCGGCTTCAATTCAATTCAATTCAATCGTTTATTCATGAACAACAGAGTTGTGTATGAAATGCATATAAATACAACATTAGGTTTAACACAGTTAAAATAATTGATATAAATAATCAATAAATCTCCAAATGTTCAAATCAAAGTCAATACAATTATAATAAAATAAGTTAAAAATAACAGTCCCATTAATAATAATAATAATAATCATCAGAACATGAAATAATGTCATTAATCTAACATCATAATATTGAGTAATCTAAACTTGAACTAAATAAATTAAATACAGTCAAAACAATAATAATCATGATTAAATGAGTGAATACTAATAAACATATACAAAATCATCTAATTAATAGTAATTTTCAATAATCACAAATTCAAATTATCACATTTTAAAGATCAATGTAAACATAAATTTAGGGAACAAACGTAAATGTACTTCAGGCTTGATCATAATATTCCTCAACTGAGTAGAAGCACTTTTCCAGCAAGAATGCTTTCAATTTATTTTTAAACATGAAGCTATTTGTTACCGACTTCAGCTCAGTTGGTAACTTATTGAATAATGTAATGCCCTGATAGACTGCCGTGTGCTTGACAACATTGAGCCTAGTGTCAAGAGTTTGCGGTAAATCCTTCCGTCTTGTTGCTAAACGCTTTTCCCTCTGCTCTAGTGTCTCTATATTATTGAAATGTTTCACTAGATCAGTCAGTACTACCAAAATGTATAAACACGGAACAGTAAGGATTTTGTAGTCTTTAAAGTATGACCTACAAGATGTCTGTTGAGATATTTTGGCCATTATTCTTATCGCCCTTTTCTGTGCTACAAAGGCAGCTTGGACATTATATTTATAACTGTGTCCCCATAGTTTTATACTGTAGCGTATCTTGGACTCAACTAAAGCATAGTACACCATTTTTAGCTGCGCCAATTTTAATTCATCCCGAAGACTTCTGAGGGCATAGCACGCCGAACTAATAGCGTTTACAACGGCGGCCACTTCAGTCTTCCAATTTAAACTACAATCTATAAAGACGCCAAGAAATTTTGCATCCTTCACCTGCTTTATTTCAGTGCCTTCAAGTGTAATTTGCAACTCACTCTTCATTCTTGACGTAGTTTTGAACAGTATAATATTTGTTTTACTACTGTTCAGCTTTAGGTTGTTAATTTCAAACCATTCCAGGCAGAAGTGAAGAGCGCTATCTACCTTGACATTTAGCTCTGAGATAGTATTCGCCGAAACTACCGCGTTGGTGTCATCAGCGAAGACAACCAATTTACTATCGGGTACCTTGTTATGTATGTGCTGAATAAGGTCATTCGTAAGTATAATAAATAGCACTGGACCTAATATGGAACCCTGAGGCACACCTCTCAGTACACTGGCCACACTGGATTTATGAGCTGTTCGACGATTATCTTGAGTCCACATCACTTCGACAAACTGCTTCCTGTTTGACAGATATGACCGAAATAGATCCAAGATTGCTCCCCTCACCCCATAGTGCTCCAACTTTCCCAGTAGAATGTCATGACTAACGGTGTCAAACGCAGAACTCAAGTCCAACATCACTCCTGCAACTTTTTTCTTCTCATTTAGTTGGATCACTACATCTTCAACAAAGGTATTTATGGCCTCATTGGTTCCCTTACTCTTCTGATAACCAAACTGCCTCTCATGTATGACATTGTTTGAGTAAAGGTGCTTAGTAAGCCTGTCTTTCATAATCCTCTCGAATAATTTAGAGAGTGTAGGCAAAAGAGAAATAGGCCTATAATTTTTAGGATCAGTCTTAGAGCCCTTTTTATACATAGGAATGATTTTTGCTACCTTAAGTTGGTCCGGAAAAACACAATTTGTAACACACTCGTTAAAGAAGCTGGCTAATGGACCCGCTAATATATCAATATTGTCTTTAACGACAGTGATAGGGATTTCGTCATATCCACATGACATTTTGGGTTTGATTTTTTTTACTATTGACACAATTTCCGATGGAGTTACCTTTTCGAACTTCATTTCATTTTCAACTCTGGGCACATTTGTACGAAGCAGTGAAAGAGCTTGATCAATCGTAATTCCCGAAGCCCTGCCATGATTGAATTGTTGTAGGAAAATAGTGCACACATCTTTTGGTTCGTTAATTATTTTAAAACACCCTACCCCGTTTTCAATTTTCAGAATTACATTTTCTGGAGTTGTACTCACCGCCTTATTGCGATGTTTGTGTACTACCCTCCAAATTTCTTTCGAGGAATCCTTTGCTCTGGTAATTTGCGACTGAACCGCAATCCTCTTTGCGTTTCTTACAACGCGTCTAAAGATACTTACGTACCTTTTTGTGTAGTTCAATATTGACTCTGAGTTAGTAGAAGTTTTATTAGTAAGCAGAAAGCGTTTCATTTTACTTGACGTTCTTATACCTTTGGTGAGCCATTTAATGCCACTAACAGCTTTATTTACAATTTTTTTCCTTTGTTTCTTGAAGCTATTTTTGTAAATTCGGGTAAATTTATTTAGGAAAGTATTCACTCCTTCATATCACTATCCGTCTATACCTACTAAGCCGGTAATACCTTCTTTCCCGGCGTCTGCAGTAATTAATGGGACTCTCATGCAACTCGACCGATTCTTTAGTCACTGTGCTCTTACTAGGAGAGTAAGCCACTTGAGATGACGAGGGCCAAAGGCAGTAAAGAAATAGTGACAAAGTGAATCCATTTGTCCACCAATTCGTTTGTCAGATAACCCTAGACCCGAATAAGCAGCAAGCGTGCTAGCTCTGTAAATCTTTACCAACACTAACCTATGTCTCGACACTTCCGATGAAGCCGCAGGGCATCGTCCGCGGCTCTCTGTAGTCTGGAAGCCAGCTGCCCTCCGTAGAGTGCCGCAAGCGCCGCGTGATCTTTGGACAGAGACCGCGTGCTGTCTAGCGCGGCCTGCCAGCATGCGTAGGCGCCGGTGAGCGACCATTGCTCGCGTCTGGAAAGAAAAGTTAAAGGATAATGGCGGGAGAACCGTGGCATAAGACTAACATAGTTGATTGACTAATAGGATCTGACAGTTAGTTACTTATTGGATTGTGGCAGTCTTCAGTCGAAAACTGGCGACAAACTGCACAGGATCGGGACAAGTGGCGTGCTCTCGTTTCGGAGGCTAAGATCCTGTTTGGGTCACTGAGCCAAAATAGTTAGTTAGTGGCAGTCTTCCTCCGGTGATAGTCTTACCCCACTTTACCTTAGACCTTGTATCAGCCACACCATAACGCGATGGCGATGGTGGTTTACCAAATGAAGTCAAATTCCATGCACTATGAATGAAGAAAAGAGTTGAGAGACAAGCGTTCGGTAATAAACGTTGTTTGGGAAATGAGTGGACAGTTTGGGGAATTATTTGGATTGATTCCCGCCTGACAATTCTTTCATCCTCATCACTTAGATAGACCACAACAGTGCGTTTTTCTAGAAATGTCCTGCCTCGCACGACTGCATTGCGGAATGAATTGTCGCTGCCGTATATCCGGACCGACACGACCTTCAAACCTTCAAGAAAAGGGCGTACTCCCAACTGAAAGGCCGGCAACGCACTTGTGACTCCTGTGGTGTCGCAGGTGTCGATTGGTAATCGCTTTCCATCAGGCGATCCGTTTGCTCGTTTGCCCCCTACGACTTAAAAGACAGTAATTTGTGGCGGGACTCACTTGTGCTTCTGTTCCTTGTGTTTCTGATGCGCCGCACGCACCAACTTGTCGAGCGCTCTGGAGTACTCAGCTTCAAGTTCGGCCCGTCTGCGGCAGTAGTCGTGAAGCTCCGCCGCGACGCCCGCCGCCGCCTCCGCTCGCGCTTCGAGGATGCGGGTCTGCTCTGACAGTTGCACGCGGATATCTGGAAAGAAATTAAAGAATACCTTTAGTACATTTGCTTTGCGATGCATTTTGCTACAGTTTAAAACACTTTGATCACCAAAACCAGTTTATCATTGTGAAGGAAAACTTCTCCGCAGATTCACGCCGTCTTTTGCTGTTGGAGTGCAATATATTTGATTTAGAGAGCTTATCTCAAAATATGCTTGTTTCTTAATACGCTGACTATGCGGTTCAACCGCGAATGAAGAAGAGCTTCTCCTACAGTTTGAGAGAAACGGACAAACGAAGTCACGGCTGGATAGACTAACTTGACAGCATAGTCGTTAGGACGGTATATAATAAATATTTATGATAATACTACGACGTTAAATTGATCTAGTTTCAGTTTTTGTTAAAGCCTGTTATGAAAACTACTCTACTATTAAAACGTTATCGATCATGCTTCAGATTATAACGTCTGAAGAAAGGAAAATCAATTAAGTTATGTTCATTGTGATCTGTGTGCTATTTAACGTTTGAAATACTGAAATAAGTTCTATACTGCGACTGAATCTCATTTTCTGCGAACATGAGTAACGTAATAGCAATTTTGTACGAATTATGTAGCAAATGAGAATATTATTCAGGGCAAGGCCAACGGAAATTTGTCCCATATAGCGAGGAAAGGCAAAACAATATGTACGAGGAGCCTCTTGAAGTTATTCTCATATTTATATAAACAAGGACAGGATGAAATGAAAAGGCAGAGGATGCCCTTAGGGAAATTTCCCACTTCAACTTGGAAGGATTTAGTCAAGTTTATTTAAACGGTTATAAGTCTGAAGGGGGAACTTTGGAAATCTGGTTAGTTGGCATGACTCAAGTAGGAGTACTTAGTATGATTGCAATGGGCTTTAAGTGAATGACTACCTTTAGCCTAGTTAAGGGATGAAATGCGATTTCACGTCACGTTGTCGCAAAGTGGAACGTTGCGTTTGCGCTAAAGAATTAAATTGGATATAACCGTTACTAAAATAGACTTGCGGAAAACTAGCCCGCAATAACCTATACCTATACTATCTGTAGGTAACGGTTATAACCAAATTTCATACGGTTATATAAGCGGTTATATGGCTCAAATTACAAAATCGTTTTTTAGGGTTCCGTACCCAAAGGGTAAAAACGGGAACCTATTACTGAGACTTCGCTGTCCGTCCGTCCGTCCGTCCGTCCGTCTGTCACCAGGCTGTATCTCAACAACGGTGATAGCTAGACAGTTGAAATTTTCACAGATGATGTATTTCTATTGCCGCTATAACAACAAATACTAAAAATAAAATAAAATAAATATTTAAGGGGGGCTCCCATACAACAAACTTGTTATAGATTATATATATGTATAGGTACGGAACCCTTCATGCGCGAGTCGGGCTCGCACTTGCCCAATTTTATAAAACTTAATAACCGGATGTCGGTTATTGTCGGTTATGGTACTTTATCGAATATTTTAAAATATTTCATTCTAATACACTTTACTTGTGAGTTTGATCTTTCATTTTCACATATTTTAACTTTAAATTGGCAGTGTCGAAACATAAGTAAGCGCAATATGCTTAATTATTTTTTATAAAATTATTTTTATATATTTTTATCTATAAGACACAATCCAGCGTTTTAAACTACCATTTCTTTGATTCTTTCATTAATCGGTTAATCGGTTTTTTTTTTGTTAGAACCGGTCGAATAAGCGGTTATAAAATTTGGCCCGTTATCGCATTCCCTAGATTGCGTCGTCATGACAAATTCATGGGTACAGTGTGTTTGTTGACGACAAATAGGGCTTATTAGCCTTAGGGTCAATTAAATTACATGCCAATCATCTTGCTGTATAACTGTGACCTTGACAGACAAGGATGAAGTAACTCCTTAATTAATGTGTAGGATCAGGGACCTAATTCGAGAATGCCGTTTGAGAGATCGCAAAACGTCAAAACTCTATTTGATAACAGTGATATCGCCTTTGAACTGTCATTAAAATGCGTCATCTCATTTTAATGACGCACTTGAAGCTCATGCTTCAAGTGACATATCTCATCTCAATTTTGGAAATACGAAGGCGATAATGATTGTCAAAAATGCTGTTCATGCATATGAATTTCTGTTGTGAACGAAAAGTAACTGACTAATTTCACGCACTACACGGTCAAGTTAAAGTATGCGCCTGTTGTTTATGCCGTCACATACAGGGGAAACTCAAATTAAGCGCGACCGGATTGACGAAGTTGCAATGTTCTAGGGATATCGCCACTTGTCAAGTAGGGACACGTCAAAAGTGACGGATGGCGATGAAATGGAGAGATCACCATCATCTCTCTAAAATTGGTCGAATTACCCTCCAGGAGTATAGGAATGGGGAGGTGCTCAAGATGCAGAGCGTTATCATCTGACCTAAATAATACTGCCGAAGAAAAACTTTATTTCATTTAAAGTCAAGTGCGGAAAACATTAAAACGATTTACTACTTCTTTACTCGTCATATAATTATACAAACTCACCCGTCAATATAAACAGTCGGTATGTTAAAATAAATAATTGAAGTTAGAGTTGTATGAAAAATTTATTGTTGATGTAATTACATTTTGTATGAAAAATTTGGCATTGCTTTTATTTATCGGTTAAACAGGCTTTCAGTCAATGAATGTCTAAATTTATATAAAATTGAGGTTCAACAAACTATTATTACAAAGCCCACGCATTTCTCGATTAAGTAAGTATATGTGAATAGTTGAATATTCAATCATCCATCACACTCGCTAGTTAATATACATACGAATGGCCTAATTCTCTGACACTATAAACATGATATCTATTCAAGATTCCATACAAGTGTCCCTGTCTACTGACAGCGACCGTGTAAACACTACCGTGTTAATAATATAAAGTATACAGTTAAATAAAAAGTCTGTAATATAAATCGCACTAAACCAAAGGAATTACGGTTCAAAACTAGTCGTAATCAAAACAAACAACATCCATTTTCCTTTAATTGCCAAAGGTCAACGACCGGGCGCTCCCACAAATCATCACCCTCAATCGTCAAATCGCCCTCGACCGTTGATCGTCTCCCTCGATTGATATTGACGGACCATTTGACGTACTTGCCGTCAAATTATTGCAATTTTTTGTTTCCGCGCTAAATTCGTCCGAGCGACGGTTCTCACATAACTCACAACACATTTCATAAGGCCGCATCTGAACTTGTGCGCTTCTTTAAAAATAAGCTTTAATACTAAACATACAGGATGTAATTTAAGTATAGGCACAGAAAATGTATCGTTTTTGTAAAGTTATTCTTCATCATTCTGGAGTGTCACTACCTCTTTATTCAAACCAATTTATATTTTATAACAATGGAAGAAAAGTGGGATCGCTGTGGAGTAAATATAATTTATTCCAGTAAGTTTATTGCGGTCCCACGGAGGTATGTAGCTGTTAATTTTGCATTGTGCTGCTATTAATAGAATTATCTGAATTAAGTAGAATGCAACCGTTAATGCTCCGTTGAGTTGGGTCGGGGAAATGTGTACGTAAGTGCGTAGATAAATGAAATTATATCAAAACTATATTCTGCGCGTAAGACACTTATTACGATACGGGCACTTTTACAAATTATGAATATGTGCAGAAGGGGATTAATTTAATTACTTAATTAAAAAAATATATTATTTTATTTGTTTTATTATTTTATTTGTTGTAAAAGTATATCCTAGTAATAAGGCAGTTTGAGAGTTTTATTTAAGCGCTTCTTTCTCCTTACAGCAGCGGCGGTGCACTACCACTGCAACAATCGCGTCGTAAAAATGCAATGTATTACGTTGTAAATATAGACTAAGTACTACACAGGTAGCATTACGTTCAGTTTCAGGTTTTTGAATTTAATACCGATAAGTAAAGTTAGGCTTCTTTTCATTTCATCGACACTTTTTTGCCTGAGGTAAATTATGATCGCCGGCAAAAAGTGTCGGTGAAATTAAAATGCCGTGATTTTTATAACATGGTCGTACAGAACCAGGCTAGGTACGTACAGTCGCCATCAGATATATCGCAGCATATAAGGCGTTCATAGCGAAAACGACTCTTATTGACTGGGCGTTACAGTACATGTTCAGATATTTATGAACGCCTTCGGCGACTGTACGGTTTATACAAATCTAAAAAAGTTTTCAACCGTTTTAACAAAGATAATGCTATGGCTATATAAAATATTCGACGAAATGTTAATTATAAAACTGCAGTGGAAACACACTTTACATTTTATATATTTTTATTATATTGATTAATTTACCTTATCAATAACCCCTTTACGAGAATTATAGAATTCAATTAATTCCATTCAAACACAATAACAAATCATTAAAAATAAACCGCACTAATTCCCTGCTATATCAATCCAATTATTTTTTCCTCTGAAGTCAGACGTCATTCCGCATACCACAAGAGTCACAAATCAAAATGGGGCCAAATTAATATCATATTGAATACAGATGTACTTTAGGGTTAAATTGAGACCATATGGGGAATTCAGTTATGACTTTATAGTTTTAAAGGTATTTTTGTTTACAGTCAGTAGAATAGAGAGTGCTCGGTGCTCAGTTGGAGTGAGGGGTTTGAACTATACTCCGACATAAATACAGGGTGAATTTATAGACAGCGCACAGTACGAACAATTATAAAACAAAATTTAACCTGAATTGCTTAAGAAAATCTGAAATCACACTAACATTAAAAAAGCGAAAGATTGTGTATGTTTCTTACTCCTTCACGCCGAAACGACGGGGAGGACTTGCATGATAGGAACAGAGATATTTTATACCCTAAAACGTAGCACACAGGTTACTTTTTTTCCGAAAAAGGCAGGATAATATACCCCGATTTCAACGCGAGCGAGAGAGCGGGGAAAAGCTAGTATGTCTATATAAATAATGTAAAATATATTTTTAAAATCAATCGTTGCCATCAGTTTTAATAATATTATAATTTGTGTATAGAGGACAAATATATTTTAATAAATACACTTTGTTTTTCGCCATTTGATTCAAAGTTTGAAGATACCTAGAAAGTTACTTAATACGACACAATGAGTATAGAAAAGCTAAAGAGAGGAAAAACGAGCATTATTTATTAAAATCATATAAATGAAAAGGTAGACGATTTTGTTGACAACACTACGGGACTTATTGTAGGGACAATCCCGAAATCCCGGGATTGGAAGTACTAGACGATACTTCAGAAAGTATCCAAATTACGGCCCAGTTTAACGAATCACTCTGTATCATCGTCACTTACGACCTTTTATAAAAGGAGCGCTGAGCATGAACAGGGGCCCGCGGTGGCACTACCGTCCATAATCCCCTCGTAAATATTAATACATTGGAAAGTGCGTTTGTGTGTATTTTTATTGCTAAAATGTGACTTATTGTCATATAATTAATAGGGCATGGAATTTAATTGTTTTGAACTAGAATTACAATATGCAGTGTTGCCTAAAATGTAGTAGTTGTATTGTAGTATACCACGTGGAAAAGATAATACAAGTTATAGATGCTAATATGTAAGTGTAAAGAATAGATCGTGATACGATACAAAAATTAAATAACGAAAATTTGCCATCTTACAAGAGATATGTTTAAATTTTTTATAGTTTCTAAAACATTAGTAGATAAATCCACCTTAAATATACTATCATGGAAATAAAACACCATGTTCTTCATAATTAAATAAGTTTCTGTCAAAAATGACATTTTAGTGGCAAGCTTTTATAGCTGACTGTACTTTTCTTTGGATATCCATCAAATGCTCACTGAGACGATTCTAAAGAGCCCAAGCTCGGTAGGATTGCTTTTTCTATTATAGAGTTCCTATGGCCACCTTCCGGCTCCATCGTCAGATCAGCCCCATGGTACCATATTATTGTATTGTCATCAAAGTTAAGTAAGTATGCAAAATTTCAGCTCAATCGGTTGACGATATCTGCTTCAAAATTGAGTTGCAAGATTTCACCCGAACAAACATACTTTAAACATACAATGCAAGTTAAATAAAAGCTTTAAAAATAATAGTTTATGAATTAGTATACCGAAATAAATTTACAGGCCCTTAACCAAAAGTATTTTAGAGTAGGTATTATATGAAAAATATTTTTATTTTGTGAAAAAACTGCATTTTACTGTCCAAAGTTCAGAGATTTGGTTTATGAAGTCATGACTTTCAGTACCTGTGTCTAATGCCTCTGGTCTTTAAATAAAAAACCGGCCAAGTGCGAGTCGGACTCGCGCACCGAGGGTTCCGTACAAACACTTTCCATCCCTAAGTGGTTAAGTTTGCACCTGGTATGTATAGCGCCCCATATAAACTAGGTGCAAAGTTAGGTATTAAAAAAAAACTACTTACTAGATCTCGTTCAAAACAATTTTCGTTGGTAGTTTTTATAGTAATGTACATCATATGTTTTTTTTTAGATTTTTCATTTTCTTATTTTAGAAGTTAGAGGGGGGGCAACTTTTTTCCACTTTGGAAGCGTCTGTCACGCAAACTATTCGGTTTAGAAAAAAAATATTTTAGAAACCTCGATATCATTTTTGAAGACCTATCCATAGATACCCCACACATGTGTTTGATGAAAAAAAAAATTGAGTTTCAGTTCTAAGTATGGGGAGCCCCCAATATTTATTATTTTTTTTTTTTTTTTGCATCATAATCTTAATGCGGTTCACAGAATACATCTACCTACCAAGTTTCAACAGTATAGCTCTTATAGTTTCGGAAAAAATGGCTGTGACATACGGACGGACAGACGGACGGACAGACGGACAGACAGACGGACAGACGGACAGACAGACGGACAGACAGACATGACGAATCTATAAGAGTTCCGTTTTTTGCCATTTGGCTACGGAACCCTAAAAAAGGACATTTAAAAATGGATTCCACTAAATTTTCCACGCGAGTGAGCCCGCGGGTGCACCTAGTTAGTTATAATCTCATTAGCCACTCGTGTGACTGACAATAAATTAGTTGAAGCTTAATGCTTCCGGGATTTCGGGTTGACTTTTGATTTATTGAACGAGATAAAAGACTTGATATAGAAAGGCATTCTTTGCTTTAGGACTTTTTTCAGTAAAATAGTGATTTTATATTTTAAGACGTTCTTTACGGATATTATACATGAATCATATGGGTGCCCGACGTTTCATATAACTTCACTTAATCTATTTTGGTTTGATATACCATTGCTTTGTATAATGTAACGAATGGTATAATATTGTTTTAGATAATTTTCAAATGATCTAATGTAACAATTGATATAATGGTTTATAGGTATAATTACTTTTAGTATAATGTACATTTACTATATTTATTACTTGGTATAAAACGTATTTATCATAATGACATACTTGATATAATTTGTCAATGCTATAAACTATAAACTACAGAAGATATAAGTTGATTTTACTATAACCAAAAAAGGTGGTTCCGACTAGATATATTAGGCTGTCACCCCCTATATCACCTTAAGGCAGGTCCGACTTGGCTTAGGTTAGGTACGACGACGAGCGAAGTGAGGAGGAGTGTTAGGTTGAACTGCGACCCTAACGAGCGAGCCGCGCAGGTCCAACTTGGCTTATGATTCCTAACATTACCTATTACACCATAAGGCAGGTCCGACTTGACTTAGGTTAGGTACGACGACGAGCGAAGCGAGGAGTGTTAGGTTGAACTGCGACCCTAACGAGCGAGCGAAGCGAGCGAGCCGCGCAGGTCCGACTTGGCTTATGATTCCTAACATTACCTATTACACCATAAGGCAGGTCCGACTTGGCTTAGGTTAGGTACGACGACGAGCGAAGCGAGGAGGAGTGTTAGGTTGAACTGCGACCCTAACGAGCGAGCGAAGCGAGCGAGCCGCGCAGGTCCGACGGCTTACGATTCCTAACATTACCTATTTCACCTTAAGGCAGTATTTATATGAAAACGCTATTATTCTAAATAGTATGTATCTTAAACAAATTTATATGATAAATATGTTATACTAAAGTATAATTATGCATATTGTCAATTACGTCATTTAGCCTATTATATCAATCGATAATTAGAGAAAAGCAAAATATAGGAAAAAACCATTATATGAACCGTTACATTATATGAAACAACTTTATATCAATCGATTGTATATTAAGTGTATGTTAGTTTATCCGACATTATATGAAACATTACTGACCCGAATCATATGCAATGCGACGACGCCGTTGGCTCGGTTTGTAGCGAATGTTAGTTTGGGACTAGATCGAGTTAGTGTAAGATTGTCCCCTAATATTTATTTATTATTTCATAAATTATATCTATAATTATACATTATAATTTGCACAATTTTCTAAAGTTAAAAAAAAACTGCTCCGAGAGGCATTGAAACACAGTTTATAAACAGATAATAACCTATATTCACTAGTTTCATCAAATGTCCAATAATTATTCCAGAGACATTATTCGAAAACTAAATATGTTTGATTTAATGATATGTCACAATTTATCACTATAACGCGACGCTTTGTCGTTATTCTCAGCGATTTTATGGCTTGTTAACTAATATGAATATTGCGTAATTGATTCATAACTGTCACGTTCAACTTGATTAAAAGCGTAAGCGATATAACGGCACTGCATTATCATTATCAATAACTACACTTTATGTGTAATTGCACATAAAGTTTGCAATTTAATTACAATGATTTTAATTTAACACACATATACCATAATTTATTCCGCGTAAATTGGACACTTGAAATGCCACACAGACCAGTTTCTCCGACTATTAACACGATTATTATAATAAACGATAACGTAACAAACACTTCTTAATTTACATACACACGTGAACATTTAAGCGACTCTAACGTGAGAACGACTACAGTGAGAATAAATAGTAACTCTGATTTGTAGAGGGAGTCAAGATCTCTCTTAAGAGGCCTTATTATTACTTTAATTGTGACGTTCCACGGGAAAAGGTACCTTATGGAGGTTTCTAGTTACGGAGATATTCAATGTTGTGTAAAAATGGGTAAAAATGGCGTTTTTTTTATTATTCCTATTTAGTAAAATATACGTTAGGACGCGTCTTTGCCTATCTTTATTATTGTTATAGACGAATTAAAGGCTGAATAATATGCTTCTAAAGTTTAGTACAAAAGGTACTTTATGGCGGTGTAATTAAAAAATGTTAGAAATACTTGTCGTAACTTGCTCAGTTTTTGTCCTTCATCAGGTCTTCCCAGTGTTTCCTTTGCAAGCCTTTCCCGAAGTGCTTCCTCCTCAGTCTCAGCCCAGTTCCAGTGGTCTGCAGTCTGTTCCGAGACGTAAAAAGCCTACATGCTCATACTGTGGTGAGGCAGGTCACAGAAACCAAGTACGTGTCGGTGTCTTTTTTTGTAAGAAAAGCGTTCAGAACAGACAAATCAGTAAAGTCATGTAACTGAGCCATAAGGTACCTTTTCTTTGCTTATATTGTATTTGTTGTTTTTAAATAAGATTATAAGAAAGAACTGATTATTTTCGTAATTATTAAGTATTAAAATAATAATAGAGATTAATGAAAGCGTTTTTCAAAATGTAAATCATAGAAATTGATTGATTGTACTGATGTACTAGGTGTTCACCTCCATAAGGTACCTTTTTAATAATGTATGGAACAAATACTGTTATAGTTATGTAACTTTAAGTGACTCAAAAAGTAAAAATTAGTGTCGGATAACGTTGTTAAAAGTTTTATATGATGTTTATTAAAGACTATTGTTGAAATATGTAGAAAAATTATATTGTTTGTTACTTTAAAAGTAAAAACTGTCATTTTCTGATTTTGCATGAAAACATTAAAAGTGTTAATTTTCCTTCAATTCTCGTTTTATTTGTTATTTATTTTCTTTTGGAGTCGTTATAGAACACTTAGACATACAAATCTAACATTCTTATTCTCAAGAAAAGGAAAAGTTAGGCATATTCGTTGATAAATTTAAATGTTTCGACGTGTAATATTATGGGTTATTGCAATATTTTCTGAAAAACAGAAGCCCAAAGAATCATTTTCCGTAGCCCACTATGTAACTTACAACAGGAACATAGTTTTTGAAACAGTTAAACTTCAATTGCCAATTTCTCAAAATCGCTGAATTAGCAATAAATATTACAAAAAATTATATCTCAGTAAGTACGCAATCTAGAAAGATGATTTTTTCTGCTATCGATAGCTTACAAGCTGTAGTTTATTAGGGTATGCTTAACTCCATACCCGCCATAAGGTACCTTTGCCCGTGGGACGTCACAATTTGTTTTTCTAATATATTCATAATTTCAACCAACTTTTGAAGTGAATAATACTTTTTCACCTCACCAGCTCAAACATGGCGATTTTGCTGTCAGATAACAGTGAACAAAATGCGATTTTGTTTCGAGCGTGAGTAGAAAGTAGCTTTTTAATTTTTTCAATATCTGACCACGAATTGTCATTCTTCAGCCAAAGGTTAATTATAAAATTCTAATCATTTGAATCTCGATGCACTCTTGTTACTTTCATATGTATATAAAAGAGAGGGATAGAAACTTATCAATTTGAAATTCGATTTTCGAATCCGGCCTCGATTGAGAACAGTTTGGATACGCGTTATACCAAAAAAATCATTAAAAACAACCGAAACAGTTTTAATTGCAACGTATTTTTTTTTCTTTATTATATTTTTATTTAACGACCTAATATTAAAATTATAGTGCCTTTTATATAAAACAATAGATCATTGCTCAAATAAAATAAGATTTTGCAACTTATTACTTATAATAAATATAATAATAATTTATAATTTCACCATTTATCATAGATGCATATTCGAAACGTACTTTATAAAATATCGAGTTCATATTGTGATTGTTATTTTCTTTTGCATTTTTTTGTTTGGTGTTTTAGGAGTAAAAATATAATCAATTTATTAACAAAATCTCGTAATATAATACGTATTTATAAATAAACACGTCATGTATCTGCTAAATCTTCCAATTTGATCAAATAATGACAATAACCGTGTTGGTTGGTTGATTATAATTTCAATTAAATTATATTGTTATTCCTTTATAAGCAGCACTTATCTATTTTCTGATTAATAATATTATTGAAATCAGCAACAAAGACTATAAATATACGTTGGAAGAAAAAGCACAAAATGTCGAGTAGGTATGTTCTCGCTGATGAGGTGAAAAGTTGTGTGTGCTACACGAGAGCAAAGTTTTTTGCATCTCGTGCTGTTGAGTCCCTCGCTACACTCAGGATTCTAACATAGAATCACTCGCTACGCTCGTGATTCAAACGTAGAATCCTTCGCTTGCTCGGGACTCAAAATCAGCACTCGCAACAAAAAACAACTTTGCTCTCTTGTTGCACAAATAACTATTCCCTGAGTTCTAGATAGTAACATAGTTATTTAATGGTTTCATTGCGTGCAGTCGAAAATGAGTAAAAAAAACGGTTTCCTGCATGAATTTTGTCGATTTAGTACTTTTCTTAACAAAAATTATCAATGAAAGATTCAAATTGTAAGTTTTAAATATATACCAATAAATCGCAATAGCCCTGTTCTAAAACATAGATACCTAATATGTTAAGAAACATGTTTGATCATAGAGAAAAATATCTAAAACTATCGAATTTTTGAACGGATAAGGAATAGAGTCTTAAATACCGTTTAAATAAACTTATAGGCATGAATGTATCACATACTACGTTTTGATACTACAGACTAAATATTTAAAAGGATCTACTCGTACATAGGTCTAGTAATATGAAACTGATTTCTAAAGCCACATTGAAACTCCCCCATCCAGACTCAAAGCTTTTAATCTAATTGTTTTAAAACGGAGGGGCCAAGGAATGGCGTATATGCTTATATTTTTTTTATTTGATCGAAGAAAGAATGGACTTTGATGTTATCTGGATTAGTGAAATGTGCTTGTATGTTGTTAAACATATTTTTTTATTAGACTATAGATTTTTAAGATGCTATTGTTGAATTTGATATTTCTGTGAAAATATTTAAGCGCTTAGGTATTGCGAATGTAATTTTGCTGATTGTGTAAGAATGGTTTATGCAGAATGGCATTTGTACGAGTGTAGTATACACACATAGATAATTTAATAATAGAAATTATTTATTCCGTGGTTGAATTATGATTCTCCTGAATATTAAAATAGATAATACTATTATGTATTTTAGGTACACCTGGTAGTCAGTGTATTCGTTTAAGAATTTGAGTGCAAAATGCAAAGATCGATATGTAAAGAAAACAATTGAAACGGATCATAGGTATATCGCCTATAGTATTTCTTATTTGAGCCCCCCGGTTCAATTATTTATTTAAATGTGCAACAATCGCAGAATCCGAAGAGAATTTTGTATCTACTCAAACATAAAAAAATTGGGCAAGTGCGAGTCCGACTCGCGCATGAAGGGTTCCGTGCCATAAAACAAGTTTGTTGTATGGGAGCCCCCCTTAAATATGTATTTTATTTTGTTTTTAGTATATGTTGTTATAGCGTCAACAGAAATACATCATCTGTGAGAATTTCAACTTCTAGTTATCACCGTTCTTGAGATACAGCCTGGTGACAGACGGACGGACGGACAGCGAAGTCTCAGTAATAGGGTCCCGTTTTTACCCTTTGGGTACGGAACCTTAGGGTTGTTTCACACGTACCACAACCACACGACAACCACAACCACACCACAACCACACGATGTGGTCGGGCGCATATTTTGTATGGTTAATGAATAGTTCAATTCATACGTAACCACAACCACACCACAACCACACGACGTGGTTGCGACGTGGTCGGGCGCATATTTTGTATGGTTAATGAATAGTACAATTCACACGTAACCACAACCAACCACATTTTAACGCTGCGACGTGGTGTGGTTGTGGTACGTGTGAATTGAGCCTTAAAAACCGTTTCAGCCGCATGCACGTCGGGAAAATATCATATTTATTTACCTCGACGTTGTGGCATGCTACGTCGCCATATACTACGCCGTCATGTTTGTAAACACAGCCTCATACATTTACCGAATGACCCCAGGTGCCCCGCAGGTGTCAACCAACCATCCGTCCATGTCGACTGACAGATGAATCGTCCCCATTAGACCCTTTTCACCCAACTACAATACCCCATAACAAAAGGATGAAATTTAATAGGATACATACGAGACTTGTGACTTTCTGTCACCGAACTGATCAACAAAAATAGCTCATACAAAAGGACGAAATTTAACAGGATAAATACGAGACTTGTGACCTTTTGTGACCAAATTGAATAGGGTGGTTGGATTCCTTGCATTGTATTGTAGGAAGGGTGAAATTTAATAAGAGGGAAATCTGAGTTTTCTGCATTCTTAGGTGAAAGTTTGAGATTACATTGTTGGCACATTTATCAGTGTCAGCAGATCACATTACTACAGTCAGATGCAAAAAAAATTATGCTTGAGTACATACCAGGGTACTTTAGTCTAAGTGTACAATGTACATCTTAAATTTGGCAAAAGTTAGCTAAAAGTAAAAGTTATTTCGTACTTTCATTAAAATTTAAACAAGTATTCAGACAAAACGAAAGCAAGATCTACAGGAGTGAAAGGAATCATTACCAGTATTGTATGCATACCTACATATATGGACATATAGGTATTGCTTTTTCAGTTCCTTTTGGATTTCGATTACGGCACAATTTTCGAGACAATAATTTAAAAAAATCTTTAATATAAACGTTTACTTACAACGTTAACTTAGAAAACCATTAAAGATAAAAGGAACTATTTCCTTTCGTGTCCTCTTACGTGTCCCAACGGTAGAATCAAAATAAACATACGACAAAAGATGACATAAATTCGACTACACACAACACCGCAGCAAGGATTACAACCGCCAATGCGACCAAAACATTGCCTACACCCACTACCACAAACCACTATACAACTCAAACCCTTTTATAACTGGCCAGTTATAATTGATAACTGAAAGCATTTTGCATTACAATAAGGGACATATCCATTAACAAAAAAGTATAAGTGAAATTGTCTATCGGCAATCTAGACTTTATAATCAACGTACCACAGATGCAATACGAATAGCCATGTATATGCAGTTATGTACTCTTGGTTATCCATACCAGCATGACAAACTGCAGGTATTTGTACCCGCATCCCGTATGTCACGGTGCAATTAAGTGATTGTGTTCATGCTATTCTGTTTTTAAGTCGGGATTTCAAGCGGAATGGGATTAATTTGAATGCAAAGCCAGGCTCGCCAACATGGAGCGCAAAACCATAGATACAGCATGTTGTATAGCTAATAGGTAGGTTGTCTGTGGAATTTTGTGGAATTCTAATCCTGGAATTTCAAATTTAGAATGCCGGTGCAGACAAATACTCTGAATTCACCGTTCACCTTACTGCTGGTCGGTATAACTATTACATATCTAATGATTTAATTGCATAAAAATAGAACAGGTAGGTGTTTTTGGATATGGTTATCCATATCCTATTACTAGCGACTCAAAACGCCCCGAACTTCAAGTACCTACACCACAACACGGAGTTCATTCCGATATGTATTTTTTTTTCTCCGCTTAGGCTTGAATTTGGCTTGACCCTATTCAAACATTTTCTTTACATAATAAACAAGATATTTCATTATTACGAGACTGGAAAAAGAAAATTAGCCGAGTTAAATGTTAGATTTAGAGACGATTCTGATCGTCATCGTATATTTTTTACCGAAGAATATTAAATTTTGTGTAAATTCAGCAAAATAAACAGTTACTATTATGTATTATTTTCAGATTCTATTGTTCTATAAATAATTTAAGACCTTACTTTAATGATAAAATCCGCAAATTGATGCAAAACCTTACAATTACAGTAACAAACCCCTCGTCTCACATCTCACATCCCTCTATTCGTCTATTCCTCTTGTCTATGCTCTATTTGTCTACGGACGGAAGCCGAGGGTGCGATAAGGGTATTGGGCTAGGTCAGCCCTCCGATTGATAACCGACGCATCCGCCCTCTGCCTTGAGATAAAACGGTCAGGGATCGTGGAGATAATTTTTGGATGAGTGTGTGAGAAGACAAAGGAATTGCGTCAGCTTATTGTATCTCAGTATCAATGTACTTACTATAGGTTTGGTTATTATTTAAACAAACATTTGTCTCATCACAGGACTATTTTATAACCTAAAGAAAGAACAATAAAACAAACTTTTATTTTACAAAGAAAGCTCCATTGAGTCCGACGACTCGTAGCTCAAAAAAATATTGATTTACACAAAATAAAGAAAAATATATTCAGGTTTGAAAAAAAGGTCTTCGATAAAATCGATTTGATCAACCATTCATAATCGTTAGATTTGGCAAACAATATGTCTGCTACACATCACTACAAACATCAACAGAGAACTGTCAAATGTGTTTAAAAATCATACATACATATCACACTGTAGTGACAGACATTTTAGTGAGTTTTGAGCGTCGCCTGGTGACAATCAAGTCACTAAAATTTCTGTCACTATTCTTCAAAACCTCGTATCTAGTAAGTACATTGATACTGAGATACGAGCTTTGTTTTAAGTAGGTATTTGTTAATTAGTGAGTTTTGGTTGTCAACAGACGTTATGTAAATGTTGACACTGTTCGGTTTTTAATTAGAGAACAGTGACGTTTACGGGTTGTTACGCGTCTGTTTGTTGTCCTTCTTATCGGTTAGTTACTTTATTATAGTTATGTGCACGTGTCCTGATTGGTAACATTATGAAATAATGCATAAATTAAATTACTTTATATTGTATCATTCTAAAGTACATCAGGGTGTTTTTATTATTTATGTTTTTGCGAATTCTGCAGTAATTCGAGTGTGCTTTCAGATATCGCCAAATAAGCGATGTCACAGGTATATAGAAATTAACAGTAATTAAAACACGATTGTTGCGAATAATTCACGTTCCTCCCAGTCAGTTGATGCTTGATATCTATGGCGTCGCTTTTAAATGAAGACGCAAGATTTAAACGAATAAGGGTCCTAGTAGCGAACAGCTCCGTGAAAGTAGCAATGTAACCTGATTCAAATCGATTCGTTTATCCAGATTAACCATTACCTAAGTTTAGCTTGACACTTCACGAAATAGTATTTTGTGAAATATTGATGTACCTACCCATGTCTTTCTTTTAGCACAAAAAAAATAAGGAGAAGCAAGTAAATGTTTACCAAGTATTAAATTTTAGCCAACTGAAGTACCAGCCTAAGTGTTAATATAATGCATCGCAGTAAGCAACATGTCCTCAGAGAAATTCCTGAAAGCAATGACTATTCCTTTCTTGGCAAAAGATTTAAACGATCATAAACACGGGTCTTACAATCACGAAGCCGGCAAACCAGATTCCGAGCCAGCCATATATCCAGTCGCTGACAAAAGACTACTTTGAGTGCTAGGAGATGTAAATATCGAGGATTTTCTACCTAGAGGCGAAAACAAACGTTTTCTGAGCTCCAATGCTCATATTAAGGAATGTTTTCTTATTTGCTTGCACATAAATGCAATAGTTTTTTTATTAGTATCTAAATATAACAACTATTTGAGATACTTTCTACTTAATTCTATTTTACTGGATCTTTAGAATTGAAATACCTTATTGGCGAAGTCTTTCAGAGAGCTGTTCAAGTAATTACAGTTTTTTATGAACGAAAAAAGTAATATACTCAGTTTGTTTTTGTACATTAGCTTGTTATCGTTTCGATCATTACGTATATGCGTCCCTTTCTTATAACAGCTGAGTAAAGGCGAACGATACTCGGAATCGGTATCGAAAATCGACCGGAGCATACCGGGACCGTTAGGCAATTTTAAAACAATAAAAAAACGGTACACATCTGCCAAACTGCACGTGTGTATGACAACACACACACATCATACATACGATATACGTGGCTACGATACCAGTGGAAATGGGTAGAGATTCTGAACGTGTTCTCTTTATTAAAGATTATAATATAATTTTAAATCCAGCCAGGTGTCTGCCACCATCTCTCTAGTTACATGCAGGTGCGCTTGCAATTCGTGCAACACTTTTTTTTTTAATTCGCAATCACAAAACGGCACTGATACATTCAGCCAGCGTTCCCATCACGAAACAAAGCACAGTTCGCGGCTTTCCCAAGCTTCTCACCAAAATAAAAAAAAACAACGGTTATAATTAGTTATTGGCATTTACACAACGTTTTTGCAGCTACTAATAGATCATAACGGGCCATTTCTGCCGTCTCAACCGGTTTTCGCTGCACTCCTTGGCGTTCGAATTCGAAATTTAAATTTTGTTTTTTTTTATCGTACCAGGGAAGGCATTTGCGTCGTCCGGAGGTCCCCAGTCATGGCGTTGCTGCACGATGCAATGGAACATTGCAACCGTCGCGGGACGGCGCGCGCCGCGAACTGCCGCGCAGCCTCCGCGGGATGCGACCCCTCACCCCCCTCCTCTAACGACCCCAAAGGCGTTTTTCGGGAGCTAACGCAAACATATCGTAGTTTCATTCATAATGATCGTGGTGACGATTGGTCTATTTTTAGTGGTTATTTTGAATAGGATTCATCATCGATTGGGCTTTTCCTCGAGTATTGGCTCAGTTCGTTGGTATGTTGTGTTTCCCGTTTACCAAATCACGATTTAGATGTTTTTCGTCGACGTAAATCATACATAATACTTATTTTGTCTTAGTTTTACAAACTCTTGGTAAAACAAAATAGTGCGTGTAAATTAAAGGCCAATTATTTTTATTAAATGTTAAATTGCACTCATATGCAGTCCTAGCCTTTACCAATTTAGTGGTGTTTCATAAATAATATTTAAAAAATAAATCATTTAGTGATTTCCAAACGTTATTCCAATTTCAGTTTTACTCATGGAGCACATTATTATTATTTACCTAATTCGAAAAATCTTAGCATTGCTACTCCCTTCCGTCACTCACTTGTGTTACATTCGACATGTATAACAAATTATTCTTCTGAATTAGCAGCAAACTTGAGTTCCAAACACCCATAGGTTCCTTTGAACTGCATTATTTATCTTCGGCGCGTCTGTTATTTTCGTAAGCCCGGAAGCCGAACAGAACGTGAAAAAAACTTGGAGAATGTGCTCATTGTCAACACGACTTAGGGCGGGTAAGCGCCAGCCATATTCGATAAAAGTTAAACATTAATAAAATTGTCTATTCGAGAACTAATCAAGGTACACTTTGTTATAAACAAAAACAATTCTTACGTCAATCTGCTTTTTCACAGCTTCAATGCACCAATAGACCTTTTGTTCGAGATCGGTCTCGGTTCGAACAACGTTCAACATGTACAGTCAGCTGCAGAAAGAAACACGAATAGTCCGTTCAAAGAAATATAGTCTCTCAACTAGACAGTAATAGTCTTGCAAAAATATTTTGTCCGGGCTATATAGGATGATCTCTTTGACTAGACTATATCAACCATGGACGTCCATTGCTGATCATGTTCCTCCTGGTTCCCTAGTTCGCCACAAAGTGCAATTCTGCGCAAATTGCAGTCACCGACTCCCCGCAACCCTCACGAAGTATACGTCCACCTACTCGAGGGCTGTCCTACGCTACCACGCGTGGTTGCCACACCACACTACTGCCCCATCGGCCATCCGCTATCCAGGCTATATGACGTTGCCTGCCACTGCAACCGAGCAATCCCGCGAGCTATATCGGGTACTTTGATGCTTCTGCCTATATATCATTTCCGATTCTCTCACACAGTAAAACTCCAAGCATACCCCTTTCATTACACGTTGCGTGATTTTGAGCCGCCTTAAAAGTCCCATTGTGGAACGCCTTATAAGCAAGTATACTTCGGGATTTTTGGTGCATGAATGATGTAATAGATAGGTACAACTAAGCCGACAATAGGCGTCAAATGTTTCCTGCACCACTGGGTATGCCTATAAGTCCCATATCTCAGTTTCGTAAGTTATTACTGGCAATACGCACTGCTCGAAAACTTACGCCTTCAGGCGCGGGAGAATTTTCGGCGTGAAGATAGAAGACACACCATCCGGAACACTGCATTCTCTAGTTCGATTCGACGATTGACCTCTTCGAAGTTAGATTTACCTGGACAATTTGTTCCAGGAAATCTCCTCAACGACTTCGAGGTCTGAGCTCGCAACAACAGACTATCACACTAATATTATAAAGGCGAAAGTTTGTGAGTGTGTTTATGTGTTTGTTACTTCTTCACGCTCAAACGTCTTGACCAATTTTGATAAATTTTGGTAAGAAGGTAGCTGACACCCTGGATTAAGGTATAGGCTATTTTTTATCCCGAAAAAATGTAGTGTTCCCGCGGGATGAGCTTGTAACACCGCGCGACGCAGCTAGTTCTTGTATATTTTTGTGCGGACTGTACCCATAACTGGCTCGACAAGTTTACAAACAGATCCCAGGTTCTAACGGAGAAGTGAAGCCTTTTGTTGTCGAATTGAACGAGATGGCTTACATTTTCTTCGGTGGAGTGGGGACTCTGGATACATTGACTGAGACACAGTTATTTGTACCGCACACTACTCGATCTTTTAGTACCGGGTAAATGAGCAGATGGTAAATTCAAAATTGCAATTTTTAAAAAGTTAGCGGAATACTAAAATATAAACTTTTCAAAGCTGTTGAATATGCAGTATTATAAGTATTTGATTATAATCTCATACGGGTACGAGTATTTCAATTTAAATAACAACCTCAAACTTGATCTAACTTTAAATTGCTAAACCCTCTAACCCGCATACATACTCAGAAGTTAAAAAACTTCTATACGGGTAGAAATGCACCTTTCAGGCAAAAATACCGATTCCCGTCACGTCTCCCTGCTTACCACACTTATGGATCGTATCTTCACCATTCAAAAAGTCTTAACGTAATATCTTACGAACAATACTTACGACCTTTTGAATTGCAGTGGGAGTTATAATCTTGTTCAAAAAGGTCTTCTTAACGAAGCCTGATGTTAATGGTATTTAAAACCTTTTGAGGACAGCAGATGCAAGGGGCGAAGAAGTGCATCGCGGTAACGATCCTGTTAACATCTGCGATAAATCGGGAGACCAGTCGCCGGACGGATCCGGTCTGGTATTAGCATATCAGACTGATGCTATCGGTGCGGTGCTGGATGTTAAAGAGAGCTTACGCAAGCACACTCTGAATCTGCTTAAATATAATCTGACAAAACGAAATTGGTACCTCTATAGGTACCTATGTACCGAAGTGCATTGAAATAAATTCTAATCATTGAATAAATTGCATTTTTGATTGATCGGAACTAGAAGAACTGACTTTATGACTTAACCGTCTAGTGGGGGTTGTCTTGTCTGTGCTTAACAATGACAAAACTAATGGATTTGGATCTTCAAACATGTTTGTATGTATGAAAACACTTTATTGTATACAAAAATAATTCACAAAACTTCAAAAAATAATAAACATGTACAAGGCGAACTTATCCCTATAAGGGATCTCTTCCAGTTAACCTTTGAGCAAATGAGAAAATAATGGGATATCCAAGAAAGGAGTACGCACTGTGGTTCCTTGTAAGATTTTGTTTTTTTAATGTGGTTTTCTAACGTTTGTCTGCGTCTCTCATACATACTTACTATAGGTACTCAAGCTCATCGTAAACGTACAAATATTTTACATACCTATGACGACTAAATCATGTCTATACATAGAGTGTACATCTCTAAATATCTGTATACAAACAATCATATCGGTTAGTTAATTCCAGATTGTGCGACTTCCCTAGAATCTCTCGTCACTTCCTACAGTTCTAGCCCAAGTCCTGCGTTGTTAAAAATAATCCTAGTATTTGTGCTCTGAGAAGGGTTACCGACCTGAAACACTAATTTTTATTTGCGATCTAAACGTTTCGCCAAATTTTCATTTGTACGAAAGCCATTTTTTTTCAAAACTGTTAAGTTTTATAAAAGGTTCTTTAAAACGATGTTTATAAAATCCTGAAAATAATACGGGTTTGAGAAAAAATATACTTTCGGACAAACGAAAATTTGGCGCAACGATACAGACGGGAATGTTCTGAAGTTGAGATAGAATACCTCTGAGAAGCTTTACAAGTTTTTTCCAATATAGAGAAATCCACAGGACAGCGGCAGTCGAAGTGTGTATATGGGTGTAACATTTATCAACAAATCTGGACACTGATCTGCAGACAAATCCGGCCTGAGCACATTAGCATATCAGCGTCAATTGTGGGAGTTGCACAGGATTTACGATCCTGGGCGATCCTGGGCTCGGATGTTCGGGTCGTCTACGAAGTCAAGAGCGAATCAGTTGCAATTACCTAATATTATCAAGGCGAAGTGTAGGTGTTTTGTTGTTTTTGTAAGATGTTGAGCAATATTTAGATACAGATAGTTCCCCCGCAACTTAGTCCGCGAAAAACTTTTGTCTTACCGTAGCCGGGTACAATACAATACAATACAACAATACTTTATTGCACACCAAAAAAAGTTTACAAAAGGAAACAAGATAAATACAATTTATAAATAACGGTAGACAACAGGCGGTCTTACCGCTAAAGAGCGATCTCTTCCAAAAAAAAAAAAAAAAAGTATCCTGTAACCATCTTTGGATATCCAGCAGTATCTGTACTAAAGTTGGTTAAAATCCGTCCAGCCGTTTCGGCGTGATGAGAGGACAAAGACATTTTTACCGATAGTTGATAGTTTGGGAGGTGATTTTTGTCCGAACGAGCGTATAGTGTTTCCGTTTCAACTTAGCTAAAAATGATTTTGGTATGTCCAGTTGTCCAGGTTTTCAAAAATTCTGTTTTAAAAAATGGTGGACAGATATTTCAGCCATTATAAAAAAAGCACAAGGTCGACAGCTCACAAGAGTCATTAAGTTTCATTATACACACAAAACACTTTCAAGAACAATAATATACACCTTCTGTAGGAATCCCTTTTGTATTAGTTATTTTCGCCTCGGATGTTGTGAAAGCAGCCCAATATTTTGACAACAAATCGCCTGTCATACTCCGCTCGCGCCCAAGTCCTCAAACCACTCGTGATATTTCAACTTTGTATACGGAACGAAGAATTATTTTGTACGCATTCTGGAGGAAGCATAAATCTTTCTCCTAGGTTTTTCGCATTCCGAGGAATACGCTTCATCACACTTGTCATATTAAAATTGCTTGCATAAAAGACTGGTCTATCTAAGTAGGTACGCAATAAATATATTCATTGCATACCTACATCACATCTGACGTATTAAAATATTAAACACTTCAGATTCAGATTCGTTTATTTGCATATAATACGTAATAAAAAGGTCTTACAATAATCGTTCTGGTAACAGTATTAGTCGACATACTCAACATGCAAATAAAGCTAACAAGTCATTATTCAAATTATATTATACAGCATTGATAATTACAATTATAGAATAGCATCTAGAAACATTAAAATTATCAAATAAAAAATAAATAAAAAAGTTTGATTATAGTATATTAGTAATATTATAAATGGGAAAGTTTGAAAGTATTTCGTTATTCATTAGGCAGTGTAACACGTTGAACAAATTTTAATGGAACTTGGCACGCTTTAAGATGAATCATGGATTGAAACAGGATAAGTACTTATTTTACGCGTGTGAAGCCATGAATCAAATCAAATCAAATCATTTATTTTGCTAAACATACACAGGTGGTATAACAACATACATGTCAGTAGGATTAAGTTACATGAAGGCATGTTTCGCCATAATTCGGCATGCAAAATCTTATTCTAACTTAAAAAATAATAATAATACTAATGCTAAACCCTAATCATACAATTTATCAAAATATTCATTTAAATTATAAAATGGTCGAATAATCAAGTAGGATTTTAATTTTCTAGAAAATTCATGAATAGTATTACATTTTCTTATGTCCTCATTTAGAAAGTTATATATTTTTATACCATTATATTCAATACTCCGTTTAAAATTTACATAATTTTTAGATTTTGGTAACATAATGTCAAAATTGTTTCTACATAATCTAAGTGGTCTATTGTTATTGTTAATGGCAAAAGTGGACTTATTTTTATAGATAAAAATGCTTATTAAGTAAATGTAAAGTGATATCACAGTCAGTATTCCATGTTTTATAAAAAGTGGACGACAATTTTCAAGTGGTTTTGCTTTTCCGACATACCTAAGAGCTTTTTTTTGTAACAGGAGAACATGGTACACATGAGTGTAGTACATTCCCGGAAAATTGGAATTGCCGGCCGTATAAGGATACATACGAGGCCGGCAATCCCTTTTCACGCCGAGGTAACTCGCCTAGTGCAACACCAGGGGATTCGACAACCTTTAAAAATCTATACACATCTTATTTGAAGTAAAAACCTTGAAAGGCAGCCCATTCCATAGCCTAAGCATTTGCGGGAGAAAATTCCTTTGGACTGCTTTTCGAATCGAATATGCAATTATGCATCATATGGTTATTCGGGGTATACCAAACCGACATATATATCCACGCTATAACACGTAGTTCTGTTCAAACGTGTGAATTTTCCGTTGACATAAATCCAGTTCTATAATTAGTACGCTCGGAGTGTTTATAAATCCGCCGCACATAAAAACGTAATTACTCGTTTATCGCACTATACCACACGCATATGGGGCATGTAATGACATCGACATATGCAATCGTTAATATACCGCACAAATTATTGACAGATACAGATTCTGAGTCGTGAGTCATGATTCATGACTGATCGCAGTAACATTGATGAAACAAACTGAAGTAGCTACTACGCAATATATCAACTTTATGATTTCCGGGACTGTTTCGGCACTTTCATACTGATGGTTGTGTAAGCTGTAGACCTCGAGACTTTTACTCAGGTTGCAACGAAGACCTAACTCGCTTGGTCAGTTAACATACGATTATCTCCACTTTGACACTCGGCAATTATCGGGCGAGGTGGGAACTACAAATGACACGAGATACATTGCTGCATATTCCTAACATCCTACTAGGATATTACAGTCTAAAACAGTAATGTAAATCAACCTTCCTAAATGTATTTTTTTACAGTAGACCTATGAATAACACAGATGCGGCTTTATTTAATTATTTCAAACTACAAATAAAATATTATTTTGTATATATCTTAAATATTGTATGTGAGTTAATTCTAGGATTTTGTATACTCTATGTGATAACACGAACCTTTACGATTTAAACTACTGTACAAGCTTTGTGCCAAAATGTCATCATCGACGGAAAGACATTAAGACAGCCTCCTTATGACAGAGACAACCTGACGGACTGAGAGACGGACTGACGGTTGGGACTGGTGAAAATAAATAAATGGCAGTGAACTGACAATAATTCTGGACTGACGTCAGAATTAGCGTGTAACTGACCTTCAAGAATCCTCACAGACAGCTTTATATAATCAAGGAAAGTCAAAGTCAAAGTGTTTTATTTTGTAAAACATAGGTGAATATAGGCGGAATAAAAATATAACGAAACACTATGTTTTGCCAGTTGGCGTACAAAAACATCCATTTAGCAGCTAACTATACCATGCAATTAATAACAAATTATATTATCGATACAAACTAAAAGAAAAACAACTTAAATTAAGAAACATATTAGGATTAAAGAATTGTATACATGAAAAAAGAAAAAATGTAATTTCAACATTATTGTACCAATAGGAAAAGAACAACGTAAGAAGAATATTTCATAATCATATTCATACGCGATTAAATTCCGTTTTGTTGAGATGATCCTTTGTTTTAAACCACAAAAACTGTATAAGTACGTGTACGGCGCCACGTTTACAAATAATGCAAGTACAGTTTGGACGAGCGCACTTAGCATTAGTTGTAAACGTTTTATTGTTGGTACTAAAATAATTTACCACCAGCTATTTAAGTCTTCTGTTTAGAAGCAAAACGTATTATGTCCAAGGAATTTCGATTATTAACTGCCTCTTTGTGTCCGAATTAGTTGTTATACAAATATGTATTTAACTGTGCTGTTCATTCATAAAAGGTTTGAAATGAAAGCATGTTTATTTCTTAGCAAAGATTTGTTTTTGTAGAAAGGTGCATTACAATAAAATTGTTTTCATATTGTCTGACATATCCATCGGTCGTGCTCTGTGGATTATTAAATATTATAAATATGATAAAATAAAGCAGTATTGGTACAATCAATCAATCAATTGTTTAAATTAATAAAATCAATGTACAAAACAATGTCATTTAGTCACCAATATAAACAAATGAACAACACTATCACTTGACCAAAACAGTTTTCAATATTCACTCATTTCCCTTTCCTTAAATCATTACAACAACAACAAAAAGAACCTACTCAAAAGAACATCGTGATGCACCCAGCGCCCTTGGTAATAATAGCTCTGATATTGATTGTAAGGATAAGCAAAAGCTATAGGTTCCGAACAACAGCTGGTTTGCGTGATGAGGGGCAGGGTAAGGAGGAAGGGGAGGGGGAAAAGGAGGGTAACCAGTCTGCGCGCACGCAAACCTTAAATCTGCAAGTAGCCTTATTAGGGCTGCTACAGATATAACAAAGCGACGTATTATTTACAGCAACGTGTAAACGATCAATCTCGTTTTATTAGCGACCCGCGAAACAAATGGGAACTAGAGTTATTGTGTGATTAATTAATAATTAATCATAATTGTGGTGCGATTACAATTTTATAAAACTATCCTTTACATTAAAGAAGAATCTGCTTCCTAAATTCTGTATCTGTATATGTACCTCCTATTTCGAGAAAAAATATGTATCATATTAATTTCTGTTATCAGTTATTCCATTCGTTCAAACTCGTCCCATGAATTTTTACACATTTCATTCCGAGAAAAGCTAAGAAATAACTAACTATCATAAGAACCTAAAATTATCTTAACCACTGTCAACCCTAATATTTTTCACAATATGAAAACAATTTGCCGAATCCTTACTCAGCTAAATTAAAGCACATAGGGCTGTCACCGTTAAAGTCCCTGAGTCAGACAAGGGCGGCACTAATGAACCGTCACCGGCCCTCGTCGATAAACAAGATTATAAAGATTCTTTCACTTGGAGGAACAACTGAGCGATGCTATTGTGGAGGTACTAGTGACGCGACGCTTCGTGTAGCATGCGGCATATAGGGCTGTCAACGGCAAAGCTCCTGAGTCAGACAAGGGCGTCTCTAACGAACCGACATCAGCCCTCGCCGACTGGATTGTAAAGATTCTTTCACTTGGTGGAACAACTGAGCGATGCTTGATGCTATTGTGAGGGTGTCCTCAGTCCTATAGTGACGTGATGTTTCGTGTAGCATGCGACACATATGGCTGTTAACGTTAAAGTTCCTGAGTCAGACAAGGGCGTCACTAACGAACTGTTACCGGTTCTCATTTGCCGATAAGCAACACTAATAAAAAAATATTTCACTTGGAGCAACAGGTGATGCTATTGTGAGGGTGTCCTCAGTCCTATAGCGACGTGATGCTTCGTGTAGCATGCGACACATAGGGCTGTCAACGTTAAAGTCCCTGAGTCAGACAAAGGCGTCACTAAAGAACCGGCCCTCACCGACTTAGATTGTAAAGATTCTTTCGCAGAGCGGAGCTATTGTAGAGTACTAGGGACGTGATGTCTGGTAGTCTTGTGGCATGCGACTGCTGTGCGACAATAATCAATATTGAATTGAAGCAGCAAAATAACATCCCATAATAACTAACCGCAATATCCCTTGTCTTTTCTCATATTGTCACAGGATGCAAATAAATAAATAAAGGAGGGAGGCAGGAGGGTCCAATATCCTAAATTCGAACTTCGCAACGAGAAACCAAACGTCCGAAAGTACAGGGAATAAAATAAATACGTAGGTACTCTTGCATCGACAAGAAGCTGTTTGACTGCGACTATGTTATTAATAATTATATGCTTATAAATTATGAATAAAACTACGTATATTTTTCCCTACTTTTTTTTAACCTGAGTTGTGGCGCAGCCTTGACTTAAGAAACGGTTAAAGTAGCGTAATAATGAACCTTCACCGCCACTATCCAGCGAGCCGAGGGGATAATAGGGAGGCTGCGTCATCGATAAACAAGGCTTGGGTTCTTATTTATGTAGCCTCTGTGACGCTGCACTATAAATATAAGTCCTACTATTTTTATCTTAGAGCATAGTTATATGGTAGTAATTTTTATTAAATTAAACGAGTGACAAAACGTCATTTAAATCTCATAATCATAATATTTGCACTAGCTGCGCCGTGCGGTGCTACTCGCACATCACACGGGAACACTTCATTTTTCGAGATAAAAAGTAGCCTATGTGTTAATCCCGGGTGCCAGGGTGTCAACTACCTTCATTCCAAAATGTATTAAATTGGTCCAGCCGTTAAAGCGTGAAGAAGTAACAAACATACACACAAACACTCAAAAACTTTCGCCTTTATAATATTAGTGTGATTATGTTTAATCCGAATACGAGGCATCTCGCACTTGTATGCCGTTTTAGAAAGACTAAAATTTTTCGAGTATCAATATTATTTTAGTATATAGTGAACAAAAAGTGATTACGTCTTACGAATACTGATAGATTGAATCAATCAAACTAATCTAAATATTACTGTCTATACCAAAACATTGTAGGTATGTATGTATTACCAAATTGAATTGACCAGTAACTTCAATCGTTTTCAACATTTTAAAACATGTAAGAATAAGAGAAACAGCAAAATAAAACATAAGTAGTCGTCAAATTGAATTTGAAGACGGTTAATTATCGGTCCACTTTCCTGATTGCACCCTACAGCTGTCTTTGGGCGTTTATAAAAACCTTCTACGGACTCCGGGGTTTCGGCCAAATTATGTAAATTTGACAGGTGCGTGGCACCGGGCGCCGTGCCGCGGTCCGTGACCGTATTAAAAAAAACATTTGCAGCTACTAAAAAAAAAAACAAAATTCGTTTGCGTTCTCTCTGATTAAATCGTTTGCGGTATGAGTATGAAAAGATAGCATGATGTTTTTTAAGTTTGCTTAGTTTATGGTTGCAAAGTGCACATAATTGAGACGTGGAGGACAAGAAATTGCTGCATTTTTGCTTTAGCGACTTTTAAATTTACCAAAGGTCGTTGTAATCGGTATAAATAATACTCTGGCGGTAATGTCGCAGTTCTTTCATATTTGAGTTGTTATCTGCACACTGCACACCTGCTTTCCTTGTGAATTTTAAGACATGTCTCGGGTGCAAATAAGGTGAGATAAGGTAAGGTAAACGACGCACTAAAAGTGCACGTGTTTATAGTAGGTATAAATAAAAATTCTTGCATAAAAATAAGAAAACGTAAATCATTTTACTTCATACAGGCCAGATACTCTTTAAATCTAATGGGATCGTCCTTAAATGTATTTAAATCGGTCAAAATATAAATTTCAGTTTCGTGGGAAAATTGGACTTTAAGCTTTGGCTTGCAGAAGTTAATATGGTAATTTATTTTGTTTATTTTTGATGAAAAAAGCTCCTTAAAAAAGGAGAAACATAATAATAACTGCTTGTGACCACCGTTTAACCACCTCACTATACTCGTACAAGTCCAAGGCTAGAGGAAAAAGTACTCGTTTTGCGAGACGGTCCAAAATCTCAATACTAGCCGCCTGCGACATTGACTAAGGGGCAACATAAGGGCGACCACACACGAAGACGTCGCGACCGTTTCAAGCCACGACTATCTATATTTTCGTTGATGACTATTCTTCCATTCAGACCATTCTTACTGTGAGTACACAACTATATAAATTATCGCAACTCAACACATTTACATATTTCGAGGCGTCGTTTTTACTCCCGGAAAGAGAGCATATGGCAACTTTTTCTTCTTTTAACGACTATTAAAAGAACAAACACAATCTTGTGAATAATAACAAACTACTTAGCTCGGTTAGGTTACGTTAGGAACCTAACGGCATTATGAAAAATGCCCCAAAAGCAAATTAAAAGTTCATTTGTTTTCAATGAAAAATTCATTAGTTTTTTGTTTCATTACAGACTCGCTCCGTAAGGCTTGATATATCTCTACTGAAGCAGAGCGGAGAAATGAACCAATCAGGCTGCGTCTCTGTGAAGCCCAAAAGAAGTGAATTTAAATCTGAGGAACGTGATTGGTCCATTTTATTTGTAAAGTGTCTCCGCAAACGGAGATGTCTCCGCTCTACTTCTGTGGATAGCGCCAGCCTTTGGATTGAAACTCCTATACTATAAAACTACACACAATATTATGTAAGAAAGTACTAGCAATAACAAGTGGATAGCTCCTAAACTAAACAAGATATGTAAGAAAGTAATGCACGTCTAGCACAACTGTAAAACGCGACTCTGTCGCGCGACATTATGCTATCTGTCACTTTCCTTTCAATGCCATGCGAGCAAGACAGGCGTTGCTAAGTCTCGCGGCAAGCGAAGTCGCGACAAGATATATGCTAGCATGGCTAACTAAAAAAACTTTTTCCACAAATGTTACTATGGTACTGAGTGGCAAGTACTAAGTGCATGTAAGTATAACTCCTAAGGCCACGTGTACGAGCACCTTAAGGGCGCTCATTAGCAGGCGAGCGGCGCGCCCGACGGAAGCCGTAATCGCGGCCATTGTTCGCGGGCAGCCTTATTGTTCTTCTGGACCGGGATGGCCGCGGATCGATGATATTTAAACGGATTCTACTATTTTAAATAAAACAATTTAAGCGGAACCTATTGCAGCTTCCGTAAGGCAAAGTAAAACACGATATTCTGCGTCAAAGTTACATTATTACAAACAACTCAGTTTAAAAACTGAAATAAAGGCCTTCTGAAGAGAAGGCCTTATTATTATGGTGTCGTTTAAGTAATCATTCATCTTTCTGGAGCTGGCATGTTCAATAAAATGATCAAAGCTAATTGATTAGAAGATGAAAAAGTAACCTAGTGTCATTAATGGACTATTTAGCGCAATTTCATGTTATTTATTGACCAAAGCGTCCCCGTTTCAGCTTAGCCAAAAATTATTTCCGGATATATCCGGATATTCTGTTGTCCAGATTTAAGGCTGTTCTCGCCTACAGGCCATTTCTCAACCGCTTGTTATTAAATTTTGTGAGTAGGTTCGATAAGTAAATAGATTTTTTTATTGATTTATTTTTTAGTTTTTTTTAAATGTGGTTAAAAAATCACATATTTCAGCAATTTGTAGACAGGCAGCGTAACGCAGTGTGTGGGGCTCAGACGAGGTGGACCGACGATTCGTAAGTTCGAATCCAATTCGATTATTTATTCATAAAAATACATTTTTTACGTCATTTCGGAACCATCTCGCGAGGTCTACACTCTACAGTCACTTTCACAACCCGTCGATTTATTAACTGGAATAACAAAAATCTATATACGAGTATAATACCTACTGGCCGATATATCAGTAAGTCCTTTTGAAGTTCTAATGATGATGAGTCACAGCAGTTACACGGTAGTGGTTAACCGTAGTTAGGGTTACCATTTAGGAATTTGAAAAGTCCTGGCAAAAAGCCGGACGAATCGAAAAAAGTCCGGACTTTTTAGTCACCAAAATAGGTAGGCATGGTAGTAGGTAGACGCTCGCATTGCGGGATTTGCGAGGGGGTAAGTGCGGGGTGCGGGCGGTGTTTTCTCATTATTCCAACTTATTTGAAAAAAGCCGGACAAATTAAAGGGCCGGACAAAGTCCGGACAAGAGTCGAAAAGTCCGGACATGTCCGGACAAATCCGGACGTATGGTAACCCTAACCGTAGTGGTCTCCCCTCCGACCTCGATCCATGGAGTATGACGAATACGTCCACAATTATAATTAGGTACTATTTATTTGTAACTGCGAATCTGAGACCCGTTGACCTCGATTATTGTAAACCAATACTTCAGTTCCGAGAAAACTGTACTCTTTACGATATAGTATACGTTGTTATTATGAATTACTTACAAAATTGCAGTTCACTAGAATTGTTACCTCGAGAAACTTAGTAGTTTCAGTAGTTATAGATTTTTTTCCATGTTCTTTGAGGCTGTTCTGGCGATCGTTCTCTGAAATGACACCGAGATTACCTTAAGATACAACAGTTCGACAATTTTAGAGAGATCTCTCCATTTCATTGCCATCCGTCACTTTTGACGTATCCCTACTTGACAAGTGGCGATATCCTTAGAACATCGCAACTTCGTCAATCCGGTCGCGCTTAATTTGCGTTTCCTTTGTATGTGACGGCAAATAACAGGCGCATACTTTAACTTGACCGTGTAGTGCGTGAAATTAGTCACTTATGGTTGACAATCATTATCACCTTCGTATTTCCCAAAATTGATATGAGATATGTCACTTGAAGCTCATCGCATTTTAATGACAGTTCAAAGGCGATATCACTGTTATCTAATAGAGTTTTGAAGTTTTGCGATCTCTCAAACGGCATTCTCGAATTAGGCCACGCTATTCGAAATAACTTCAGAAGCCCAGGCAAGACAAGACAAGTATTCATAACATTACATATGATGTAAGATGTTTTCAAAGTTAAAACAAACCTAAGTTAAATGGATATACACCAATGCTTTTACTATAAATATACATTACTTAGAATACAATACAGCATATTTTTTGTATAGCTGTTAGAAATGAATTATACTATTATTGCTTTTATTTCATTTGATTGATAGGTATTTAGGTATTTCAGGCGTGGCGTGTACAAACACAAAGTAATGTAATAATGAAGCCAGTGTCCATAGGGACTAATAAAGTACAACACTATTATAATTATTAATACCAGACATACACAACTATTTTAACCAGTCTTTTGACTTCCTCCACTCGCTCAAACTATTATAGACCGTACACTTTAGTAGAAATAGGGAGCAGTACCTACGTCTAGTGTAACTGTGACACGTGACTCTATGTCGACATCTACCTGAACACTTTCCTTTCAATGCCGTGCACGGTGCGAACAAGAAAAGTGATGCTGAATTGCTGAGTCGCTTGACCAGCGAAGTTGCGGAAAGACGCTATGCTAGCCCTGCAGTGCAGGTGAGTGCGAGTTGCGGGGATACTTTTTCAGAATGGTGTTTAAAACACGCGTTAATAAACTGCGTGTAATATTTCTACTATGCACATTATGGGCATAGGTTACAAATACAAATACAAGTACTCTTTATTGCACACCTCATATAATAACAGGAGAAATACAATGCAAGAAATTACAATTAGAGGTAAACAACAGGCGGTCTTATCGCTAAAGAGCAATCTCTTCCAGACAACCTTTGGGTAGTGGAGAACTTGAAAAAAAAAAATAAGATTTTGTTACTGTTTTAGGTTACTTTTATTAAGTGTTGCGAATTGGCGCCTGTTTCTGGCTAGCCTTGTTTGGAATCGTGAATCAGGCCAAAATAGGTGTAGTTAAGAAACTGCATGTATTATTGTTATCGTACACATCATGAGCAAAGGATTTCTTTTTATTGAGTGTGGCGAATTGGCGGCCGTTTCAGGCCAGTCACCATATTTGGAGGGCGCCGCATCCGGTCGGTGGCAGTTATTATACAGTATAACCCCAACTGGGCAGTCACACTTGTAAACTAAATAAAACCATAAGTTGTAAACTAAATAAATTCACGTTTTAGATAACGAGTGTATCTAGAGTTTTCAGGTTCTCAAGCGGGTAAAGGCACAGGAGCGGTTCGAACGCACCCTGACTTATGTTTTCTCGAATAAATAACAATATTTTTGCAAAAAAGCTTTGATGAGTTCATAACAGAGCGCTTCAAGCGCTTGTTGCTAATTGTGATGAAATCTAAAAGTAACATTATATTCACCTAAATTTCGTAACACAGGGCAGGAGTGTTTCAACTGCTCGGTCCCTTGTGGGACGAAATTTAGGCGAATATAATACAAGGGACAGCAGTCGAAACTCTCCTGATCCTTACACAAGTAACGAGCGGAAAACGCAGCATGGATGGGCTCCCAACTCCCAATGTGGATGGGAGTTATGTCTTTGCCCAATAGTGCTGAATCCGTTGAAGTATGTATTTAAAAATTTAAGACGATTTATCGTCGTCTAAAATAGATCAGTTATTGTTTGACGCCACGCTACTGGTAGATTTACACATGCGACGACGCGTTTGGCTCGGTTTGTATACACCTGCCTACTGAGCCGGCGGTCCCGGGTTCGAATCCCGGCCATTTATGTCATGGTTGTTCTAAAGTATATATTTATCTGACGACGCGTTTGGCTCGGTTTGTAGACACCTGCCTACTGAGTCGGCGGTCCCGGGTTCGAATCCCGGCCGGGGCAAATATTTGTGCAAATATTTGTTCTTGGGTCATGGATGTTATCTATATAAGTATGTATTTATATATTACGTATATCGTCGTCTAGTACCCATAGTACAAGCTTTGCTTAGTTTGGGACGGTCGATTTGTGTATGATTGTCCCTTAATATTTATTTATTTATCTATATAAGTAATATGTATATCGTTGTCTACTTAGTATCCATAACACAAGCCTTTTTGAGCTTAATTTGGGACTAGATCGATTTGTGTGAGGTTGTCCGATATTTATTTGTTTATTAATATAATACAAAAGTAGCTGGTGTTTACCAAGTAGATAACACGTTGCCTACTCTGCCTACTCAATGAACTCTTGTGGGTAAATTGGGAACAAAACCATCAGTACTGTTTACTTACACAACAAGACGGAGGAAATCTCCGCATAATGGAATTATGGCAGCAGGAAATGATGAAATGGAATTCAGCGCGATCAGAAACGTTGTTTCTATAACTAAGTCATCATCAGGACCAAATAATAATGGACAAACTTGCTTCTCATCACTCCAATTATGATTTTAGTAGTTTTTGGAAACATACCAACAGGTTAAGCACATCGCATACTCTCCCTGTGAGCGTCGAGGGCGTGGCTGAGGGGCAGGATATAGCAAACCTTTTTAAAGACCATTTTGCTGTCAAGTCTCCTCTGGGGCGGGCGCGCGGTGACGTTATTGAGCCCCCTCATGGAGCGGTTCCCAGTCTGATTAAAGCGGCTGATATTCGTGACGCATTGCGACGAATGAAAAAAGGGAAATCGCCGGGCCATGATGGGCTCAGTATCGAGCACTTACGACACGCGGGAGAGCACTTGCCCAGAGTGCTGGCTTTGCTATATAACCTGTGTCTCAACCATTCCTACCTGCCGCCATCACTCATGCGTACCTTAGTGGTGCCTATTGTAAAAAATAAAACAGGTGATGTATCAGACAAGTCGAATTATAGGCCCATTTCGCTTGCAACTATCGTAGCGAAGGTGCTTGATAGCGTGCTCAATACACGTCTAGACGAGTACGTGCAACTGCACGACGCTCAGTTCGGCTTTCGACCTGGGTTGTCCACTGAAAGTGCCATTGTGGTGTTGAAGCATGCTGTCAAGTATTACACGGAGAGGAAGACGTCGGTATTTGGTTGTTTCCTAGACCTCTCAAAGGCATTCGACTTAGTCTCGTACGACATCTTGTGGGCCAAACTGAAGTCAACCGGATTGCCAGTAGACCTTTTATTAATTTTTCAGCATTGGTATGGTAATCAGATCAATGTTGTGAAGTGGGCGAATGCACTGTCCTCACCGTATGTACTCGAGTGCGGAGTAAGGCAAGGGGGGCTAACATCGCCCAAGCTATTTAATTTATATATGAATGCACTGATCGAGGAGCTAAGCGGCGCGCATGCAGGTTGTTTTATAGATGGGATTAGCCACAACAACATTAGTTACGCCGACGACATGGCGCTGCTAGCGCCGTCGGTCGGTGCACTCAATCAATTAATTAGCATTTGCGAAAAATATGCTATCGCTCACGGGCTCGTGTACAATGCGAAGAAGACAGTGTATATGGTATTTAGGGCTCCGGCCATGGAAGCCCCGGATGTATCACTTCCGGTCTTGTTAAACGGGGCTCCAGTCAGCAGAGTCAGCCAGTTCAAATATCTAGGCCACTATTTGTCTGACAACTTCAAGGACGATGTGGATGTCGAGCGGGAACGCAGGGCGCTGGCGGTTCGAGCGAACATGCTGGCTCGCAGATTCGCTCGGTGTACGGCTGCAGTCAAAATAACTCTTTTTAGAGCATACTGCACGTCGCTGTACTCGGGTGCTCTGTGGGTGAACTGTTCGCAACGGTCGCTCAGCTCTCTGCGCGTCCAATATAATAACGCCTTCAGGGCGCTGTTGGGGCTGCCACGATTCTGCAGCGCGTCCGCCATGTTTGCTGAAGCTCGAGTGGACAGTTTTTCTGCTGTACTGCGTAAAAAGATGGCATCTCTTTTGATCAGAATACGTGGCAGCTCAAACAGCCTCCTGAAGACCATTGCTGTAAGAGGTGAGTGCTCAATAATGCAACACTTAATTAAAAATACAATGTCGTTAGCTAAATTTGAATACTAACATAGTTATAAGTAAAATACTAACAAAATGTGGATCTCGTTGTCTGAATAAATAAAGTTTATTATTATTATAAGTCGATCCCTTAAGGTGCGTCTCCACTTAAGGGGATCGACCAATCACAGAGGTGAAGCGGAGCTGAGATACAGATTTCAACTCAGGTGATTGGTCTATCTATTCCGCACTTCTCTGCTCCGCCTAGCTTATTTGTCACTCAATAACTGAACTGAACCGTCCCGCTGCTGGGCAAAGGCCTCCTTCTTTTTAGGGTTCCCTACTCTAAGGATAATAAGTTTCTGTCAAAAAATTCATTTTAGTGACAAGCTTTTATAGCCGACTGTACTGTTCTTTGGATATTTATCAAATGCTCACTGAGACGATTCTAAAGAGCCAAAACTCGGTAAGATTGCTGTTCTATTATAAAGTTCTTATGGCCACCTTCCGGCTCCATCATCAGATCAGCCCCATGGTACCATTTTATTGTATTGTCATCAACGTTAAGTAAGTATGCAAAATTTCAGCTCAATCGGTTGACGATATCTGCTTCAAAATTGAGTCGCAAGATTCCACCCGAACAAACATACTTAAATACATACATACATATATACATTGCAAGTTAAATAAAATCTTTTAAAAACGGGACCCTATTACTAAGACTCCACTGTCCGTCTGTCACCAGGATGTACCTCATGAACCGTGATAGCAACAAGCACAGAAAAGAAAACAAAAAAAGTAAATTTTTATTTAGTTATACGGAACCTTCGGTGCGCGAGTCCAACTTGGACTTGTAGGACATTAGCCAGGTTTACTGCTCGATAAATAGGTGATAAAGCATCTTAAGCATCTGTCAATTTCGTACTTACATACTTGTCAAAAGGCGACGGATGTCATCTATTTATCGCGGCATCATAAGCTCCAGGTTAATACGCGGGTAGGTACGCAATTATAAAATGATCGTATAGGTCCAATACTAAAAGGAAAGATCTCGAGATGATGACTATGCTGTAATATCATTTTCTCAAACATGCAATGAAATATTGTCTTTGCGTTCCTTATAATAGGCTCGGAAGTATCGGTTTTTGGGCGCAACAACTCGAGAGGACTTGTAAAGGGATTTCATACTGCTTTTCAGGCCTAGGCCTGCAAAGTAACTTTTTTTTTGTTTCAACAACAAGGTCATTCACACAGCTGGCTGGTTTGACAAAAAGCAGGTTTTGTTTTTAAAGGTTGGTTGTTAGACACTTGTGGAAAAAAAAAATCAAGCTGGCGACTTTTTTTTTTCAAAATTTCAAATTGGTGCTAGGCGGCTAAAACTCGGTATCGGGGGGCTCTCGGGGCTCAAAAATATGAATCTGAAATCTTGTCCGTAAATTCGGTCAAATTCGGAAAATATCGAAAAAAAAAAACGATTTGTATGGAGAAAATTTCAAATTGGTCCTAGGAGGCTGAAATTCGGTATCCGGGGGTTTTTGGGGCTCCTGAGTCAGAATCTGAAATCGGATTTTTTAAATTCGGTCAAATTCGGTATCGGGGGGCTCTCGGGGCTCAAAAATATGAATCTGAAATCTTGTCCGAAAATTCGGTCAAATTCGGAAAATATCGGAAAAAAAAACGATTTGTATGGAGAAAATTTCAAATTGGTCCTAGGAGGCTGAAATTCGGTATCCGGGGATTTTTGGGGCTCCTGAGTCAGAATCTGAAATCTGATTTTTAAAATTCGGTCAAATTCGGAAAATATCGGACAAACAATATTAAGTGTTATTCTTTGAAGTATATTTTTTTATTTCATTGTATGTTTGAGAAAAGCACTATACATGCCTCGTCGTGAAAACGGATTCCCGGCCTCGTATCACTATCCGGCCTCGCTCGCACGCTCGCTCGGCCGTATATACCTACTTGGCCGGAAATCCTCATTTTCCCGGCCTCTGATGTAATGTACTATTGTGTAAAGCACCACGCTTGACTCACCGGTTTACGCTGTGCTTTTTCTGTCGGTTCTTATACATTTTTGAAACTTACCTGAAAAAAAAAACATAATACAATATCAAAATTAGCAAAATCATTTGTGTATAATATGTTAAGTTTGTAAAACCACCAAAGTAAATACAATTACGTGATAGTACGTTGCACCGTGTAGAGACACGATATCGTGTCACGATGCGACGACTTTTCGAAGAAACGCCGACAGAACGTGATTCAAAATTAAAATGGTTTACACCTCACGAAGCATCGTGGTACGATATCATGTCACGTAAATTACGTTTTGGCCCTATGGGCCGCTGCAGACGGCCGACGGACAGCATTTGTATTGTAATTCAGCTGCAAATCGGCAGTCCGAGAGCAGTTCTGATGCAGTTGACGTAACTGCAAACCAACTGTGCAGTCCGCTCGCAGCTGGCGTGCAATCGATCGATTGAACCGCCCGGAAACTATCATTTTACAGCTGGGTTACAGTTCAAATACTGTCCGTCTGTATCGGCCTTAAGGGATATGTTTTGAATTGAATATTTAAAAACTTGCCTTTGGTACATATTTTATAAGTCACGAAAAAATAAACTATATTGAATGGACTTCAATAACTGGAGGACTCGAAGCATACTATTAAAATCATCGATAAAACGTGTAGCAATATAAGAAATAAGAACCTTTTGCCTAAAAGGAAGAATACAATGCATAAGGCCCGATTCAATTTGATTTGAAGCACAAAAGAGGGCTTACTATAAGAAATATAATAAAAGGGACGTAAGTCGTATACTTTAACTATGAAATCGTGGCGTTTTGTGTATTGAGATCTGTGCAGGTAGCCATTTCGATACAACAGGCACGTATTACATTTCGCAGATTTGAGACGACATTAAACGATGTATTTTGGTTCACAATGGTACAGAGATCACAAGAATTTAAAAAAGTTATGTATACTAGCGTCAGCAGGACAGCACTCTAAATGAAAAAGACATGAAGTGACAGAAGACATTATCCTGTTTTATATACCTTTCTAGTAACTTCCAATCCAAAGGTACACATAGGTACACATAATATTAACTTATCGTTCAAGTTATTTGTACCTAAATGACCTAAACACTTCATGTGCCTTCAAAGTTACACCAGCATTGTGAATGCAAATTCAAATTCAAATTCAAAATATTTTATTTCGGATAAACATCAATATATCATGTTAGTAACAGAAAACTTTTATACTTATATGTTAGTAAACCTTAATAATTAATTTACCTACATACATACATATAATTATAATGTTCAAATGGTATGACACAGATCACGGCTACAAGTGAATATACCTTACTAACGGCTGGATCTGTGCCACCCAGTGACACAGGATGGGACAATTGTACCTATCTGCTATCACCTTCAGAACAACATATAGAAAAAAATAAAACTAATAATTTAGGCGACCTAAACTGTGATAATAAACTTCAAACAAAAGAGAGAAAAATAATCATGGTTCAAATTAAAAACAACAAGGTTTTAGAACATATTCAAGAGAGCGACTGTACCCCGTCAGGAAAATTAAAACACGTACTTTTTTCGCTCTTTTCACAACGACAAAAAGCTTCAAAAAAACGCGTTTAGCTTACGCGTACAGTTACAGTCACAACGACAATAAGGATCATAAAGACCATTGAATGATAAAGACTCTCGTTTTAGCTTACACGTACCAATACAGTAAAGCTACAGTCACTAGTCACAACGGCAATAAGGATCACAAAAAGACACGCGTTTTAGCTTACGCGTACCTACAGATACAGTAAAGATACAGTCACAACAACAGATTCAATCACAACGACAATAAGAATCAAAAAGACACGCGTTTCAGCTTACGTGTGTCTTTTTGACTCTTATTGAATGTGACTGTAAGTATCCTTACTGTATCTGTACCATCGACTGCAGCGGCGACGTCAATTACACAAATTGCATGACAGCCAGACGGTGTCAATGCCGCTTCTTCAATTAAATTACCCTCGCCGCTCTTAGTGGCCATTTTGTTCCTCTCCTGTCTCTGGTGCAAGGAATATAATACTCACAAGGAGAAGAACGCTAACTGCCATACAAGCAAATGCGACATACTCACACACGCACACCCTTACACGTATATGAGTCCTACAGCGCCTCAACGTCAGCCCAGTAAAAACTCAAAACCGGAACCGGAAATAGGTGTCATCAGTCAGAAAGTGACAGTTCAATATACGCGGGAAACTTGAATAATCAAAACAATAATATTGCTTTGTTAATCCGCGATATAATAACGTGCCAGTCAATTCGTGCTTACCTTTATATACTTATTTGTGTATTTTAATGCATAATGGTGGGACCATTAAATGCATGATTGCATGAAAAAATACGCAAACAAGTAAGTTGGCACTAATCGACATGTACATGTTATTATATCGCGGATTAGCAAAGCAATATTATTGTTTTAATTAATATGGATTTACGCAAAGTAACGCCTTATTTGTCCAAATACTTAACTGATATGTCAAGAAACCATTGTTAATAATAATAATGTCATACTTAACATCAGTAAGTTAAGTATTTGGAACTGCAGGTTTCCCTCACAACTCTGGAATTAACGTTAATTGTAATCATTCATTTGTATGTGAAATAAAACTAAATCAAGATGAAATCTACATTCTTTACTCAAAAAAAGAAGAATAATATGAGGTATTGCAGATTATAAATTCCGAGTGCACACCTTGAATACAGAATAAAATAATATACATCATGAGAAACAATAAAATAACAAGCAAAACGTCCACCATAACTTGGACACGCGACTCTTTTGTCGCGCGACAAATACTATCTGTAATTTTCCTTTCGATACCGTGCGAGATCGACAAGCGAAGTCGCAGCAAGATATGCTAGCCCTACAGAGGTAAACAACAGGCGGTATTATCGACTAGCGATCCCTTCCATGTAACATTATTTGCTGAGTATCTAACGCTTTTTAGGATATTGTGCACTTCTACATTTGATGATGAATCTATTTACGGGTCGATTGCAAAAAATTGTACATAGTTAAAAACTAAGTTAACAAAAAATCACGGTCGCTTCCTTTGTGTGACGAAAGTTAGTCATACAAAATGTATGGGTAACTTTCGTCACATAAAGGAATCAATTAAGTTTTATTTTGATTAAAGCCCTTAACTATGTACATTTTTTTTTTGCAATCGACCCTCTCCCTTCGTGAGAAATCTCTAATAATTATTCCTCGTTTCCGAAAATTTTATCACGAGTTAAAATAAATTTACCAGCACATCAGCAAACATTATGATTTTGCTCCGAGATAACAGTAAACGAAATGCGATTTTGTGTCGAGCGAGAGCACAAAGTAACTTTTCTTTTTCAATATTTGGCCACGAATTGTCATTTCTCAGCCTTAGGTTAATTATAAAATTCGAATCATTCTAACTTCACAGCACTCATTTTTATATATAAAAGAGAGTGATAAAAACATAAATCAATTCGATATTCATGTTTCGAATCCAATCTCGAATAAGAACACGTTCCAATACACCCGGCCAAAATTATTATTATTTTGATCTAATTCCTAATGACAACCGTGGTGGTTGTGAGAGACTGGTACGGCAGTGTTGGAATGTATAATTTCAATTATATTATATTGTTATTCCTTTTTATTAGCATTTATCTATTTTTTTATTTATAATATCATTGAAATCAGCAACAAAGACTATAATCATACCTACACTTTAATGGTTGAAAGAACAAGTCCAAAAAAAACTAATTTGTTCTCGCTGTTGAGGCGATGAGGTTGTGTGTGCTACACGAGAGCAAAGTTTTTTGCATCTTGTGCTGTTGAGTCCCTCGTTACACATGGTTACACTAAGGATTCTTACTAAGGACTCAAAACCAGCACCCGCAACAAAAAACAAATTTGCTCTCTTGTTGCACAAATAATTATAACAATTATAATTATTATATTATCCTATTACAAATACTGGTTTTGACACACATAAACAACACCTAATATTTTTTTTAAATAGTCATTTTCTTCTGCAATGATTTTTCGCGATATTCTCCAGCAAATTCTCTATTCTTAAGGGCAATATATCGCTTGACCACTATGTAAAAACAGTTTTTTTTTATATGATCAATGTTTGATATTATAGAAATGCTGCTAACGCCCATTGCGTTTACATTATTCCACAGTCTCTCTACCGCATTCATTGTGCGTATCCAACCTGCTGGTGATGGCGGAGGTGACCGTATTCCTTTAAATTTAAGTCCCCGAACAAACTCTTTCATTCGCTTAAATAAATCTAAATGTGGGCTGCGACATGTAAGTCGAGTACTTCTTTCCTCCACGCAGGTCTGGGCTGTCAGCATTTAGGGAGTCAAACAACGCATCAAATTTATTGAGCATGGTTAGACGTAGCATGGGCTTCGGATGGAAGTTCATCTGTAATGTAATTTAAAACACATTATAAAATAAAATTCAATAAATGCAGTAGACATTTCATCGTATTTATTATTATATGAATATTATATATAACTAGCTGTGCCCCGCGGTGTTACCCGCTCATCCCCGGGAACACTAAATTTATTCGGGATGAAAAGTATCCTATGTCCTTTCCTGGGTCTCAAACTATCTCCATACTAAATTTCATCTAAGTCGGTTCAGCAGTTTAAGCGTGAAGAGGTAACAGACATACAGACACACTTTCGCATTTATAATATTAATATGGATATACGTCGTATAGTATATAAATATATGTATCATTGTATTTACTCGTATGGTAGTTAAGTTATATAATACTAGCTGTGCCCCGCGGTGTTACCCGCTCATCCCACGGGAACACTACATTTATTCGTGATGAAAAGTATCCTATGTCCTTCCCCGGGACTGAAACTATCTATATACCAAATTTCATCTAAATCGGTTCAGCGGTTTAAGCGTGAAGAGGTAACAGACATACAGACACACTTTCGCATTTATAATATTAATATGGATATACGTCGTATAGTATATAAATATATGTATCATTGTATTTACTCGTATGGTAGTTAAGTTATATAATACTAGCTGTGCCCCGCGATGTTACCCGCTCATCCCACGGGAACACTACATTTATACGGGATGAAAAGTATCCTATGTCCTTCCCCGGGACTGAAACTATCTATATACCAAATTTCATCTAAATCGGTTCAGCGGTTTAAGCGTGAAGAGGTAACAGACAGACAGACCGACAGACAGAAAGACAGACAGACGGACAGACAGACAGACAGACACACATTCGCATTTACAATATTAGTATGGATACAGTCATGTATTCACTTGTATCTTAGATGCTCTCCGAACACTTATTTTAATTAAAGCAGTAACGTCTGCTAACGTAAACTAAATGTTTACAAATTAAACGAAAATTGAAAAATTTCATGGTTCGGACAGGATTCGAACCTGCGGTTAGGTTACCGTACAATGCCCATACAAGGCAGAAAAAGGACTATGGCTAAAAAACTTTAAAAACGAAGTAATATAAATTATCGAGCATGTATGATTAATGATCACATTTCTTGGATCATAGACAACTAAGCAAAATTTAGAGATCGATAGATACATACAGTAATGTAATAAGTTTCTATCAAAAATTTCATTTTAGTGACAAGCTTTTATAGCCGACTGTACTTTTCTCATCTATCTTGGATATCCATCAAATGCTCACTTAGATGATTCTAAAGAGCCCAAACTCGGTAGGATTGCTTTTTCTATTATTGAGTTCCTATGGCCACCTTCCGGCTCCATCATCAAATCAGCCCCATGGTATCATATTATCGTATTGTCATCAAAGTTAAGTAAGTATGCAAAATTTCAGCTCAATCGGTTGACGATATCTGCTTCAAAATAGAGTTGCAAGATTCCACCCGAACAAACATACTTACATACATAAATACATACAATGCAAGTTAAATAAAAGCTTGAAAAATTATAGACTTAATTTAATTATCTAACCTGATGCTCAGAAGTCGATGGAACTTGCTCCAGTCGTGGCCGTGGCGCCTGTGAAGTGTCCATGGCGTCAACCAGTTACCCTATACTCTGTAATTAGGAAAAAAATTGCATTTTTAATCGATAACAAATTGAGGAGGATGTCTGTTCGGTAAATGATTGTTCTTAATAATGTCCATTTATATAAATAACGAGTATAAATGCTCACCTGATGCTTAGAAGACGATGGAACTTGCTCTGGTGGTAGCACTTGTGTCGTTTCATGGGCGTCATCCAGATTGTCGATACTCTATAATTTAAACAATTTTATAATGTTTAATCGCTACGAAATGCAGGAAGTTCTTAGTTCTAGTTGAAGATGTGTTTTGGTTTTGTTTGGAAATGAATGGACCGATTGGGTTTGTTTGTTTAATTGTGCCGATTGCCAGCATGTGAGCATCCAATCCTGACATTAAGAAGATCTCGAGGGAACTTTTTAAATATTTTATAAGCATACATATCGTGATTTGGGTTTTTCAGTAACTCGTTCAGCTGATATCAGAAATACAATTTCATATCGTAAATATGTAAGTATGTTTTTGTTCAAATAATATATAATTTGCTTTTACTCATAAATATGTTCGCGTCATACTCGTTAGTCGCCATAAGGGACTAATTAAATACCTAATAAAATTTAATAGCAAATAGTCAATTAGAAAATATAATAATACTTCAACCAAGAGAAGTGACCGCGCTGACACAGTAAATTCAAATTTAACCCCCCCATTTCCCCAAAGGGATGAGTTCTGCCATAAAAATCGTCTAACAATAACAAACATCCAAAAATTGCCACACACTTTCTCATGTATAATATTAAAGTAGAATAGGACAATCATTAATAGGTATCCAGTGAGCTCTCTACAGACAAAATAATTTAATGTCTGAAAAGAATGCGATGGTTACCTTTTCAATTTCATCAGCGTGACTTTTCATCTCCCTTCATCAATTTGATGACATATTCTCTCTTTCCCGGAATAGAATGCATGGTGCAACTTCTAGCGGAGTAACTTTTAGCGGAGTCAACAAAACAGGAGTCCCCGAAGTGTCTCCAGCACAAAACTTTGTGACTGGAATGCAACTTCATAAGAGACTATTGACCAGGATTTCTGTTCTGGCCAACAGTATATATGGTTTACACCTAAAACAAAAATTCCGTAAAATACTTTTGGAACGACACATAACATCAATAATTGCGTAAAATTGAGCAAAGCTGCTTAAACGCACGTAAAAAATGCCAGGAAGGAACCCTGAGGACGAACACCACACGAAACATTCCGTTCCTAACATTTTTTGCGTGTGTAAGCAGTATTTTTTTCTCAATATTATGAGTATTAATAAGATTAATGCTGTATATTTATTCTGAGGGCACGATCTTATCTTATAATATTAATTTAGAATTATGTCATTATGAAAAATAAGTACATACATGAATGGTATCTTACCTTAAGATGTTGGTTTTGCCCGGTTTGGGAAACCGATGAAATACTTTCCGGTTGTCCATATGTGGAGTAATTCCATATTTAGAGCACTTGCGGTATTTATCAACAGACATTTTCGAAAATTTTGGATTTTACCGTAACAGTAGTATCAACGTATAATTCAAGATTTTTACAAGAGAGTACTCTGACAGGTTGCGTTGACATTTCCGTTGATGTTTAAATATCTAGCATAGATTACGCAGCTAGAAGTGACAGCCATAGAGGAAAAAAAATCTTAAGTACTTATCACACTTTATTCAACATTTTGATATGAAAAATAAAATAAATAAATAATTATAAAAGGCAAGTAAAATCAATAATTACTTATTTATACAATTAAAATCATATGTCTTTTAAACTTCGTCATTTTTCTACTTCGTGTTTATGGTTTCATACATATAGACCAAGCTCTATATAGTCCCAGACTCACACTAACAAAAAACCTTGGTCAACGTTATTAGTTCTTCAGTTGAGCACCCTTGCTCTGGTGATTGCATTGATCTTTTGTAATATTTGCTCTAGGCGTTTACTGTGATCGTATTTTGTATTGTTTTTAATGGTTCTCATTGGCGTTTATAATTTTATTGTGAAGTAACATCGTTGTTCGAATCATTTGCCACATATTGTTTGTGTTTTTACTAATGCTCGGGAAATATTGGGTGATCCTAGCCACTCCTATAGAGGTGTGCACGAGTCGGTTGCGTTGCCATTCGCAACACTGTTTAAGGGTGAAAAAAAATTAGAAGAGTCTCAAACGCTACCTCAGTTTTCGTTACGATATCCGTCTAAATTTCGTAACAAAACTGAGATAGCAGTTTAAACGCTTCTGATTTCCACCTTTAAACAAACAACCCTAACATACAGTATACAGGGGACCTATGATGGTTGCGTTTATCACGTGATAAATTAATGACAAAGCATCTGTCACTCACACTTGCATTTTGTCAAAACGTGACGGATGCTTTGTCACTTATTTATTGCGTGATAAAAGCAACCATCATGACTAATAAAGGTAAAAAAGAGAACTTTCTGTTTGTTAAAATGTTTTCAACTTTTCATTAAAACTTAAAAAACATTCCAAGTCTCATAAATTAAATAGCAGTCGAGTTTCATACCACAGCGCTTCATAAAATAAATGCCAACAATTTATACGATGTTTTTACGCGATGCGAAGTGCTAGGAATGGTGGCTGTGGGTGATAACTTGACAATCGCTTTGTACGTGATCGGTGGACGCAGACATAACATAAGAAATGCTATTGCTAAACTTAATACCTAGACACGTAGGTTTTTATATTCAGGGTATTAATGATGTTCACGGCGTTTTTACGCGATACGAAAGAGTATTGTATTGATGATAGATAAAAGAACGTTTCATATAATTTCACTTGATATAATGTTTCATTTGATATATAACAACAAACATAATTTCATTGGATATAATTGCGAATTATTTAATATCCTCGCTTCGCTCGTCGTCGTAGCCAGCAATAACTCTATGACATTTTTACTTTACTTTATTGCAGTTTTAGTGTGTTGTGACCCTTTAATCGAATCAAATGGATACCAAATTAGTTTAGTATATTCCTTGATTGTTATATTGACTAATATTATATCATAAGTTATAGCGACAGTTACGCACCCGATGAGAAGTGATAGGAAATCGGCGACAGTGGCTCTGGCAGTCCGATAAGTCGTTAACTATTTGTACGTGAACGTGACAGAAGAATGTAAAGGCAGAGATGTCTAATGCAATCGGCGTTAGATCTAACTGGTACGTGTGTGAATAAAGTTACATATTCACTAACATTCTTTATCTGTACACTGTACTGTAATACACATGTCTATAATAACATCGAATGTGCAAATATGAATTCAAGTTGCTCTTATTTGAATAAAAATGTTAGGTTGTTTTATTAAAACATAACTACCAAAATCCGTATTGTTTACTAAACGACATTATCAAGCCGGCTTCAGCAATTTCTTGTCACTTTATTATCATTATCAGTCACGTGTAGATGAGATAAAATTCCTCTGTTACTTACTGGGCACCAGCATACTCCTGACTTTCTTTTCACTCGATAATTTGGTCATTTTAGATCACTTTCACTTTAAAACTGGAACATATATTTTCAACAATCCACATCTACAGCTCTGTATCAAATGAAATTCAACTAAATCGATAGTTTACTCTATTTTAAATAAAATATGAACTTTTAATATATGTAAAACATCTTATTGTTAGCTTTAAAATTAACTTGGAGTCCGTTTAGTTTGATTCGAAAATCTACCCATTATTAATCGTGTTATTTAATAAGCTTTATAATATAACTATGTCATACATAAGTATATTTAATGAGAATATGCAACGTAATCTTAAAGAAGACATAACACAAAAATTTGGGTAGACAGTATAAAGTTCAACCAAATATTTGCCACTTCACTAATCAAACAACGAACAGTGCGAACTACCGACAACTTCGCGACAGGAATTACAATTAGGTCTTTCCCATTCCGAAGTCGATTGCGAACTGTCATTCCTATAAACTAGGAAAACACCAAAACACTAAACGTTATCTTTTATATTTTAATAGCCACTCTACTGTAACTCTTAAACAAAAGACTTAAAGTTCACGAGATTGCATAGAAAGTAGTATGATAACGGGGAGATAACGTGATAGATCATAATCACATTCATCACGCACGTAGCCGTCAGTCGTTCGTTATAGTACTTTGTCGCAATAACAATAGGCGATAAAACATTTGGAATCCGTCGAAATATATAAAGCGGTATAGGCCTAACGTGGTGACGTACTTTCGACTGCACATCGTGCAGTGATCTTGGTTCGGAAAGTACCGAGAGGTTACATCATTGGTTACGTGGGAATGACCAGTGTGGTAAGAGTGAAGGACTTAAAAGGATTCCAGTCCAGGCCATAAGCGTTAAAATGTTAGTGTTGTATAAACAGAAGGACAAAGGAACAAAATTGTCGTGCTGATACTTTTTTGACGTGACAACGTCTTAAATTAGGTTGCGCTGGGAGTCACTCATGAAAAAGTGTAACGCCCGCTCGCGTCTGTTAGGAGGGCCGGTTGTCCCGCTTAAACTCGAGAACGGCTGAACCGATTTGGCTAATTTTAGTATTGAAATATTCGTGGAAGTCAAGGGAAGGTTTAAACGGTGAGAAAATATAGAATAAATGAGTGGAAAATAATAAAAACGATAATTTTATATTCCCATACAAAACTGTTCGTACTTACCTGTCAAACATATGATGTTTGTTCCGTCGGTTCGGTATTTTTAGAATAATTACATGTAGATCTAGACTAAATAAGGGTTTGGAATCGACAACATACATGCATAATAGTCTGATTATCGCATATTTAGATTTAAAACATGTAAAATAAAGACAATATAATGACATTAATGACACATGTGATGGGTGCGTTCAGAAAGTATCACTTAAAATGTTGTTAGGGAAATTGTGAATGGATATGATACAAATAAATATTCTACCGAGAAAAAGACGTTGTCACGTAAAATCTTCCTTCGCCCGTAAAACCGACTTTACAGGCAACCATTTTTTTTTAATTAATGATTCCTTTAATTACTTACGACAACAAATCAAGAACCATCTGCTGGTAAACCGAAAGTGGAAAGATGCTCGCATGACTAATCAAATTTTTATTACTTAATTTTGTAATTGGAAAATATACTTTTTCTCCTAAAATACTTTTAAGTTCGGTAGCGTAGATTAGATCATAATAAATAAATACTACACAAATCGACCGAGTCCCAAACTAAGCAAAGCTTGGACTATGGGTCGAAGACGATATACATAATATTTAAACACATATATAGATAACATCCATGGCCTAGGAACAAATAATCGAGTTCATCACACAAATATTTACCCCGGCGGGATTAAAACCCAGGACCCCTCAGTAGGCAAGTGCACTACAAACTGTGCCAACAGCGTCGTCAAATAGATAAACTATACATATGAAGACTTCCTTATGAAGGCAACTCTTAAAATTTTAAACTTGAGAGCCGAGCCGTAAACATACTCTCTGGAGTGCCGAGAGTGACTTCTCTATATTTAGTCGCAAGTGCTTCGTATTCATAATTATAGCGCACCTGACAAGTGGAACTATGGTGTTTGAACGGTTTTAAGTGAACAATAATCTTTTCTCAAACATGCAATGAAATATTGTCTTTACGTTCCTTATAATAGGCTCGGAAGTATCGCTTTTTGGGCGCAACCACTCGAGAGGACTGTAAAGGGATTTCATACTGCTTTTCAGGCCTAGGCCTGCAAAGTAACTTTTTTTTGGTTCCAACAACAAGGTCATTCACACAGCTGGCTGGTTTGACAAAAAGCAGGTTTTGTTTTTAAAGGTTGGTTGTTAGACTAAAATGTCCTATTTGTCAATTAATAAAATGTTGTTCTTTGAAGTATATTTTTTTATTTCATTGTATGTTTGAGAAAAGCACTATACATGCCTCGTCGTGAAAACGGATTCCCGGCCTCGTATCACTATCCGTATCACTCACAGATCACCTCCACTAGATAGCTAATGTTGATAGTAATATTCGCGACTCAGTTCACCGCGCGGCGAGGAACGACGGGGAGAGCGGGTGGGCGTTACCTGCGTCATGATTGGCCGATTCCTAAAGCGCACGTGATCATAGTGATGCGACACATTCATTGGAAGTGTCTAAACCGGTATTAAATATTATTGCTCGTACACAGTTGTACTAAATAGGAGACATTAATTATAAAAAATATTTAAGGTAATCAAACAAAGTTATAGCAGGTTACGGATATGTAACTAAAGGCATTAAATAATTTCATATAATATAAAGTTGATAATATTCAAATACAAATACTCTTTATTGCACACCTCAAGGAATACCTATACAACTCAACATGAGATATATTAAAATAACAGGCAGAGGTAAACAACAGGTGGCCTTATCGCTAAATAGCGATCTCTTCCAGACCACCTTTAGGTAGCCGAGTAGTTGAAAATATACTTCTAGAAATTACCTGGTAATTTATTATTATAGTTATGTTGAGGGTTAATTAATAAAAATGCTTTTTGACCGACTTCAAAAAAAGGAGGACCTGTAAGTATGTATGTATGTTTGTCCGCGATTATCTTGCTCGCTAAAAGGAATCAAAAAACCGAAACAGCATAACTCCATGTCAAACCAACTCCGAGATCCGTCGCACTTCCTCCAAGTCCATCATCAGGTCCATCTTGTGACACTGGATTTAATTACTCGCTAAGAGGAATCGAGAAACCGAAACAGCATAACTCTATGTCAAACCAACTCCGAGATCCGTCGCACTTCCTCCAAGTCCATCATCAGGTCCATATTGTGATACTGGATTTAATTGCTCGCTAAGAGGAATCGAGAAACCGAAACAGCATAACTCTATGTCAAACCAACTCCGAGATCCGTCGCACTTCCTCCAACTCCATGATCAGCTCCGTCTTGTGACACTGGTTCTAATTGCTCGCTAAGAGGAATCGAAAAACCCAAACAGCAAAAGTCTATGTCAAACCAACCCCGAGATCCGTCGCACTTCCTTCAAGTCCATCATCAGGTCCATCTTGTGATACTGGATCTAATTGATCGCTAAAAGGAATAAAAAAACCAAAACAGCATAACTCTATGTCAAACCGACTCCGAGATCCGTCGCACTTCCTCCAACTCCATCATCAGGTCCATTTTGTGACACTGGTTCTAATTGCTCGCTAAGAGGAATCGAAAAACCGAAGCAGCAAAAGTCTATGTCAAACCAACTCCGAGATCCGTCGCACTTCCTCCAAGTCCATCATCAGGTCCATCTTGTGTCACCGGTTCTAACGTCTTGCTGCTAAAAGGACTTGAAAACTCCTAACAACATGATAACTCTACAAAAACAAAATAATATGTACGTGCATTTACCGATTTAATTACAAATTTTACGAAATAAATCAATACATAATATTATTTACTCAAACTAAAAACATTTGGACGACGCGTTTGGCTCGGTTGGTAGACACCTGCCTACTGAGTCGGCGGTCCCGGGTTCGAATCCCGGCCGGGGCAAATATTTGTGCAAAATATTTGTTCTTGGGTCATGGATGTTATCTATATATGTATTTATATATTATGTATATCGTCGTCTAGTACCCATAGTACAAGCTTTGCTTAGTTTGGGACTAGGTCGATTTGTGTATGATTGTCCCTTAATATTTATTTATTTATTTATTTTATCTACAAACTAAATAAAACTACCGAATTACTACTCTAAATTACTATAATACAACAATAAAAATAAATATTAATACTTTATTAATAAAATACGCTACAGCCAAAAGTCGATTTGGTATTGTCTGCAGTACATCACTAACGATACACGTGCTTTCGTAAGAACCGGTAGAAAAGGATAGCTCAATTGCATTTTTTACTTGATCAAAAGGGACAGATATGCTTCACTACTTCCGAGCGACGTTCGTTAGTTCCAAGTGACCAGTATAAAGAGAGCTCCGGTCTCCGTGGCTAGGAAACAATTTTTTTGTTTTATACAGTAAAATTTACTCACCTATGGAATGTTATACCATCTTTATCATAGCTTGAAGTCCTAGAAGTCTTCCCACACCACTTAACGCTACAATTTACCATTTTTCGTTGATATTTGATATTATTTTTCGTTGCTGTACGCACGGGTCGAAAACATGGACGCAACTAAACGGTGGCGCTCGTGTTGATACTTTTATAAGATCACAGTACCATACCGTTGGTGCGCGCGGGTCGCCTTACATGCTCCGTCTAGTGGGGGTTGTCTGTGGTATCACTATATACCTACTCGGCCGGAAATCCTCATTTTCCCGGCCTCTGATGTAATGTATCTACTATTTTTATACATGGCGTCTGTGTTCATGAACAGGCTAAACAGCTGAAAAATATTTTTTTGTCGGTGTATTTTTTTATTTTATTGCATATGTTTGAGAAAAGCACTATTACATTAGCCGTGAAAAGAGCTTGCCGGCCTCGTATCACTATCAGGCCTCCCTGCGGCCGGCCGTTTATACCTACTCCCGGAAAGCTCATCTTTCCCGGCGGCTGCAGTAATGTACTACTAAACGATAAACAATTAAAAAACAACAATAACCAACATAACCTACCTAAAACCGATGTCCGCATAGATCACAGCCCTGCGGTTTTAAGTACTGTTGGTTTGTCGTATGTCGGTATGTTCGACTAAACATGGAAGAGTGATTAACTACACTGAAAAAAAAAAGGATTTGTTAACAGTAGCCTCACGCTGCTACGAGTAGTTACGTAAATCGGAGGAGCGACACAGGGCTACTAGTAACCAAAATATTTTTTTGTAAAATGAGCACAATTTGGCTATTTCTCAAGTAGTTAAACTAATTGAGCTTATTTTTTTGTGTATTTTCGCCCAATGTCAAGAACGGTTGTCAAAGGATTGGCTTAGAACGAACTTTTATTTAGGTATAGTTATTTAAAATGTTTTGATAAGTTGACTTTGAAATAAATTAATGAAATGATATGACTTTGGTCGCTTTATCGTTCGAAGTCGCGAGAATTCATATACATAAAACAAAAATCAAAGTAATTTAATATCCTGCGACTTTTCTTAATTTCCTTTGAAATGTTTATGTTTCCTGTTATTTCTATTTATCACTTTGCAGCTAGCATTGCTCCATTTTCCTACGGCCTTGAATTAATTAATCCGGCGAGAACCCCGCGAGAAAACAGACACTTTAATTAGAACTTACCGAAGCTACTCATAGCTGTATAATGGGAAAATAATAGGGCGCACTAATGAATGGATATCGCTCCGTTGTGAATAGCGCTGTGATCATCAACCTTCAATTGAGGTCCGGCAATGTTCGTATTTTGAAGTTATTTTTCGTGAACAGCGCTCATTAATTTCAGAAGTTTCTCTTTCATGTCGTAAATAATAAACTAAATTCAACGTAACGTATAAGTAAGTCTTAATACCAGGAATGTTGGAAGCGTTCTAGGTACAGTCGCCATCAGATATATCGCAGCATATAAGGCGTTCATATATATCTGAACATGTACTGTAACGCCCAGTCAGTAAGAGTCGTGTTCAGATATTTATGAACGCCTTATATGCTGCGATATATCTGATGGCGACTGTACAAAGGAACTTTATCGGTTAAGCTCGTATATTTGTATAGCTGTATCTATTTTTTTAACGAAGCTTATTAAGAGAGCAAATTTAATCCTATCGAATAAGTTTGCATTTAGAGTATGTCGAATACGATGACAAAACATAGTTCACTATATTTGTACTACGCTCATTTTGCGTGTTAGCAATTTAGGCACTAAATAGATCATGAGATCACTTCACTCATTCTTCAAACAAAGCTACCTAATATAGCTACAAGTACAACAATGCCGCCGCCGGGATTTAGGTAAAAATATATCTAAATATCCGATCCCTATTTATCAGTCTATCTATGTAGATGTGGGTATCGTTCGCGACCGCGTGAGGACAACCCATCATTGTTTTAACGTAATTTGTGAGAACGCCCATTTATTTCAGTTACGGTAACGTCCGAACTTAATATCGCTGGTAATTAGTTGAACATTATTTATCGCGGCAGGGTGCGGTTTAGTTAATTGCTGGCTACGGAGGGAGCGTCCCTCCTGAGGGCCGAGGGACAGTCGGCTGCCAATTATGGTCGGGGTATCGGACAGAAATTGCCTATCTTTTGTGTTGGACAACGGAGAAATAGGGATGCTAGGTATAAGAAATGTGATAACAATCCAACTAGATACCTACAAACCTACATAGAACTTAATTTTCTATTCTCGCATTCACTTGAAGCATCTTTGTTTGGCCCTACGGTTGACTGGTAGAGAATGCCATTAGGCATAAGTTCGCCATTTGTACTGACATTTCTTTGTGCAATAAAGTTTTAATAAATAACTAGGTATACTTTTAGAGAAAGTTTTTCGGATATAAGATTTGTTGGATGAACAAGTTTAGGTTGATCATATTTTCCACTCCTGAAAACTTCTTAGTTAGTTGTATATTTATAGTATGGTGTACAAGAATAAGGTAAAATAAAAGGACTGGTTTATGTTAAAAGATCATTATGCATGTAGACTTTATCACAGTGTTACTGTTTATCAAAATATCTTGCGGCCGCACTCGTGCTACAATATCTATAGAATAGAATAGAATATATTTATTTGTCAAACATAGGTACAAAGTAGTTGTTACATTAGACAGAAGTTCTCTATGTCTTGCCACTAGGCGTACAAATTTGTGGGTTAAGTATTCGACCCTAATACAATTTGTGATTCATTTCGATTGCTATAGGTAAGCCTAATAGGCACTCATATAATCTTAACTTAACGAGGAAAACGAAAATAAACATTGCGTGTGCAAGCAAAGGTTAAAATGTCGACCGAGCAAACAGTATTAATGAAGTCCTTCAAACTTGGAACCCGTCTGACCTCATCGCGAACGCATCTGGAGCTCTCAATCAGTGTCAGCGTTTTATATGGAATAAAGAGTGTCTCTTTGAATTGAAATAGAGCATTTTGGTGCGTCTGGAGTACGAGGCGTGGCTCAAAACGGCTCCATTCAGACGCCGGAGACGCCTAAATATAGCGCGGCTTGAATGTTGAATCACACCGCGACACCATCAGGCGGCCGCAGCTATCTGTGCGATCGAACTTAAAAACCGTTTAACTGTTCCGTTCTGAATTCAAAACACACAATAGCTGCCAGTAATCACTATTGGTATTGGTTTCGGGCGCCATTTGGCCCGTCGCCATTATTGTGCTGATAATTAAACTTCTGATTATGATTCACAGGCGGCGTACGACAGACGCGACTATGTCATGTGTACGGGAAAATCTAGGAACTATTCCATTGAATGCGGTTTGTTATAGGTATTACTACAAACCTATGAGCATTCAGTTTCCTCACAATGTCTCAGCTTCGATAATCGCTTGTTATTACTAAATTATGCGGAAGCACCAAGGTTGCCGATGAACAGAAATGCAAATGAAGCAATTTTTCTCTTAAGAAAGATAACGAGTGCTAAACGACAGTTATTAGTCACAATCGGAAAAGTTATTAGCTTTCGGCAGCATGAATATTCAGTTTTTTTAACAAAACATTTTTAGAAGTCAATAATTCGTCTGTCGTCGAGTTCTGCGCAAAAGATTCGTGTTATTCGTGATGATATTGTACTGCATCTTTTGTTATATTCACAAGTAGTATCAGGCACGAGCTCGATTGACGACGCTTCCCAGCTTAGCTTACACTCAAATAGGTCGTCACTTTCACTTCACAGCTCTGACAATTATCTGCTTATTACTTTATTACTGCTCCTGCGGTGCTAACCTATTTACGTTCCCTGTAGACTCCATACTTAGGTACATAGATTCCCATTTCTTGTCATCTATTCTCAGTATTAGTTGCGCGTCTGTCAGTCTCTTCACTTAGGGGCATCCGACTTCTCGCCTTTATTTTCGGCTATTTACGCTTGCTGTCAATCAATATGGATATTTTGTTAGGTTACGAGTATTTAAGCTGATATCAGCATATTTCCACTTCATTAATCCTGTAACAGATTTACTGGCGTTGAGGGGAGAGATCCCACTGCGTTTGGCAGGAAGACAAATTATGGCTGAACCAAAATGGCTAAATTTAGCCGCATATCCAGATACGAGTTCACGGTCGGAGCCGCAGTAGATGTGATTTACTATGTTTTGATATCAAAAACAGTGAATAAATCTAAAGTTCGGGTAAATGGTTCGCTGAAAAGTAAAACACTATTAGAGTTATAATGTAGTTTCACATCCCGGATAAATATTGGAACGATAAAACGATAGCTAAGCTACTTGAAACTTCACAGATACTTGATTGAGGAACAGGCCACTCTGTTCGAGACAGGATTGCCTTTAAACACAATCAGAGATACTCAAAAGGTTTTTAAGAAGACACATTTATCGACCTACGAGTATGAAGTCACAGTCACGGATTTTCCGTAGTATTTATTTACTTAGAACAGAAAATCCCGAAATTATCGGACAATGTAACGCCAAACTTACCAATGTTAGTGACATTCGTGGCTTAAAGAATTATGTAGGTCATACCAGGTTTACGATTTCAATTTGGCAAAATACTTAAACCAAATCTACAGTTCAGTTGAGCCGTAAAAAATTAAATTATGTCTGTCACGTATTTCATTCTCGAAAGCCCTTTTCAATGGATTCTCCGTAAGGAACGCCATCGCATGGCGCTAAAAGTTCGACTAACGCCATAAAATTCAAAACTTGTCTATTAAAACACCCAGCTCGAGGATATAGATTAACGACCTCATTATCACACGGTTTATTGTGCACGTAAATCCGCTTCCTTAGAACAGTCCAAACAAAATGAAAGGCACCAATAATGTACGAGCTTGGTGTATACTTAATGCCTTTCTATTTTGGACTGGATGGCGCCAAGACGCGATGTAGCCCACAAACTGGCTTGACCCCGGCGATCGTGAATACTCGTGGCTCGTAAAGAAAGTACTTAGAGCAACCTGAAATGTTTTCGTCTGAATCATAATGCTTTTCATTGGCTTTTAAACTTCAATGGTTACTCTTGGTCAACTTGGGCACATCTTACATTCATTTTCGAGTGAAAGAGAAAGGTATTTCACCCAAAAAGGTAACTCAGCCACCAGTCAAATTCGAGTTATAACTCGCCTTAACAGAAGCGATACCGAAAAAGACAACGCGCTGAATTGATGAGTCAAGTCAAAGGCCAATATACTACGAGATTAATTCCTGGTTTCTTGAGTTATATTTCTGATAGTTTGATTACACGGGATGTAGTCAAAACTTAGCCTTTTAGCACTACGACATTTTACAGACTACAATTAAAGGTTAGTTATGTCTGGTACTACGGTACCTACATCTGTCGATAACCTTTAAAGTTTTGACCACCACGGTGAATAAGTTACTGCCTGTATGGCTTCGGATTTAGCCGGTGGCCGCGTCGAGTCGAACCGGAGCTAAATCAAAGGATTCAACGGGTTAAGTCTGTCTGAGCACTTAGTTATTTAAACCAGTTAACAGACTGATTGGTACAATCAGGATTCCACCCACTCTGTAACCTTTTGAGTGATGTTGTGGGAACTTTTGATTTTCGCAGCCCCAAATATACTACAAGGAACTATTCTCCATTCCTTAATCCGGGCGTAAATTTGTTATTTTCGATGATATTATCCAAAATCCAAATCTATTTAGATTTAAATGCAGCTCCAAGTCCGGCTATAAATCCGTTTAGTTTTGTATAATAAGTTAGTTTTATATTTTCCCTAAAATTACGTTAATCCATTAGTTTTTAAATCAACTTATCTGTAATGTAGACTCCGTAATGTATTAATTTCCGTCTCCCGTCCCGAAAAGCGGCCAGTGACACCAACACGTTTCGTCTCCAGAAAGAAACATAAGAATTTAAATTTCGAATCCCATTTGCTGGCCACATGTGCACGAGTTGATCTATCGTCGTGCCGCGGCTGAAAGCATTATCTGTAACATTTAAGATTAACGGATTTGGTAATAAAACCTTGAGTGTTAATGGTTAGGTTACAGAAATACCAGATAGTGTAGAGTTAGATGATTCTCACGTCACGGCAGTGTTTCGTTTAGGATATTAGACATAAGAATATTGTACACCTATTCTACTCGGATGCGGTACCACTTAATTCGATATATTGTAATTAAAATTCATAAATAAAAAAAATACATACAATTTATGTAATTTACAGTATCTCGAAATACAAACGCTTTTCTTATGAAACTTACGATATTTCGAGTAACATATACCTACAAGAGATATATGTACTTACTCGTTTTTCTTTTGATGTTTGTAGTAGTTGAGCAGATTGATACTCACTTCATAAAATGTGACTGATTTTATCAACGACTCTTCGAATTGTCGTACGTGTAAATTCAAATTTTATTTAACTCACATGGGAGTGTGAGCTCGCCAAACACGTCTAATATAAATATATGAATGGTCCTAAGAACATTTGGGTATTTTGATCTGTTTCAGGATGTAGCGAATTGATGCATTTTTCCTTGAGGATAAAATGCGAATAAGCACCGCAGCTCCATTTCATTACGCATTCATATATACAATAACAACGTGTGCTCATCTATTGGCCATTGAATGGAAACGATTTCAAAGAACTCATGGCAGCGAAAACAACCTGTATTTGTTGGAAATCTGCATTCGATGTTGTAGTAGTCTTAAGCAATTTGAAATAAAGAAAACACAGCTAAGGTCTGCGTTATTTTTATCGTAGCTTCAACGCACCGCTGGAATAATGTTGTCACTAATTTATACAGTAGGTACCTAAACTAGGGCGACTTTCACGCAGGGGTGCTTTATACAAACTTATTTTCACGCTATGCCTATATTTGTTTTTAACATTGATTTAAGAAGGTATTACACTGCCTTCTTAATGTAAGTAGCTATCTTTTTACTTGACTTATCAATCATCCTAAGGAATAATGGCTGTATTACGAACCATGTTAGTTTTACCAAGGCAGCATAGTTCCCCTAAAGCTTAAATGTTTTCCATGGTCACCCCGTTTACTGTATGTATCTCATCGTCGTTTTCACGCCTTGGTACACATTCGAAGATTGATTGCTGTGTGCCAATTGTGGCTATTGATCTCTGATTTCATTTGCTGCCGTGTAATTTGTGAGGTCACCGGGACCCGCGAATACGTGTTTAAATTGACCCTGTTGCAACAATTGTAATTGATTGCATTACACCTGCGACTTGTTCATTTATTCTATTTATATTGTCTTTGTATATTTAAAGTCTTAGGTATAGCTATGCTAGTGTCTAGAACAGAAGTATAAGCAGCAGTGTGGTGAACATCGTTTTATATCAGTTCTTAACTGTACTTAGCCATTAGTTGCTTAGATCTCCTTGTTCCATAGTTGGTGGCCATGTGGGTATTCGTTTTTCTGCATGGGTGGTCTCGAGAGTCCTTTACTCTGTTGTTGAACACAACACGATAATATTGTAACATTTCTATTGCCTTCCCCGACACTAGTTGACATCAGAGATAGGAGATCCGGAGCTAACGTTAGTTCAACCTGTACCTATCTTGTTATTTTTTACGATTATTGTCGAAGGACGTAATAACCCTGTTGTCTTTTGATGATCAGTCGAAATTGATAGCTTAGAAGTATTACCTTTAAGTCCTTTTGATTATTTTAGCTGTTTTGGTTTAGAATGGTATGCGAGGGAATTTTTTTATTTTATTATGACGTAGATTAATTTCAAGAGAATAATACCAATGACAATAATATACAAGACCTTCCCTTTTTTGATGCCGAATCAATATATCGAAAGAGGTTCAGCAGAGGACTTTTCCAGGCTCATAGCTACCCAATATATATTTCCAATTTGCAGTCTCATAAATCGCGATGCATCGAGACTGTTTACTTAAACATATGATAGATACTACAACTCAATTCTACAGAGTTGTTCAATATAGTTTATTTAAAGAAAAGTTGCACAATAGGCATTCCATTTAGAACAGAACGCTGTAAAGAGTTGCCACGTTCGCGTTGATTATTCCATCGCCTGTCACCTTCCTTTGATCCATGAATGATGCATTATGCAGCCTTCTACGTAGCCCAAAGGAAATCACAATCGACGTCGTCAACATACAATATAATAGCGAACATAAATTTAGTGTTTGGTCATTCAATTGTATGTACACATAAGTACTTTGTTGTGATCGCTCAATCAAGAATAGGTTATACCTAATATGCTAACTTTCCGATCATATATTAAGATCATATGAAATGAGAAATAGTGACAGCTAAACTCATAAATAAACAAAATATATCGGTTGTTATATACTTACATAACTTACATGACATTTAAACATAACTTTGTCTAGACTAGACGGTTTATTTTAATGCCAGAACGTCGTACAAATGTATAAGAAATATGCTATAAAACTAAGTGTCTACGTGTCGCCCGGACTGTAAGGCGGTTAAAATAATGTATGTGACTTCAAATGTGAGAAAATGCAAGTTTTGGAGAGAAAATATTTAAATTTTTTGAAAGAATAATATGATTCGTGTACCTTTTCGTGATTTTTGTAGCTTTTACACAGAGCAGATGCTTACGGAGTTAAAACAATACTGACGAATCCATAAAATAAATAAATAATTAATAACGTGATTTATCTGATGCAGTAGGTTATGTAGAAATAAACCTCGAGAAAACAGCAGACACAAAAGCAAACGTAAATAACAAGCAAAACCGTTAATTCGTTTATGACAATGACATGACAACCAAAAGTTGTTATTTTTTTTTAATTATTTTTTTAATATTTTTTGACTTGAACGGTAATGTTTACTTTCGGTATTTTACCAACTGTCATTTAGGGGATTTAAAAAATGATATCTAAAAAACTATACGACTGAAACATAAATTATTCGTACATTCAGGGTCCAAACAACGTATACTATCGGAAAAATATAAAATATGACTACTTTTGGAAAACTTAATGATCCCTAATCCATTGCTGCAACAGCCCGCAACGCATAATCGTAAACTTAAACGGTCCCATTCCCTCTACGCGTCCCTAGTGCGATATACCGCATATGCGTAGGTAATGCACTGTGTCCCTAGGGCGATATACCGCATATGCGTAGGTAATGCCCTATGCGTCCCTAGTACGATATCGCATATGCGTAATGCATGCCATCGCCCGGCCATACACGATCTCATTATCGATGCGCCGGGCACCTCTTGCTCCCAGACGGCATGTTTTATTAATTTAATCGCTTTACACGCAATATTCACTGGCTACACTGAGGAGATGAAAACCTTTTCTAAATGCGGAAGAATGTATCTTTAAATTACTACAGATATATTAACCCAACGAGCAAGCTATGTTAGCAAGCTATTAAGCTTACCTTATTATTGATTAGTGACATAATTAGTCCATTTAAGTGCAATTTGTGGAGATTTTTCAACGTTGAGGATGATATGTTCTAGAATACAGTGAATACCACGTCTTAAACCGTCCATCTATGTTGAAGTAACTAGGTGAAGTGACTATAAGTACATAAAGTACCTACTGACAGCGGTCGGAAACAAATACCCAATGACACGCCATGGGAGGAGGTAGGTTAATAATGATAATGATTAATTTTTCAGATACGAATAGTTAACATTTTTTCTACTTGATGAATTCTCTATCCAAACAAAACGAACCATACTTCCATGTCAAAACACACTCATTAGATACTTGCTATATATGTCACCGGATAAATAAGAAGTCTCTCCACTGGCTACATACAAAAGCACACGTATTGCACAGAAACACGTAAACATGATGTCCACAGCACGTTGTCGGCTAGCAAAGTCGGGTAAAACAATGTCTATAGTGGGGCCAAAAATCTACAATAAAGTACCCGTCAATATCAAAGATATTGAAAATAATGCAACGTTCTTCAATGTATTAAAGAAATGGCTAACAACCAATGCTTTTTATAACATCGACGAATTTTACGAATTTAATAATGAAATAATATAATAATTAATAATACTAATAATGTAACTACCTATTCCAATTTTTATTTAATAATTACTTAATGTTTTTTTTTTTTTATAATAATTTGTATTTTGAAATTTAATAGAATTTTTATAGAATTTTTATAATGTATTGACTTGTAAAATTTTAACATTTTATTAATAAATGAGTATGAGTATGAGTATGAACAAAACATTCGCTATATTGGTCTACAGACGACAAACTTTCGCATTTGCTGCATAATGGCAAAACAAGTTCCGACTTAACATAAACCGCGAATAAAATGCAAGCGAGTTGCATTTGGGAACAAGGGTGTAGGTAAATATCTGTAAACTTGAAGTAGGGAGTTAGTATTAGTTTTGGCTTTTGTGAAGTAGTATGCAAAAATCACAGACTAAACTCCAAAAAAATCTGATAATACAACTGTTAATACAAACCTACATTTCAGGTTTTGTTTTGTTTTGTCAGTTATTACAGACAAAACAAGTAGTAAAATTGTATTGAGTCGATCCACTGTGTAGAAGCCAAGATCTAAAAAAGCTCTATTCAAATTAATGGTAAACGCTAGCAAAACTCAAGTATGAGTTTTGCTGGGACTATTTATAACCGACAATTTTTTTTCTGCCTACTACATACACACATATTAGCTTATAGCTAGGTACCTATACAGCGGCTGCCCGCGCGCTAGCTTAGAGTTGTGTCATCCCATAGGTATAATTCTCAGGAATGCCCTCAAATGGAATTCTCACTCTATCTAACCTTGAGAACTCAAAGTCAGCCAAATAATCATAAACTCGCGGATCCTGCGAACGATCCCTCACTCATCATTCTTGCGGTTTTGACCATAGAGTTACTGCGTTACCAAGTATAAAAAACCTAAGTAGCACCGCAATCCGCAATGTTTTATTTAATACCTTAAGTAAAGCTCCAGTTTAACCGAAGATACGTTGGTGTTTAGTCCCTGTTCGGTGCCCGGCTGTTGCCATTGCATGTCTCGTTGTAAAGCAGTACCTAAGCGTGGGTGGAGAAATGGTCGCGTTGCGTCTCAAGACCCGAGGCGAATGCACGCGGCGACTATTGGTATTGCCAGCGATCTTCAGCGACTCCAAATTTCTGGTTAGCATAACGTTGGCCGTCTGGTCTAAAATTAGACCGATTTTATGCTTCAATTAAGTAAGAGATGATATCAAGGCGACTCTGCATCAACCACGGGCTCATGCCTTCCAACCCCTCTTATCAAGTTTTCGGTCTTCGCAGACTGAAGACCCTAAATCGTCTGCAATAGATTGAAGGTCCTATGATGATTTGGTCGTATATACAACTGTAATTTGCATTTAATAAATAAATAAATATCCCGTAAAAATATTGCTCAATCTCTTGGTAATTTCCCAAGTTTCGAACGCGCTGGTTTTTATTTCTGGTAAATCATGTTAGTTTAGATCAATACATGTATTTTTCTCAAAGTTTACATTAGTTATGATTGTTGATGTTATTTTTCTTAGTCTGTCAGACAGCTTTATGCAGTTTGAATAATAGACAATAATGCCCGCAGTTTCCCGTAAATAACGAGGCAACTATATTCACTTTTCCAATGAGAATGCGAGCCCAGGCCATTGGCTCCATCCTACAGCTGTTCAGTTACTTCATAAGTTACACTGTGGGGCCTGGAATCTATGACAGTCAATTTATCTTTCCCTCAGATGTTAGTAAGTTACAAGATTAATAATTCAAACATTTATGCACTTGTGCCATTTTATAAGTCTGAATCTATTAGTTAAGCGTTCTAAAATCGACATTACTGCAGACGCCGGGAAATAAGGGCTTGCCGGCTGAGTAGGTATAGACGGCCGACCGTAGGGAGACCGGATAGTGATACGAAGCCGGCAAGCCCTTTTCACGGCTCGGCTAAGGCCTGTATAGTGCTTTTCTCAAACATATGCAATGGAATACACCAACTCAAAAAAACATAATTCAGCTGTTTAGCCCGTTCATGAACACAGACGCAATGTTAAAAAAAATTAGTTCCCGGCCTAGGCCTTCAATTTTGTATGAAATTCCTTTACAGTTCTCTTGAATAGTTCCGCCCGAAACGTGACACTTCGAAGCCTGTTTTAACGCACGTTATGACGATATCATTATCATTGCATATTTGAGAAAAATAATTTCTGATCTCTGGTTGTGACCAATGACCGAATGATATTCAATGAAATATTTAGTAGAAAACATATTTTAAACGATATTTTATAAACTTAAATATTCTAAATAGAGCCTGTTGTTTATTTTTTGGAAAATAGACGATTGCCAGTGTACGAGTATTTAATAAGTTTAGATTAGCCTTTACTTTTATTCCCACTAGTTAGTGAACGTTGTTGGATTGTATTAGGTAGGATGTTTGGGTACAGAGGACAAGCCTAACCCAAAACTTCGAAGCGGAAGTCTACCATTAATAACAATGAAGCCATTATTAGTTTATTAGGCTACGTAGTTGCTAGTTAGGGACCCTAATTATTAATCAAGGTAATGGCCGGCGGCGCTTCGCCTTTTAAGTCTATGACTGCGATACTAAAGCCCTGAATTAGGACTGGAACCTAATAATTTAGTGAGTTAGCAACTCCATCCTTAGAATTACAAATTTGTCTGCAGCTCCCTATGGGAATCATTTATTTTCAAATAACGGTATGTTTGGGTTAGTCAGTACACCGTTCATTTGATTCAGTAACGATCTGTCACTTTAGATCGGAACCATTATTTTTATACAGTTTATAAAAAAAAACATCCACCGATTTATCATTGTGACCGGAATACCTCAAATGCCGTTTCAAGAACCTTCTTGGCATAGGGTTGAAACGTTCTCTCAAATTATGAAAATACGCGTTATAATTATAATCCGTTTAAATTATTTTACTACACTACCTTCGACTCAGATTCGTGTATTCGACATTGTTATACTACCTCATAGGGAGAGACTTAGGGGCCACAAAATTTAATTAATGTGTAAGTGATAGAACACTGAACTCTAATCTCTTAGCAGCTTCACAAAGCCGGGCAGTTCAGCTTCAAAGGTAATTTAGTTAAAAACTTGGCGCGAGCACTGCGCTAACGAACGGGTGACGCTGAGCCGGCGATCCGGAAGATTAAACCTCAGGGGAGGACAAACCCCATCTACAGTTATATTTTAGAAGTCCATGTCAACATATGCGAATGTGGAAGAATGTCTACAAAGTTGAAGTCATCATTTGTAAAAAAAAAAATTTTTTTTTCGGTCGACCTCTTTCTGAACAGACTAAGATTATAGGCCAAACTGCCAACAAGTTTTATAACAGATTAGATTAGTGAAACCATATTATTACCATGACACGTTGATGTCGTTGATGGTCTCAATTCAATACAGGTAGACTACGTTTTTCTGGCTTTCAAGAAAAGAAAGATATGTCCGAGCTCAGGACATTGACAAATTGAAAATTGAATGAAGGTATGCATAAACGCGTGCGATGTTATAACCTTTATTGGAAAATTTTCGCTTCACTTGCCTTACCGTGTCCTGGCCTAAAATATAGTCGTACATTAATACACAAACTACGAGTATACTATACACCCATATTGTACCACAACGTCGAATGTTGGATAGTGAAAATAAACCCGTTCACATAATAATAGGTTAGGATTTGGCAAGGAAACTAGCACAGCGCAAACGAACCCTGTCTTTGATCTCTTGGCAAAGCGGCCCCTTTGCTGTGAACATTAACATTTTGTGATAATACTACTATTTCAAGTAGTTAGGATACTTTATTTAGGTACAGTCAGTGGTAGCATTATTCACATAATCTGCCAGCATTTTCGTAGGCGAGGGATTTATAGATCAGATAGAAATAGTATACGTGCAGACACCTCTGCTATGTTTTGCACTAGTTAGGTATCCAGGCAGACTAGTTGAACAAACAGCCGTCACGTCCTTAAATAGTAGCTTTAAATCAGCTTATACTGGTGCCGTCAGATCATCCTATGGAAATTAAGCTTATGCTAGAAGTTGGTCCTCGCACAGCTGCTCTCATAAGGCAATCTTCGCTTATCTATTGGCATTGATAGGAGGCAGTAGTGTCACAAAAGGTTAAAGCACGAATAACCCATCTCACTTCTGCCAAACCGGTCCAGAAGCGTTGGAAAAGGACCGCTGCTTTATCCCCCTGTCCGGGGCTTGGCTGCAGGGAACGGGCCCACGCAGGAGCCGCGGAAGTCGCCAATGTCGCAACGACCACTCGTGTCATGCATTAGCATCATTTATTCATTACCGCGAAGGAAACGCTGACGGAAATATTACTTATCCGAGACAATGGACGTGAGTGCCGTGTGCTTAATTTTGAGTTTCATGCCCTTTCTTGCTCATCAAAATTATATGAAATGAAACGGTCATTTAAGGTACGCTTTCGAACAGCTACAACGTGGGCTCTTATATTTTTATCGTTTTATACTCGTTACGCAGTCTCCGTAATTAAAAAGTTAATTTGATGCTTGTTTGATTTAGAGATTATGGTTATGTGATGCATGTAGCTGCATAATCCGTTTTATTAAACAAAGAGGTTAAGTGAAAGTCTTAAACGAGTGTGAAAAACGCCTCTGGAATAAAACCAACAAATATTGCAATTTTTTTTTTACAATTCCTTATATACAGGCATAAGAAATGCCATACAGCCAAAAGTTTTATGTATTTGACGTTAACGTTTAACGTTTTATGTTTTTGCATGCTAATTTATATGCAATGAACTCTTATCTCTAAACAATTAGCGAGTACCGTGTTTACCTATGTCAGCAAAACTGGCAGAACTGGTACAAATAGTTGGCTACTATTTACCATAAGTAAACCACGTCCAGTAACCAGGAAATTCCGCGAGTGTCAGTCAACTTACCTAATCTGGGATCTGGCGCTCGGAGATCGGAATATTCCGAGTAAACCAATTCATAATTTATTAGCCGGCTGCGACTGGCGCCTGCATTCTAGGTATGCACCAGTGCTAGTACTGCACTGATACCTATTGCCGTTTTATTGGTAATATTAGGGACGTAAAGTTTAGTAGGCAATACTCGTAACATTTATTTCGCAAAAACGGGACTTTATCGTTCAAATAATTTACGTCCGCAGTTTTGCAATGCAATCGATATGTACCTACTTACCAATCCCGAATGTATTATAACTATTGTATTTACCTACTTACTATTAACATCAGAAGGTTGAGTTGAGACGACTGAGAAAATTTGATCGTGAGCGTCTAGTGCTGATTATTCTAATTTGTAAGGCCTGCGCCCCTAATTCCGTATGCACTAATTCGGGCTGCATCTTTTTCGTTTGATAAACCTACCGTAAGGTATTTTTAATTAAATTTAATATCAAGACATAAACTCAGAAAAAGTTCACGTATATAAAACCACTTTACCAAAAATTAGGGAAATAACACATTCTGCCGAAAGTATTTTTTTACAAGCATTTTTGTAGAAAAAAAACTGACATTGACACTCTATGGCATCTAAAATTACCCGGAAAACTCTTGGAACTTTGAAACGTCCTGCGCATACCATGTATTTTACTTCCCACACCTTACTGCTTTCAATCCGTCCACAATACGAATTTAGAGGTATTCGCCGGAATCGAACTCCCTCTAGTGTAAACACCAGCTGCGGAGTATCAGCGGGATGTGAAGCGGAAAACACGTTCGTTTTCGGTGGTATTTTTAGGAAGGCCATTGTTTTAATAATAATTATGAAATTTTAGGTCGACTTGGTTTATTTCGAGTCGTTAATTTCAAGTGTGAGTATGAGGCATTCAAAGTATGTCTTAGGTTTTAAATAACTCTTATCCAAATGTAGTGTATTATTGGAGTTGAAGAAATCGTGCATTTAAGGGTTAGACCCATGGATTAAAGTAACCTAAGTTGTCAAATACTCAATTCTACCAACCGAAGTTGGCTCGGTTTGTAGACACCTGCCTACTGAGCCGGTGGTCCCGGATTCGAATCCCGGCCAGGGCAAATATTTGTGTGATGAACTCGAATATTTGCTTGGGTCATGGTTGTTATATGTATTTAAGTATATATTTATCTATATAAGTATGTATATCGTCGTCTAGTACCCATAACACAAGCCTTCTTGAGCTTAATTTGGGAATAGATCGATTTGTGTGAGGTTGTCCGATATTTATTTATTTATTTTTAATTATAATGATTAAAAAACATTTGTATGATTATTAAAAAAAGGGTTTAATCTCACATAAAAATTGCCAAGAACGACCCAATCCATATTCTGGGTTTGGATTTTGCATTATGTCTATAAAAATTATTTCTTCTACTCTTTCTCTCCTACTGTACTCAGTCAGCACCTAAAGTAGCTGTCTTGACAACTAATATCCTTCTTTATGCAAACACTTACATATAGCTGCAACACTATTGATGCATCAAAGAAATACATTTTATTTAGACATTAGCATACCAGATTTGTTGGTGAGATTTGCTTACTCTGTTGTAAAATTTTATACCATCTCATATCATGTCATAAGCAAATAAATTTCATTTCATTTCGATTTCATTTACAAACCAAGAAATGGTATAAATACAATATGAAGTTTATAAGTTTTATCTCAGGCAGTAGCTCAAGACTGCATGCACAACACAAGGCCACTGATAACACTGTTGACGGAACATGATTTGTTAGCTCAGGCATTATGGTGACAGGTTAAGCCCGAAATCAGGTAGCAGAATTACCTAATTCTGCTACCTGATTAGATGAGATAAAATCTATTTCAATAATAAACCATTTCTTTTTTATCATAACTTTAATAGATAAAGTAAACTATGCAATTTCAACTTTCATTTGTCCAGAGTAGTAGGTTACTCTGTTTGGCCTTATTGCCCTGACTGAGACAAATTTTATGTGAGCAATAAAGATCAAATAAATAAATACAATAACAACATTCATTTCGAAAAACTTACATTACATCGAGAATAATCATGAACATTTGGTATAATTACCTCTGAACAAATGAAACTTTTGTTTGTTCCGGACATTCAACATAATCTATTGGGAATTATATGTATGTTTTAATATTTCCTTCGGTTTCCGCGACTGTCGCGAATTAGTGTTAAAAGTAGTATATGTAGAGTTTTTGTTTAAAAGTATTTCATAGTAATAAATACGGCAATCTGGGAGTTTTCTTAGGCGGTTCTTTCTCCTCAGTAAGCCTTATAGTGAACCGCTGGTAGATATTTTAAATAGAATAATAAATGCCCTTCTGGCACATGTGTAACTGTCTTTACACATTAGGCCCATCTGGCATGTATGAACACCTTTATTTTAAATTAATATTTATAAAATGGATAGTTTGCACAAATGTAACTTTGACAGAGAAAAATTGTGTTTTTCTCAGTCAACCTTTGACAACGGTATCTGTAAAGGTACTGAAATGTCAGGGAGGCTCAAATAATTAATATATGCGATATAATCCATTTAAATTGTTTTATTTAAATGTTTGTATGTTTTATTTATTTATTTAGTATGTGATTAAATACACATGGAGATCATTTGTTTTTTTTTTTATATCAAATGCAGTATATATAAAATTATATTCCATAATATTGTAACCGAAGGCAATTGGTGTATCATGCCTGTGGTTAACACTATTGCACCACATATTGCTATAAAAAAAATGCTAATTTTCCTGTTGTTAATATTCCTATTACATTCAATAGGTATAGCTAACAGCACCAGATCTGAATCAATTGGAATTTCTTGGAAATAATCTGGAAAGGTTTGTCTCAGGAATAACTTGTCTGCTGGGATCAGGGATGGGAAAGGACTGAAACAGAACAATTCATTTCTTATAAGTTCAACACATACATAACTGGTTCTTACATCTTATTTGATACCATCTACATCACACCAATCATGTTAAAAATAGGTTTCATATCAATTTTAGATCAGTTACATGGCTGACAGTAAAGTTTACAACTGGCTTCTATACTCAAAGCGCGTAATTCATTTCGGTAACTATAACCATAGTGCAATAAAGTTTGGTAAATAAAGTTTCGATTGAAGTTTATGACACACACATTTGAACATCGAACAAAATTACGCGGCAAAGGTAACCAGCCAGTCCTATTGTACTACATAAGTGAAAGGTTTTTGGAACTCACTGTTGAATGCAGCCAGCTTTCTCGTGGAGCCCAGCCGCTTCATCGGCGTCCGGGGCTCGGCGTCCCGGTCGTCCAGGTCCAGCACGGGCGCCTCGCCCGTTGGCGTAGTCGCTTCCGACATCGCACTAACCGACAACCATCACCGACAATCGAACACTAGCCTCACAGACTCCACGAAAAATAAATACACCGTACGTATTCCACATGTAAAGTATCCCTTCACGGTTACGAATGTTAAAGCTATGCGCCGCGTCCGCCTCGGCCGAACGAAAATATAAATAACGCGCCGTAATTTACTATCGAGATTCACGCGGCCGCCGGCGTAAACCAAACAAAACAAATTAAACGTTACGAAGCGAAAGTGCACGAAGCGAACGCCGAACGACAATAAAAATATGAACAACAAATGCACCCCCCTCGTCTTTGAAGTTTCGGATCCGGACCAATCGCGGCGCTGATTTCTGCCGCCGTTATTGGTGTTGAACCAATCACGGGACCGCCGTGTCAAATGTCAGATTGGCATTTCCTGACAATCCGAGCTTTATAAGGCTAGTTACATACAACGAAAACTGAGAGTTAACAAACTTATCCTTTTGATGAAGCTCGAGCCGATGGTGAGATTTTTATAGAATTCGACACCAAAATTTTGTCAGTACTTACAAAAACTTTGTAAAGAAACTGTAATTCGTGTGTTTTCTTAGTATCAAGTCATCAATCATCATACTACGAATTTCAGAGATATCGTTTGTTAATTTTTATCATGATAAAACGGTTTTCGTGAGTTCTCACCCTTATATGGATCTAATTGAAAATGTTGCCATAAAATGACTGACTACCAAATTGGTAGATTTTAGTTTACTTAGAAGCACATTCTTCAATCGTTTCAATTCTTACATTTATCGTATAGTCTGGCAAAAAAGAGTAGAAATTAAAAAGTGGCAATACCGTAGTGACGTCCCTTTCTAATCCATCTAAGGAAAAGGGGACGGCACTACAGTCAATAATAATAATAAGCCTTTATTCTGAATAACAAACAATCTGTAGTTAACAATTAGTTTTTTTTCTTTAAAGTATGTCTCTCTTCTCAGTGCCTGTTGGCATAGGCCTCCTCCAACTCCTTCCACTGTCCTCTATCAAGTGCTACCCTAGTCCACTGAGGTCCTAGAGTTGCCCTAATATCGTCTTCCCAACGTCTTGCTTGGCGACCTCTTTTCCGCCTGCCGTCTCTGGGGTACCATTTGGGTCACTCGTTTGCTACATTTCTCTACCCTGTCGCGTAGCATGTGGCCTGTCCACCTCCATTTCTGCTGGTCTATTCGCTTGACAATGTCCGTGACCTTAGTCCTCGATCTTATATCGGTGTTCCATATTCTGTCACTTAGTCTTACTCCAAGCATAGGTACCTACTCCTTTCCATTGCTCTTTGACATTCATTTATTCATTTATTCATTTATTCATTGATTGCATCCATGGTACAAAGATATTATCACATATGAATACAGTTTCTCATGGGCCCTGATAGGGCGTAGCAATTATACATTATACCTATAGTGTAAGATAATACAATTTATAACACATTACATTTTCAAATATTCAATTATTACATAGACAATTTTTAACACATACAATTAATTCAATTATGACATAGTTATTCGTGTAATTCAATTTGATTATCTATCGATTTTATTTATAATTATAACATATACATTAATTAATTAAATAGAAATAAAAATTAAATATTTTATGAGCTTGCGTCATCAAAAAAATCTTGCAGGGTGTAATAACATTTTTCTATAAGAAAGTCCTTCAACCGTCTATTGAACTGCTGTTCCGTTGTTTGTTCTTTTATATCCTCGCTTATTTTATTATAAATTTTTATTGCCATCGCGTTTGGGCTGGTTTTGTGTAGTTTAAGTCTGGATCTCGTGGTTGATGCCAAATTGTTTTTATACCTAGTTTCAAAACGCCGTGGTCGATCTTTCAATTTCGAAAAAAATTGTGGATAATTTCTAACAAATTTACAGATTTCTAGAATATAGATCGAAGTCAGTGTCAGAATTTCGTATTCGACGAAATACGGTTTACAGCTATCCATATTTTTTATGTTCGCCAATATCCGTATGCACTTTTTCTGGAGAATAAATAGTTCGTTGATATCTGTGCACATTTTGCAAGCTTATCTCGGTTTTGAGCAGTTAGTGACCAGGTCTCACATCAGCCATATATCAAGCACGGGAGAATGCAGGTGTTGTTATGTACAACTATAGTGTAATTTATAGTTATGTTTTAAGTTAAGAATTTGTATTCCACATTATCTTGCGGGCACTTTGGCTTGACTGTAAGCCCGTAAGACATTTTTATAAATAAATAAATGTCTTCCTCTTTATGTGCATGCCTAATTCTTTAGTTTTCATTATCTCTTTCAGCGACCAATATCTCAGCTTCTCAGATCTCAGCTTTTACTGTATCCAAATAAAGTTCACTTCAAAATTCATAACTCGAAGTGAAGCTAAGACACCGGGATATGTGTGCATTTTATTTGTATAAAGCTTTTATAATGTCCCGAGCCTTCGCTTATCGACTTGGGATATTCGAGATTGGTTTAATGATTCTTAGCCATGTTCTAAGTTACGTCATGTTCTATTGTAAGATATTGAGGTTCTCTTCGTTGATGAATGAAAAATGTATTATTCTGAGCCAAATAAACGTAATTCAGAATTCTGAAATGACTTAACATAATTATTGAAAGGCTTGAATGTATTTATTACGGATGCAGGAAGTTTCCCGATCATTACTCCTCCCGTCCCAACGCGCCGCCCGTCTAGGTACCGATTGACGACGATCGAGATGCCACCAAATACTATTTTCTTAACCTATTAGGATAACGCGGGTCTCTATCCATACCTCAAAAGCAAAAATAGAACCCCCTTATAGGTTCACGTGTAGCCGTCTGTTACAACCGATTTTCTGCAAAACTACTGGACCGATTAAATTGCAATTTGGCGCAAAGAATTTTCATGTGCACAATATAAAATTTCAAAATCGGTGGCATTTTCGTAATTAACGTCCCAAGAAACCATAAAAATTACACCCATACTCTTTCCCCATCGCACCCCAACAGGCGAGACGGTATTTCATGTCCACCACGTTTGATTTTAAAATCGTTGTTGTTTTGGTAATCAGCGACCCGATAAACCATAGAAACATTACCCTTGTTGATTTTCAGACTTTGTCACCATATTCTCCTCCTTTAGGGGTTGAATTCTCAAACAACATGAAACACGTGCTTAGTCGTTAGAAATACTCCTTGGAAGTTTTCAATAAAATAGTCTAACTAATCTTTTTTCCCCATACAAACTTACGACCCCCATTTCACCCCTTTGGGGGGTGAGTTTGACAAATGCTTCTTTTATTGCACCCCTAGACTTTATAAGGACACCTAGGTTCCAAATATGGACTCTCTAGAACCAGCGGTTTAGTATTTAGACATTTCAACCCCATTTCACCCTAACAGGGGAGATGGTAACTCACGTCCGCCACGTTGGATTTTAAAATCGTTGCGGTTTTCGTAATCAGCGACCCGATAAACCATAAAAACAATACCCATGCTGATTTTTAGACTTTGTCACCACATTTCTCCCATTTAGGGGTTGAATTTTCGAAAAACCTGAAACACGTGTTTACTCATTTATCGTAAGAAATACTCCTGTGAAGTTTCGAATAAAATAGTCTAACTAATCTTGTTTCCCCATACAAACTTTGGAACCCCATTTCACCCCTTTAGGGGGTGAGTTTTGAAAAATCCTTTCTTAGTGCACCCCTACACCTTATAAGGAACCTACGTGCCAAATTTGAACTCTCTAGAACCAGCGGTTTGGGCTGTGCGTTGATATGTCAGTCAGTCAGTTTCTTCTTTTATATATTTAGATTTCATCTAAATCGGTTCAGCAGTTTAAGCGTGAAGAGGTAACAGACAGACAGACACACTTTCGCATTTATAATATTAGTATGGATTATCCAAAGAAAATGCCAAAAACCATTTACAGACGTGAACGTAAGATTATAATTAAAGTACATGCGGTTACTACACGAAAATCAGTCAGGAAAAGAGTGCATTCCATTAAATGATATTACGAGGTTAACATAGTGGAACTGATAGGTATTTACTAATGTCATTATAGTGGGTTGCGATTGGTTGCAAAATTGTTGCCATATCAATCTTATAAATAGCGCCCCCTTGACAATCCTCATATATTTCTGGTCAGGCTTTACCTCACGAAATTTCAGCGCTTTGTATTAGCTGTATTAAACTACTTGTTTAAGTGGGCCTATTCTCATCATCATCATTTCATTGTCTAGCTTAATGCTATAATTGGCGCAATGAATTAAAATATTGACTACTCTTCAAACTAGTATTCGAGGTTATTAATGAGACATCCAAAAACTATAATAATGATATCTTTATTATTTAAGTGTAAAGTCGTAGCGTGGAGTCTGCGCCAGCTGCCAGGAGCCAGGGTTGGGTCGGGTGGAAACGGATGTCCAACACGCACAGGTCTTCCCGCTTCTCGGGACCGCGGAGCTGCTTTAGAGGTACCAGGAGAGGGTTTTGAAGTAAATCGCTGTAATATAAAAATACATATTTCAGCACTTTTAGAAAAGTTATAAATTTTAAGATAATCCTACGACATAAAAACAACAGTTATTTCAGTTAGTTTCGCTTATAGTCGGTTAATTGTAAGGACAATATGTAAGAAAGACATGATTTGAAGAACAAATGGCAAGGGCATAATGTTATACAGAGTTGAACGTGGAACACATAATGAGTTCAAGAGGTAGTTACTGGAATCGTTGTGCTGAACAGATCTAAACACAAAAAAAAGCATAATAACACTAACTTGTAAACCATGCCGTGCGACACGACGATGTTGTGGTCGTCGCCGGCGGTGGCGAACAGCGGGTAGCGGCGGTGGAACGCCACCGAGCGCACCGCGCCTCCGTGCAGACGTAGCGTCTGGTACGGCTTGGACGACAGCTCCAAATCGAACCTACAAATCATAATTATGAAGTTTACGAATGAGGCAAGAATTGATTAACAGTGTCTAGTTCATTCAGAAGTCACAAACATCACGTGCGCGATAGAAAACGAATGAAAAAGGGGTACTAATCTAAGGTCACATTGCGGCACTTCCAGCCCGCTCGACCTAAGCTTACTAATTGACCTATATTTGTAGTATTTAGTAATTTTTATACTATGACATTAATGGTATACTCACCACATGCACTTGCGATCATATGACGCGACCAGTAAGTTATCTCCAGCTGGGTGCACCGCCATTGAACTGACCCACTGCGCTCCGGTTAGTAGTTTCTTTATTAATTCTTGTTTCACCAGATCGTAGATGCGAACTACTCGTTGAGTCTATAAGGTAAAAGGGAAGTATAAATCAAACTATAAATTTTGCCATAAATATTGATGCCACGTTGTTGAAATATGTATATTATCGTTATAATCACAAACACATATTTAAACTATCCATTACGTATGCAATATCAATATCATGCATGTGCAATATTAACTTAATTCGCATAAATTTCAGGTCAGCGCTTAGCCAGCGCCAGTGGGACTAGCACACCTACCATATCGAAATATGTCTGCTCACTATTTACAACTATAGTTAGTTGGCAAAAGTAAGATGGCGTAGTTAGTAATGTAACATCTGTACTTTTCGAGGTGCGCTTATCCCGCTGACGCACTTGTCCCGACTGACTTTGATTAAACAAAATACTCACAGCAACAAACAGCCTCGGCGTAATCGGATGGAATAGCGCGCATTGCACTAATCCCTTCGCTTTAGAGAATGGCAGCTGACTTCTCCTCCTTGAAAGCTGATGCACGACAACCGCGCGACTAGCGCCATCTTGTAGCGTCACCGCGATGTAGTCTCCCTTCCCGTGCCAAGCGAGCTGTTAGAAATTAGTACATTTTACAATAAATTGCATTTCCTCTATAAAAAAAATCTGAATTAAAATACTCATGCAAATATTATATGAAGTAAAAAATAATAAATAAAATACATTTCTGAAAATGGTAGTTTTTTTTTTGCTACGATGGTCACCCGAAATTCGTTCGAAAACGTCGTTAGTTTTTTGTTGTCAAACAGATGTTTGGGTATTCTAATCACGCTGACCGTTGGATTAGGTAATAACATGTTACGGACTTAATTAACATGACAAAAAACGCATCCGAATGAGTTAGTTTTACCGGTTGTGTAGTGGGATTTATTACATAATTTCTAGCGTTAGTCATAGATTTCTAGCAGTGGCGGGTTAACCAAGCGCTACCCGAGTCAGTGCCCCGGGGCCCCCAAGATTCTAGGGTCCCAGTCCTAGGTCAGAGGTCCTGGGGCAAACCTCAAATAAATTGGATTTGCACTGGCCCCATTTTTAGTCCCAGGGCCCTTTATTACCAAGCTTCGCCATTGATTGCTAGACAACTGGCTGACTATAGCTTGCAATAGATGGCACTCACGTGTATGACGGGCTTGAAGTGTGTGACGGCGACTCGGACCCCGATGGCCCATTCGTCCGGTTTCACCTTCTCCCACTGGACTGCTGTTGTTGTTCGCTCGTCCACTGCAAGACGAATAACACATGTAACGAGTTGTAATAATGCCACACATTTTAAAACTGCCAATATTGATAGCCAGATATAAATAACTAGACCCTGACTTTTAGTTAGTCTATTGTTTTGACATCTGTTACTTAGATGGTATCACTTTATTAATCCTGACACTTGATTTCTATGGATTAGTAAGAACAACAACAGAGATTGTTGGTTGACCAGTCAACCTTTGACAACGGTATCTGTAAAGGTACTGAAACGTCAGGGAGGCTCAAATAATTAATATACGCGATATAATCCGTTTAAATTGTTTTATTTAAATGTGTGACAGTCGCGGAAACCGAAGAAAATATTATGTTTCTTAACATATTATGGATGTTACTACCTAGAACAGGGCTATTGGGATTTATTGGTATATATTGGAAACCTACAGTTTGAATTTTTCATTGATAAATTTTGTTTCAAAAACTACTCGAAATTGACAAAAATTCACGCGGAAAATTAGTTTTTTCAACTTATTTTCGACTGCACGCAGTGAAAGCATGAAATAGCTATGTTACTACCTAGAACTCGGGGAAAAGTATTGTTTACTTCAAAAAGTTGGTTGAAATTATCAATATATTTGTCATAATCTGAAAAAAATAAATTTTTAAAGGAATAAGGCATCTTAAGGGTGTATACTCACTGATGACGTCATGGCTCGGCGGCGGCTCCTCCAGCAGCTCGTCGGTCCGCGCGGCCACCCTGTGGGCCCCTATGTCCTGGCCCGGGTTCAGCAGCAGCAGCCGTTTGCCGACGGCGGCCAGCAGGGTATGTATACTCACTGATGACGTCATGGCTCGGCGGCGGCTCCTCCAGCAGCTCGTCGGTCCGCGCGGCCACCCTGTGGGCCCCTATGTCCTGGCCCGGGTTCAGCAGCAGCAGCCGTTTGCCGACGGCGGCCAGCAGGGTATGTATACTCACTGATGACGTCATGGCTCGGCGGCGGCTCCTCCAGCAGCTCGTCGGTCCGCGCGGCCACCCTGTGGGCCCCTATGTCCTGGCCCGGGTTCAGCAGCAGCAGCCGTTTGCCGACGGCGGCCAGCAGGGTATGTATACTCACTGATGACGTCATGGCTCGGCGGCGGCTCCTCCAGCAGCTCGTCGGTCCGCGCGGCCACCCTGTGGGCCCCTATGTCCTGGCCCGGGTTCAGCAGCAGCAGCCGTTTGCCGACGGCGGCCAGCAGGGTATGTATACTCACTGATGACGTCATGGCTCGGCGGCGGCTCCTCCAGCAGCTCGTCGGTCCGCGCGGCCACCCTGTGGGCCCCTATGTCCTGGCCCGGGTTCAGCAGCAGCAGCCGTTTGCCGACGGCGGCCAGCAGGGTATGTATACTCACTGATGACGTCATGGCTCGGCGGCGGCTCCTCCAGCAGCTCGTCGGTCCGCGCGGCCACCCTGTGGGCCCCTATGTCCTGGCCCGGGTTCAGCAGCAGCAGCCGTTTGCCGACGGCGGCCAGCAGGGTATGTATACTCACTGATGACGTCATGGCTCGGCGGCGGCTCCTCCAGCAGCTCGTCGGTCCGCGCGGCCACCCTGTGGGCCCCTATGTCCTGGCCCGGGTTCAGCAGCAGCAGCCGTTTGCCGACGGCGGCCAGCAGGGTATGTATACTCACTGATGACGTCATGGCTCGGCGGCGGCTCCTCCAGCAGCTCGTCGGTCCGCGCGGCCACCCTGTGGGCCCCTATGTCCTGGCCCGGGTTCAGCAGCAGCAGCCGTTTGCCGACGGCGGCCAGCAGGGTATGTATACTCACTGATGACGTCATGGCTCGGCGGCGGCTCCTCCAGCAGCTCGTCGGTCCGCGCGGCCACCCTGTGGGCCCCTATGTCCTGGCCCGGGTTCAGCAGCAGCAGCCGTTTGCCGACGGCGGCCAGCAGGGTATGTATACTCACTGATGACGTCATGGCTCGGCGGCGGCTCCTCCAGCAGCTCGTCGGTCCGCGCGGCCACCCTGTGGGCCCCTATGTCCTGGCCCGGGTTCAGCAGCAGCAGCCGTTTGCCGACGGCGGCCAGCAGGGTATGTATACTCACTGATGACGTCATGGCTCGGCGGCGGCTCCTCCAGCAGCTCGTCGGTCCGCGCGGCCACCCTGTGGGCCCCTATGTCCTGGCCCGGGTTCAGCAGCAGCAGCCGTTTGCCGACGGCGGCGGCCAGCAGGGTATGTATACTCACTGATGACGTCATGGCTCGGCGGCGGCTCCTCCAGCAGCTCGTCGGTCCGCGCGGCCACCCTGTGGGCCCCTATGTCCTGGCCCGGGTTCAGCAGCAGCAGCCGTTTGCCGGCGGCGGCCAGCAGGGTATGTATACTCACTGATGACGTCATGGCTCGGCGGCGGCTCCTCCAGCAGCTCGTCGGTCCGCGCGGCCACCCTGTGGGCCCCTATGTCCTGGCCCGGGTTCAGCAGCAGCAGCCGTTTGCCGACGGCGGCCAGCAGGGTATGTATACTCACTGATGACGTCATGGCTCGGCGGCGGCTCCTCCAGCAGCTCGTCGGTCCGCGCGGCCACCCTGTGGGCCCCTATGTCCTGGCCCGGGTTCAGCAGCAGCAGCCGTTTGCCGACGGCGGCCAGCAGGGTATGTATACTCACTGATGACGTCATGGCTCGGCGGCGGCTCCTCCAGCAGCTCGTCGGTCCGCGCGGCCACCCTGTGGGCCCCTATGTCCTGGCCCGGGTTCAGCAGCAGCAGCCGTTTGCCGACGGCGGCCAGCAGGGTATGTATACTCACTGATGACGTCATGGCTCGGCGGCGGCTCCTCCAGCAGCTCGTCGGTCCGCGCGGCCACCCTGTGGGCCCCTATGTCCTGGCCCGGGTTCAGCAGCAGCAGCCGTTTGCCGACGGCGGCGGCCAGCAGGGTATGTATACTCACTGATGACGTCATGGCTCGGCGGCGGCTCCTCCAGCAGCTCGTCGGTCCGCGCGGCCACCCTGTGGGCCCCTATGTCCTGGCCCGGGTTCAGCAGCAGCAGCCGTTTGCCGGCGGCGGCCAGCAGGGTATGTATACTCACTGATGACGTCATGGCTCGGCGGCGGCTCCTCCAGCAGCTCGTCGGTCCGCGCGGCCACCCTGTGGGCCCCTATGTCCTGGCCCGGGTTCAGCAGCAGCAGCCGTTTGCCGACGGCGGCCAGCAGGGTATGTATACTCACTGATGACGTCATGGCTCGGCGGCGGCTCCTCCAGCAGCTCGTCGGTCCGCGCGGCCACCCTGTGGGCCCCTATGTCCTGGCCCGGGTTCAGCAGCAGCAGCCGTTTGCCGACGGCGGCCAGCAGGGTATGTATACTCACTGATGACGTCATGGCTCGGCGGCGGCTCCTCCAGCAGCTCGTCGGTCCGCGCGGCCACCCTGTGGGCCCCTATGTCCTGGCCCGGGTTCAGCAGCAGCAGCCGTTTGCCGACGGCGGCCAGCAGGGTATGTATACTCACTGATGACGTCATGGCTCGGCGGCGGCTCCTCCAGCAGCTCGTCGGTCCGCGCGGCCACCCTGTGGGCCCCTATGTCCTGGCCCGGGTTCAGCAGCAGCAGCCGTTTGCCGACGGCGGCCAGCAGGGTATGTATACTCACTGATGACGTCATGGCTCGGCGGCGGCTCCTCCAGCAGCTCGTCGGTCCGCGCGGCCACCCTGTGGGCCCCTATGTCCTGGCCCGGGTTCAGCAGCAGCAGCCGTTTGCCGACGGCGGCCAGCAGGGTATGTATACTCACTGATGACGTCATGGCTCGGCGGCGGCTCCTCCAGCAGCTCGTCGGTCCGCGCGGCCACCCTGTGGGCCCCTATGTCCTGGCCCGGGTTCAGCAGCAGCAGCCGTTTGCCGACGGCGGCCAGCAGGGTATGTATACTCACTGATGACGTCATGGCTCGGCGGCGGCTCCTCCAGCAGCTCGTCGGTCCGCGCGGCCACCCTGTGGGCCCCTATGTCCTGGCCCGGGTTCAGCAGCAGCAGCCGTTTGCCGACGGCGGCCAGCAGGGTATGTATACTCACTGATGACGTCATGGCTCGGCGGCGGCTCCTCCAGCAGCTCGTCGGTCCGCGCGGCCACCCTGTGGGCCCCTATGTCCTGGCCCGGGTTCAGCAGCAGCAGCCGTTTGCCGACGGCGGCCAGCAGGGTATGTATACTCACTGATGACGTCATGGCTCGGCGGCGGCTCCTCCAGCAGCTCGTCGGTCCGCGCGGCCACCCTGTGGGCCCCTATGTCCTGGCCCGGGTTCAGCAGCAGCAGCCGTTTGCCGACGGCGGCCAGCAGGGTATGTATACTCACTGATGACGTCATGGCTCGGCGGCGGCTCCTCCAGCAGCTCGTCGGTCCGCGCGGCCACCCTGTGGGCCCCTATGTCCTGGCCCGGGTTCAGCAGCAGCAGCCGTTTGCCGACGGCGGCCAGCAGGGTATGTATACTCACTGATGACGTCATGGCTCGGCGGCGGCTCCTCCAGCAGCTCGTCGGTCCGCGCGGCCACCCTGTGGGCCCCTATGTCCTGGCCCGGGTTCAGCAGCAGCAGCCGTTTGCCGACGGCGGCCAGCAGGGTATGTATACTCACTGATGACGTCATGGCTCGGCGGCGGCTCCTCCAGCAGCTCGTCGGTCCGCGCGGCCACCCTGTGGGCCCCTATGTCCTGGCCCGGGTTCAGCAGCAGCAGCCGTTTGCCGACGGCGGCCAGCAGGGTATGTATACTCACTGATGACGTCATGGCTCGGCGGCGGCTCCTCCAGCAGCTCGTCGGTCCGCGCGGCCACCCTGTGGGCCCCTATGTCCTGGCCCGGGTTCAGCAGCAGCAGCCGTTTGCCGACGGCGGCCAGCAGGGTATGTATACTCACTGATGACGTCATGGCTCGGCGGCGGCTCCTCCAGCAGCTCGTCGGTCCGCGCGGCCACCCTGTGGGCCCCTATGTCCTGGCCCGGGTTCAGCAGCAGCAGCCGTTTGCCGACGGCGGCCAGCAGGGTATGTATACTCACTGATGACGTCATGGCTCGGCGGCGGCTCCTCCAGCAGCTCGTCGGTCCGCGCGGCCACCCTGTGGGCCCCTATGTCCTGGCCCGGGTTCAGCAGCAGCAGCCGTTTGCCGACGGCGGCCAGCAGGGTATGTATACTCACTGATGACGTCATGGCTCGGCGGCGGCTCCTCCAGCAGCTCGTCGGTCCGCGCGGCCACCCTGTGGGCCCCTATGTCCTGGCCCGGGTTCAGCAGCAGCAGCCGTTTGCCGACGGCGGCCAGCAGGGTATGTATACTCACTGATGACGTCATGGCTCGGCGGCGGCTCCTCCAGCAGCTCGTCGGTCCGCGCGGCCACCCTGTGGGCCCCTATGTCCTGGCCCGGGTTCAGCAGCAGCAGCCGTTTGCCGACGGCGGCCAGCAGGGTATGTATACTCACTGATGACGTCATGGCTCGGCGGCGGCTCCTCCAGCAGCTCGTCGGTCCGCGCGGCCACCCTGTGGGCCCCTATGTCCTGGCCCGGGTTCAGCAGCAGCAGCCGTTTGCCGACGGCGGCCAGCAGGGTATGTATACTCACTGATGACGTCATGGCTCGGCGGCGGCTCCTCCAGCAGCTCGTCGGTCCGCGCGGCCACCCTGTGGGCCCCTATGTCCTGGCCCGGGTTCAGCAGCAGCAGCCGTTTGCCGACGGCGGCCAGCAGGGTATGTATACTCACTGATGACGTCATGGCTCGGCGGCGGCTCCTCCAGCAGCTCGTCGGTCCGCGCGGCCACCCTGTGGGCCCCTATGTCCTGGCCCGGGTTCAGCAGCAGCAGCCGTTTGCCGACGGCGGCCAGCAGGGTATGTATACTCACTGATGACGTCATGGCTCGGCGGCGGCTCCTCCAGCAGCTCGTCGGTCCGCGCGGCCACCCTGTGGGCCCCTATGTCCTGGCCCGGGTTCAGCAGCAGCAGCCGTTTGCCGACGGCGGCCAGCAGGGTATGTATACTCACTGATGACGTCATGGCTCGGCGGCGGCTCCTCCAGCAGCTCGTCGGTCCGCGCGGCCACCCTGTGGGCCCCTATGTCCTGGCCCGGGTTCAGCAGCAGCAGCCGTTTGCCGACGGCGGCCAGCAGGGTATGTATACTCACTGATGACGTCATGGCTCGGCGGCGGCTCCTCCAGCAGCTCGTCGGTCCGCGCGGCCACCCTGTGGGCCCCTATGTCCTGGCCCGGGTTCAGCAGCAGCAGCCGTTTGCCGACGGCGGCCAGCAGGGTATGTATACTCACTGATGACGTCATGGCTCGGCGGCGGCTCCTCCAGCAGCTCGTCGGTCCGCGCGGCCACCCTGTGGGCCCCTATGTCCTGGCCCGGGTTCAGCAGCAGCAGCCGTTTGCCGACGGCGGCCAGCAGGGTATGTATACTCACTGATGACGTCATGGCTCGGCGGCGGCTCCTCCAGCAGCTCGTCGGTCCGCGCGGCCACCCTGTGGGCCCCTATGTCCTGGCCCGGGTTCAGCAGCAGCAGCCGTTTGCCGACGGCGGCCAGCAGGGTATGTATACTCACTGATGACGTCATGGCTCGGCGGCGGCTCCTCCAGCAGCTCGTCGGTCCGCGCGGCCACCCTGTGGGCCCCTATGTCCTGGCCCGGGTTCAGCAGCAGCAGCCGTTTGCCGACGGCGGCCAGCAGGGTATGTATACTCACTGATGACGTCATGGCTCGGCGGCGGCTCCTCCAGCAGCTCGTCGGTCCGCGCGGCCACCCTGTGGGCCCCTATGTCCTGGCCCGGGTTCAGCAGCAGCAGCCGTTTGCCGACGGCGGCCAGCAGGGTATGTATACTCACTGATGACGTCATGGCTCGGCGGCGGCTCCTCCAGCAGCTCGTCGGTCCGCGCGGCCACCCTGTGGGCCCCTATGTCCTGGCCCGGGTTCAGCAGCAGCAGCCGTTTGCCGACGGCGGCCAGCAGGGTATGTATACTCACTGATGACGTCATGGCTCGGCGGCGGCTCCTCCAGCAGCTCGTCGGTCCGCGCGGCCACCCTGTGGGCCCCTATGTCCTGGCCCGGGTTCAGCAGCAGCAGCCGTTTGCCGACGGCGGCCAGCAGGGTATGTATACTCACTGATGACGTCATGGCTCGGCGGCGGCTCCTCCAGCAGCTCGTCGGTCCGCGCGGCCACCCTGTGGGCCCCTATGTCCTGGCCCGGGTTCAGCAGCAGCAGCCGTTTGCCGACGGCGGCCAGCAGGGTATGTATACTCACTGATGACGTCATGGCTCGGCGGCGGCTCCTCCAGCAGCTCGTCGGTCCGCGCGGCCACCCTGTGGGCCCCTATGTCCTGGCCCGGGTTCAGCAGCAGCAGCCGTTTGCCGACGGCGGCCAGCAGGGTATGTATACTCACTGATGACGTCATGGCTCGGCGGCGGCTCCTCCAGCAGCTCGTCGGTCCGCGCGGCCACCCTGTGGGCCCCTATGTCCTGGCCCGGGTTCAGCAGCAGCAGCCGTTTGCCGACGGCGGCCAGCAGGGTATGTATACTCACTGATGACGTCATGGCTCGGCGGCGGCTCCTCCAGCAGCTCGTCGGTCCGCGCGGCCACCCTGTGGGCCCCTATGTCCTGGCCCGGGTTCAGCAGCAGCAGCCGTTTGCCGACGGCGGCCAGCAGGGTATGTATACTCACTGATGACGTCATGGCTCGGCGGCGGCTCCTCCAGCAGCTCGTCGGTCCGCGCGGCCACCCTGTGGGCCCCTATGTCCTGGCCCGGGTTCAGCAGCAGCAGCCGTTTGCCGACGGCGGCCAGCAGGGTATGTATACTCACTGATGACGTCATGGCTCGGCGGCGGCTCCTCCAGCAGCTCGTCGGTCCGCGCGGCCACCCTGTGGGCCCCTATGTCCTGGCCCGGGTTCAGCAGCAGCAGCCGTTTGCCGACGGCGGCGGCCAGCAGGCTGAGCCCGGCGGCCGGCGTCCACGCCACGCGCGCCACGGGGCCCGAGAGCGCGATGGTGCGGAGACAACGGCCGGTGCTGGTTTCCCATACTGGAATAAAAATACTTGCTATACTGCGGCTGACTATTTGCCTGAAATTCAAATTCAAATTCAAAATTCTTTATTGCATGTCACATTACAAATATAGTTGGAATTAAAAATAAATAGGTTTACATGTGACGCCCGGCAAAGGGCACAGCAATATCGGAGGGCTAGAAGTAGTTAATTTAATTACAATTATTTTAGTCTATTCTTTAAATATCACACTAAATTCATAAATTATTACTACGCATTAATTTCAATTCTGATTATTCGTGTTATTCACTTATTACTTAGCATAATATGTATATATTCATACTCACAAACTACCATTATTAAAATATTCATTCAAATTATAAAAACAAGCATTAACTAAATACAATTTCAATTGTTTTTGGAAAATCAGCGCCGCGAATTGCTCACATCAACGTCACAATCACAGCAAACATTTAGTGTTATTATTGTAATGTTTTTTACCTAAAATCGTAAGGAGAGCCTATGCTTGTTAGCCACCTCCGTGGTAAAAAAAAAGATAACTTGACGAGTAACGTTAGACTAATGTAGACGTAGAGCTAACAGACATATATGTCTCGCACTCACCCTTGACAGTGCCATCGTCACTGCCAGAGACGGCATACTGGCCGGTGGGGTCGAAGTCAGCACTCCGCACCAGCCCGCCATGACCCTTGAATACCAGCGCCTCGTGTGTGGGGAACGGCTGCAGTTCTCGTGGGGACGGCAGCTTGGGCACCAGGTCTTCAGGGTTGATGGTCAACTGAAACAGATTAATAGTTAGTTTAGTCATCGGCCATCACTGACACCTGGAAAACACCGAATTTAATGGTACACTGTTACGAGTTACTCTCTGTGGTATCATACGGCCAGTTCCGTCTTTACCATAAAGGCACACGGGCCCCCAATCTCACAGGGCCCCCAAAAACCATAGAAGCAGTTTTTCTTTACTACGTTGGACTGTAAAAATAAGCTTTGTCTATGATAACGTGAGCCCCAAATATTTGAGTGACCGACGGCCCTAGCATGCGCCGAGACGGCCCTGGCAACTTTCATCTGTTGAGTTTCTTTCGGCGTTTCTCAACATAGTTCTCCTCTTGTAAAATGAATGGGATCAGTAGACTCAGACTCGTAGAAGTGCCCTTGAGGTCTACTTAGAAATAGGATTCAGTTCAGGTTGTGGGGGTCGGTTGGTACAGTACAGTCAGCACTCACCCGCATGTGTATGGCGCGCGGCGCCAGGTACAGGTCCAGGCAGCGGAGGAAGCGCTCCCTGGTGAAGCGCGGGTAGGCGGCCACGGAGCGCAGGTTGTGGGGGTCGGTTGGTACAGTACAGTCAGCACTCACCCGCATGTGTATGGCGCGCGGCGCCAGGTACAGGTCCAGGCAGCGGAGGAAGCGCTCCCTGGTGAAGCGCGGGTAGGCGGCCACGGAGCGCAGGTTGTGGGGGTCGGTTGGTACAGTACAGTCAGCACTCACCCGCATGTGTATGGCGCGCGGCGCCAGGTACAGGTCCAGGCAGCGGAGGAAGCGCTCCCTGGTGAAGCGCGGGTAGGCGGCCACGGAGCGCAGGTTGTGGTGGTCGGTTGGTACAGTACAGTCAGCACTCACCCGCATGTGTATGGCGCGCGGCGCCAGGTACAGGTCCAGGCAGCGGAGGAAGCGCTCCCTGGTGAAGCGCGGGTAGGCGGCCACGGAGCGCAGGTTGTGGGGGTCGGTTGGTACAGTACAGTCAGCACTCACCCGCATGTGTATGGCGCGCGGCGCCAGGTACAGGTCCAGGCAGCGGAGGAAGCGCTCCCTGGTGAAGCGCGGGTAGGCGGCCACGGAGCGCAGGTTGTGGTGGTCGGTTGGTACAGTACAGTCAGCACTCACCCGCATGTGTATGGCGCGCGGCGCCAGGTACAGGTCCAGGCAGCGGAGGAAGCGCTCCCTGGTGAAGCGCGGGTAGGCGGCCACGGAGCGCAGGTTGTGGGGGTCGGTTGGTACAGTACAGTCAGCACTCACCCGCATGTGTATGGCGCGCGGCGCCAGGTACAGGTCCAGGCAGCGGAGGAAGCGCTCCCTGGTGAAGCGCGGGTAGGCGGCCACGGAGCGCAGGTTGTGGGGGTCGGTTGGTACAGTACAGTCAGCACTCACCCGCATGTGTATGGCGCGCGGCGCCAGGTACAGGTCCAGGCAGCGGAGGAAGCGCTCCCTGGTGAAGCGCGGGTAGGCGGCCACGGAGCGCAGGTTGTGGGGGTCGGTTGGTACAGTACAGTCAGCACTCACCCGCATGTGTATGGCGCGCGGCGCCAGGTACAGGTCCAGGCAGCGGAGGAAGCGCTCCCTGGTGAAGCGCGGGTAGGCGGCCACGGAGCGCAGGTTGTGGGGGTCGGTTGGTACAGTACAGTCAGCACTCACCCGCATGTGTATGGCGCGCGGCGCCAGGTACAGGTCCAGGCAGCGGAGGAAGCGCTCCCTGGTGAAGCGCGGGTAGGCGGCCACGGAGCGCAGGTTGTGGTGGTCGGTTGGTACAGTACAGTCAGCACTCACCCGCATGTGTATGGCGCGCGGCGCCAGGTACAGGTCCAGGCAGCGGAGGAAGCGCTCCCTGGTGAAGCGCGGGTAGGCGGCCACGGAGCGCAGGTTGTGGGGGTCGGTTGGTACAGTACAGTCAGCACTCACCCGCATGTGTATGGCGCGCGGCGCCAGGTACAGGTCCAGGCAGCGGAGGAAGCGCTCCCTGGTGAAGCGCGGGTAGGCGGCCACGGAGCGCAGGTTGTGGGGGTCGGTTGGTACAGTACAGTCAGCACTCACCCGCATGTGTATGGCGCGCGGCGCCAGGTACAGGTCCAGGCAGCGGAGGAAGCGCTCCCTGGTGAAGCGCGGGTAGGCGGCCACGGAGCGCAGGTTGTGGGGGTCGGTTGGTACAGTACAGTCAGCACTCACCCGCATGTGTATGGCGCGCGGCGCCAGGTACAGGTCCAGGCAGCGGAGGAAGCGCTCCCTGGTGAAGCGCGGGTAGGCGGCCACGGAGCGCAGGTTGTGGTGGTCGGTTGGTACAGTACAGTCAGCACTCACCCGCATGTGTATGGCGCGCGGCGCCAGGTACAGGTCCAGGCAGCGGAGGAAGCGCTCCCTGGTGAAGCGCGGGTAGGCGGCCACGGAGCGCAGGTTGTGGGGGTCGGTTGGTACAGTACAGTCAGCACTCACCCGCATGTGTATGGCGCGCGGCGCCAGGTACAGGTCCAGGCAGCGGAGGAAGCGCTCCCTGGTGAAGCGCGGGTAGGCGGCCACGGAGCGCAGGTTGTGGGGGTCGGTTGGTACAGTACAGTCAGCACTCACCCGCATGTGTATGGCGCGCGGCGCCAGGTACAGGTCCAGGCAGCGGAGGAAGCGCTCCCTGGTGAAGCGCGGGTAGGCGGCCACGGAGCGCAGGTTGTGGGGGTCGGTTGGTACAGTACAGTCAGCACTCACCCGCATGTGTATGGCGCGCGGCGCCAGGTACAGGTCCAGGCAGCGGAGGAAGCGCTCCCTGGTGAAGCGCGGGTAGGCGGCCACGGAGCGCAGGTTGTGGGGGTCGGTTGGTACAGTACAGTCAGCACTCACCCGCATGTGTATGGCGCGCGGCGCCAGGTACAGGTCCAGGCAGCGGAGGAAGCGCTCCCTGGTGAAGCGCGGGTAGGCGGCCACGGAGCGCAGGTTGTCGTGCTTGCTTGGTAGGAACGTGTATTTGCGCTTCCACGGAGTCTCGGCCAGTTTGTTCCATTCTTTCATCTGGAAACAGGAGCGATAGTTTCAAAGTTAGAATATAAAAGGCAAGGCAAAACGTAAAACTAAACAAACCACTAATAATCGCACCGAAACGACGACGCCAAAATGGAGACACCTTTGTAATTCAATCATAGGTTTAACTCTCATCGAATAAGAAATCAGAAAGCATTACTACGGTACCTCCTTAGCGTCGAGCAGGTACTCGTGCGGTGGGTTGTAACTCTCGGCGTGCGAGGGCAGCGCGCGCTTGGGCGCCGGGATGTGCTTGTGGATGCCTCGGGTCTGCTCGTCTTCCGCCGTCGAGCCCCACAGGTTGTAGAAGCTCTTCTCCTGATCAACACAGCAAAGAAACACTTCAAAAAGATTCTAAAATATCTTCTATTATAGTGGACACTGTTTCACTGTCCCCTTACAGCTAAGCCGGTCTGAGTTAAATCGAGAATAACCAAAACTGTTCCTTAAGAGTGACCCGGGATACGTCGCCATGCTAAAGGCAATAGAAAAAATGTATTGACCTATTCATCCTATTTCTACATTCTCTCATTGGCGATCCCCATGTCGAGTATTGGTCTAGCCCATCTTGAGCACATGTACGATGCGCGAAAAATCTTTCTCTTTCTCTCAGGACGGAAGGAATGACCAGTTGTGCCCCGGTAGTGTAGTATTGTATTACTTACCAGTTTCTTTTTCCCTCTCATTGGCGATCTCTCGTCGAGTCTTGGTTCAGCACATCTTTGAGCGCATGAACGAGGCGCGATATGTGTTTCTGTTCCTCCCTGGAAGGCAGGAACGACCGCTTGTGTTCGGGGAAGGCGCGGACCGGCGTCGCCAGGACTTCGCGCGTGAACCATTCCACCCACGGCTAGAAATGAAACATAAAATTAACGCCTAGTCTCTATGTGTACTCTAGTAAGCTTGTATATAGGCATAGTTACTAACTAGACGACGATATACCTTCGTTCGTAGACGGTGCCTGCAGTACCACGGAGCCAATGGTTTTATCAAAGAAACTAATTTATTTCAATCAATTCAATGGTAGGGTAGGTTACTAAAACAAAATAACTAAAGTGTGTGCTAGTGTTCATAGGTAGAGGCTACGAATGCGCAAGTACCGGATAGTTTCCAAAAAGCTGATCATTTCCGGAAATTTCTGGTAATCTTCACAAGTATTTACAGTCTGACAAAGAGAGTAGAAATTAAAAAGTGTAAGTAAATGTAGTACCCTCCCTTTCTAATCAATCTAAGAAAACGGGGGACTCAAAGTATTACGAATATTTCAATTTGGGAATTTCCGCAAGTTTGGGAAATTTCCGCTGGCACATCATCATCAGTAGTCGTAGCATCCAAACTGATCTCCGGCGAGGATGTATTGTGCTTCATACCTGGTACTCATCGTGCTCTGCGTTGGGCACCTGACCCTGGCGGATGCGGGAGATCAGCTCCAGGTCCTGCTTGCTGAGGATCACGTCCTGGCCCGTGCTCGGGTCGCGCACTGTGCGCCAGAAGTCAGGATCCTCACATTTTCTGAAGAAAAAATCAATGGCTGTAACTAATGTTTGCAGATTTAGTATTTCACATAATGGTGATAATAGGACCACAGATGACAATTTGTTCAATAATGAATAGGCTGGAGAACACGACCCTGACATCAGTCTAGTTTTCAAAGATGATGATTATTCTAGCCTAGACTACTAGATTAGATTCTAGACATCAGAGTGGCGGGTGCGGCGGTTCGCGATTATCTTGTCAGTCTATCACAATTGAAATTTGAACACTATCATGTTTGTATAGAATCTTTTTATCGATTCATATATTTACGTGGAAATACCACATTTTTATTTTTATAAATAATGAATCATGTTTACAATGAAGCAAATAACAATAAAAAAAAAGATTCAGGCGGGGTTCGAACTGGCGTTCCCAACAGATTTCCAGGCCAACACGGGCATCCTATATAAGAACACTACACCTGACGAGAGCCCATTCAATTTTTCAACCAGTTACTTCTTACATGCCGTAGAATGGCATCACTGTCATACTTGAGACTACACTTGCTGTGGCTGGAGCAGTGACACTGATGGAAAGACTCTCCACTCTGCGAGTGCGGCGAGGAAGAGCAGACTACCGAACATATCATCCAGCGCTGCCCCCTTCACTCCTACCCCGGCCCTGCTGACGACCTGGACGACTTGACCCCTGACGCAGCTGCCTAGCTGAAAGATCTTAGAGCCATACTTTGATTGCTTTACTTGGAATGCCATACGATTAATAATAGTGACACTCACTTGAGGAACTCGTCGATCTGGTCGCGCTGCGGCGGCTTGATGAGCTTGCGGCCGTCCAGGTCGTACCCCGCGTGCGGGTACTCGTTGTACCACCACGTCGGGACGTCGCCCACCGTGTTGCGCCGCTCCTCTTCGTCTGACGTGTCGCCAGACTCATACTCGTCTGTAACAAACTGTGACTGAGTAGACAGTTCACTGGCTCCATGTTACAGGGTTCTATGTAATATTTGAACAGCGCTAAAACTAGATGTTATGCCAATATAATAGCGTCTTTGGATGACCAGCTGTCCTTGTACCAAAATTGGTTCCAAATTCATCCAGCCATTTCATCATTATGAGAGGACACATAAATATACCTACAAATCCTGCTGATAAGAATATTCCTGAAATAAATACCCCTAAAATTCATAATTCTTGTTTATTTAACAAGATTTTTTATTTACATTAATAAATAACATTAAATTAAATTGTCATGAATCAATAACATACCTTTTTGTGCTACAGGCTGCATCTTAACAGTTGTTTCCTTAATTTTATCTGCTAATAGATCCACACTATCTTTTGTTTGTTTTTCTTTTACTTGCTTCTCTTTCGTCTGTTTATGTTTGATCTCTTTGCTTTGTTTAGTCTTCTTTTTCACTTTCTGTTTTACATTGTTATCGGACTCATCACTGGAGCCTGAGTGTGTTTGTCCAATGCCTGATTCTGCGCCACTGTCTTGTGCATCACTCTCTTGTGAAGCTTCTTCATCATCATCACCTTCCTCATCATCACCCTCTTCTTCACTATCATCACCTTCTGATTCACCATCAGCTTCTGAATCTTCTAGTTCCTGTTAATATAAAATTTCATATTAATACCAACTTCATTGGTACTGGTTAGATTTTAAGTTTTGTCTGATTAAAGGATTTTTACCCAACTACCAAAAACCGAAGAATGTAATACTGAATACCATAAATACGTAAACATCTGTTATGGATGTTTTTAAAATTTTTTATGTATGTTTGTACCCAATACCTATTCAAATTGCCTTTTGTTTTTTTTTTAAGGGAAATCCATTCCTAGCCTGCGTTATTTTGTTATCCCATTATTTTCAGAACATTAACAATTTTAAAACAAGGCCAAAACAAGGCGTCAAATAATTTGTGCACCCGGAATAGTTATTAAAATCAAAAATAAAAAAAATTAAAATTTGTAAATTAAATTTGTAACAACATTAGTTACAATGTAAAACAAAGTTAAATATGATTGATTATATGTAAATTAAGTATGAGTATAAATGTGAAATTATGGGATCTACATCAAAAATTCTTTTTTTTTATTGCGTAAAAACACGTCTTATATGATCTAAGGGATGGGGCCACCCTGTAAGCAAACAATTGCCTGTGGTAGGTCCTTGTTGGTTTATAGATATATAAAGACATTGAAAAAACTTACTGATGAGGCATCTGAAACACCTTCTGCCTCCTCCTCATCTCCAAACGTAGAGTCAGCGTCGTCGTCAAACAGAACTTCCTGAAAACAGTTAAACCCCTAAATTTTACTAAACCATCTAGCTGGTCTTACAGTTACTTAACTCATTCACTAATTAATGGAAGAAAACACTGAGAAGCTTGCAAGAATGATATTTTATAGAAATTGCTTACGTCTTGCTCGGCGTCGGAATCGGCTGCTTCCCCTTCTTGTTCCGAGTCCGTGGCATCTTCTGTACCGTTCAAGTCCCCTCGGATCAGATCCTCATTTCCTCCGGATTCACTTCCCTGTGAGAAACCACGGATATAACCAACAATTAACGAAATAACATGCCGAGGCGACTTAACTTTCAGACACTCACCTCGTCATCTGATGACTCTTTAGCGGCTGCTTTCTTCGACTCTTTTGCGTCAATTTTTCTTTTCAGTAGACCAGCTTTAAACGGTGGCATATTTATAACAATTATCACATTATTTTGGAAATTCAATCGTGTAGAGGCTTCGGATCTCCAACGACAAACACGTGTTGTTCACAACTATGAACTGTCAACCTGACACTGACACTGACATATTGTACGGTTACGGGTGGTTACGGGTAACGGAACGCATTATAATTCTGTCCACTGTATCTACGATTGATAAATCTAATCATCATTTCCTTTTTCACCAAAACTCCAATCATCATAATCATCATATATTTAAGAGCTAAGCTCTTGTCAGTGGAGTAATTTCCAGCTTATTCTACATTCCGCCTTCTCTTTTACATCTTTATACAATGAAACATTTATTTTTTCCTTTATTTGCTCCATATATGTCCTTTCCTTCTTCCAATTAATGAAGTAAAAATCGAACATCTTTGATTATGCTCCTATTTATTTTGTAGCTTCTTGTATGAATTAATTGAAAACTGAAAAATAATATGTGTTGATAATTTTGCTGCGTACGCCGGGACGGCCAGGTACAAAATTGACAAATACAATAAGAGGTTATGTAAATTTTTATTTGCTGTGACAAAAATAATATTTACGCACTAAAAGTATAAAAAAATATAGAATATAAGAAAAATGTTGCGAAAGTAAACATCGACAAAAAAATCGTGAAGTGAACTGTTAACAGTATACGTTATAAAAAAAACAACAAAATGTTTCGTCAATTTTTAAGGGCTCTGGAACCCATTAGAAATAGCTTGGTAAGTAAACCGGAAAACCTTATTCAGTTCTATTTTTGATAACTACTAATCCCTTACATTTTACCATTGTAGTCTCGAACGGTAGTTGGCAACGGCGCCGGCGCGGCCGGCAGTAACTTCGAGCGCAACTGCGTCTCGAAGGAGCAGCAGCTCACAGAGGCACTGAAGAAGTCCCTGCCCGGGACGACGTACGTGAGCGTGGAGGACATCTCGGGAGGCTGTGGAGCCATGTTTGAGGTACTGAAACTACTTTAAAGCTCCATTATACTGGTAGAGTGGTAACCGGTACTTACATTGCATCAGTTCATAGAGTTTAGGCAATAAATCGCATGTTTGTAGTTATGTAGATATCTCATATGCTTGTTTGTGCATTTACCTAACAGGCTATAGCTTCCTGATCGTGACATATCAAATAAGCAACTTTTGTAAGGTATCTAATGTATATTTTTGAATTATTGGTTTAATATTTTAATTTAATTGTTTGCAATATTTTCTTCGGTTTCTGCGACTTTCACACAACCAAATAAAACAATTTAAACAGATTATATTGAAACATCAGGGAGGCTCGAATAATTAATATATGAAATATTATCCATTTAAATTTAATTGTGTGTAAATTATTTTTGGCGGTTCTCTGGGAGGCGAGAGGTATAGTCGTCGGTGAAAAAAGGTTGACAAATCTTCGTTTTGCTGACGACATTGTTCTGTTTGCCTCATCAGCATCTGAACTCCAACAATCGCTCCAAGAACTGAGCGTAGCAAGCCTTCAAGTTGGACTAAAAATGAATCGAACTAAGACTCAGATCATGACAAATAGCACGAAACGTAGGGTCGAGGTAGATGGGCACGTGATACACTATGTCGACGAGTACATATACTTGGGCCAGATAGTCTTTTTCAGCAACAGGCAGGATAAGGAAGTCGAAAGACGAATCGCAAACGCCTGGAAGAGCTACTGGTCCATGAAGGACCTTATGAAGGGAACCCTCCCGCTAGCACTCAAGTGCAAACTCGTTGACTTGTGTATTCTGCCCATCCTAACCTACGGTGCTCAGACATGGTCACTCACAGAGGGTCAGAAGTCCAAATTGAAGGTTTGCCAAAGGGGTATGGAGCGCAGCATATTAGGTGTTAAAAGGACGGATCGAGTCCGGAACACTACGTTGCGCTCTAAAACACGTATTGCTGATGTTGGAGAAAAAACTGCCAGGCTGAAGTGGGACTGGGCAGGCCACGTATGCCGCATGCACCCAGACAGATGGGCTAATCAAATAACGCAGTGGGTGCCGCATGATGGGCGGCGACGACGTGGCAGGCCAAGACGGAGATGGCGGGGCGATCTGGACGCGTTCCTAAATGATTGGCCAGAAAAAGCATCTAACAGGGAGTTGTGGAAATCGAGAGGAGAGGCCTTTGCCCTGCAGTGGGACACCAATATAGGCTAATAAAAAAAATAAAAAAAATATATTTTATATTGATTTAAGCATTATTTATACAACTGTGTTTATGTTTCAACATTCTTTAAGTTCCTTTCTGTACAATAATGTGCTTTGTTTTTCAGATCAGTATAGAGGCCAAAGAATTTAGTGGTCTCCCCCGGGTGAAGCAGCACCGCCTGGTCACTGATTCCCTGAAGGACGAGATTGCTGAGATGCACGGGATCCGTATCCACACCACCCCTACACCAAAATGACTGTAGTTTAATCCTCAATGACAAAGCCAGAGATTCGTAAATTTGTTTTTATTTACATTGTGATGTTACCAAGTTTTGTATAATGTAATTTAAATTTAGTGATTTCATTTTCTTCATTAATACTATCAGAATATTCTTTTTCTGTATCTAAATTCTGCTTTTATAGAACTTGGTAAATGCAAGAATGACTAGTCAGTGTCAATGTTGTAATGAAATCAAGTTTGCATTGGTTATCTCTGTTGCATATCACTGTTTGTTTTTGTTCTCTTGTAATAATAGTTTGAAAAGGATGTCACTAAAAAGTGTAAGTCTAGACAAAATAAATTTATTGCAAAAGAATAACTATTCAGTTCTCCATTAATTTTAGAAAATTAATATAGAAAATATTCAATAGAGATAATTCAAGCACATACCTACTACTGTTGTTGTAAATGAATTAATTTAAAATAATAGAGAACAAAGAAAGTGATGTAGTATTTATATTTCGTTTTTGCTGTTTGTTTTCTGCGGTGAGACTTCATTTTACCAGATGCTGTGCTAGGTTTATATAGTTATTTCCCATGAATAAATTAGTTAGTTGTTATGAAAAATATGGTTTGATTTATTTCTTATACCTAAAATCCATGGAACTAGCGAGTACTATTCAGTCATAATAGCTCCATGATACAAACATTACAATGACGTGCAACGACGACACAAAATAGTTGAGTTTGTGTTTGGCTGTTTTAAAAATCAAGTGGTCAAGTGACGATTAACGCTTCTGGAACTGTCAAAGCAAACACGTGTGGGTTTGGTACCGAAAAACGCTCTTGAGTTTCTTTCAAAAGAGCCAAAATGGCGCTCAATCTTGTTGTCAAGGTTCATCCCGTAGTATTATTTCAAATTGTGGATGCTTACGAGCGTCGAAATGCGGATTCGCATCGGGTTATTGGTACCTTATTGGGTAAATATCGTTTATATCATGCGCTCTCTCAAAGTGCGAATTTTAGATGAATTGTTATGCCGACGTCATGCGCTCAATCTTACGTGTTTTTACTGTTTTCTGGTCTTTTCGGAGAAAATACAATTCTGATGTGCCTTCCGGAGTGTATTCATTGTGATTTCAGTTGAAGATGATTGTTAAATTGTATCAAATCATTACATTTTCAAGTGCAAGTTTGAGGTTATGTTTGTTGGTGTAATTCCCAGGAACCTGCGACAAAGGTGTGGTGGAAGTCACAAATTGCTTCTGCGTGCCCCACAAGGAGCACGCAGATCAGGTGGAGGCCGAGCTCAACTATGCCATGGACGTGTATGAGCTGAACCGACGGGTGAACGCCACAGAGAACATTGTTGGTAAGTTTTGTTGTTGTTCAAGACACGTATCATTGATTTCTTGTCGAACGTTAGAACTTTTGCAAAGCGAAATAGATGGACGTGTAGGTGGGTGTAGTGTGGTTCTTCATTTCGTAACAAAAGTTTAATCCCTTGTATTCAAGCTGAGTCAAACCAATTTCGGAAACATACATTCAGTTCTATCATCTACTGTAAATTATGAAAAAAGTATGAATGGCAGGTTTAATTCCTAATTGCACTAACAGTTCACCACAGGGTCAAGGATACATAAGCTACACAATACTATTGTTATGTATTTATATTGTGTTTTACTGAGAACCAGAGTTGGGCATTCAAGAATAAAATCGTAATTTGAATAAGAATTCGTAAGAATAAAATCATGTCGATTTTAATCCCGTCAAGATTATTCAAATAAATTCGTCGGGAATAATTCGTTGCTGAGAAAATTGAATGAAGATAACTTATTCTTAATCAAATAATTTTAATCATGATTTTTTAATTCAAATAATATTCCACGAATACGAATGTAAGGGTTGGGGTACCTGGATTGTTAATATGACTTATTAGGTATAGGTAGAGATAGTAGTATTGTGTCTTATCAAGCCCACACTCGAGGGGTATACTAGTACCCATTGAAGTTCGGCTGTTCAGTTTCTAGCTTCATCATCAGATCATCATCAACATTTCGAAGATACCATAAAATACCTATTGTCATAAAACCTATTTAATTTCACATAAATCCAAACATTAAAGCTTAGTAAAGATCAACTTACAAAATAAAACCGATTGTATAACATCCATACTACAAATTAACGTTATTCAATTAACATTTTAATCAAATAAAATGGTATTTAAATTATGCCATTTCTAAAATAATTATTTAGTTTTTTATTCTTCATTTAAAATAAAAATTACATGATTTATTCACATTAATTTTATTTGAATTACGAGTACAAGAATTTATTCTTATTCAAATCGATTTGAATAAGAATACAATTTCTGTTTTTATTCTTATTCTTATTCAATTAATTTTTGCCCAACTCTGCTGAGAACCAACCCACATTTGCCCTTTGAAGTCAATTTTGTATTGTTTAGGGAAAAGGCAGAAATATTAGAGTCAAAACTAAGCCAGATGTCTGAAACTATGTCAGCTAAGACTGATTTCATAAGTTATAACATAAGAATAAGCCATTGTTGCAAAGATACTTAAGCTCCTGATCTCTTGGAACAGCTTTCTGTAATAACACTAAATCTTCACAATCTAACATACATATGAAATATGGCAATAAAATACTCATTTTTACTGTGATGTGTTTACACTTTGTGTAGTCTGGTAGTCACCTAGGAGCTGGAACATGACACCCTTCAGTAGTTGTTCTGTAGCAACTCTCTAATTATTATAAATTATTTTAGGCTGGTGGGCAACCGGCAATGAGGTGACCAACCACTCGTCAGTCATCCACGAATACTACGCGCGCGAGTGCCGCGAGCCGGTCCACGTTACCCTGGACACGTCGCTGCAGGGCGCGCGCATGGGGCTGCGCGCGTACGTGTGCGTGGCGCTCGGCGTGCCGCGCGGCCGCCAGGGCTGCATGTTCACTCCCATAGATGTGACGCTCACCAGCTACGAGCCCGAGGTATGTACATATACAGTCAGTATTTATCATCTGTTGCAACATTAGCATAAGCCTTGATGTTGACATCATGTTCAACATCAAGGGACTGCTACGCTTTCTGGTAGAGTTGGGTTGGCAAGAGTAGTGCCAGCAACCCTTTACGCAAAATAGGCGCATTGTAAGACGTCGAGTTGCGGAAAACTAGCCCGCGATAACCTATAACCTTAGCATAAGCCTGTTTGCCAGTTTTATTTCAGAGTACTTTTTAATATTCGGATTTGCTCAGACCATCTACAATTAGCATTCTGACTTAAAACTCATCTAACAAGAATGCATAATAATTCAAGTAAACTGATAGTAGCCTACAAGCTTGTAGTTTACCAGATACCTAAATTAACATTCTTTCTATGTGGTTGCAGATTGTGGGTCTGCAGCTATGCCAGAAGACGATGGGTCCAGGAGGGCGCTCGCGACAGGTGCAGCCCGCCCCTGATCTAGCGCTGGTTGCTGAGGCTGCCACTAAGCTGTCTTCACTGCTCGACCAGGTTTGTACCAGTTCTTTCCAGAGTGGCATAGCGAATTTGGTGTCATGGTTTATACATTATTCACTATTATTGCTGTATGTATTCACTATATGTTTATTAGTGTGTGTTGATGGTTATCATGTGTGGTGGGTGGGCAGGTGCTGGGGTACGTGGAGGACGTGCTGGCGGGGCGCGCGGCGCCGCACAACGCCACGGGCCGCGCGCTGCTGCAGCTCGCGCAGGCGGTGCCCGGCCTCGCGCACGACTCCTTCGCCGACGCCTTCGCCAACAGCGTCAAGGACCTGCTCATGGTGAGTGCTACCTAATATCAGATGGTCATATGTCATGTATTAGCACCTCTAGCATTACTGCCACCGACGACTCTTTGTTGCGGACACCTGGTCCTTTCCTTTCAATACCGTGCGAGCATGACAGATGATGCCGAGTCGTGCTAACCCTGCTGGTCAGACTACACAGTCACAAAAAAGGTGTTTCCATAGCGCTGCATGAGATCGTCTGTAACAGACGAAATGGCCAATGATGATGATGAATCAAAGGTCAAAGAGTTGAAAAGTTCTCTCAGTCTCCAAGGTACACTCATTAGCTTTAGCTAATCTTAGCTAAAAGAAATCTTACCGCATTAGAAACTGTTTTCTCTGATATCCTTCTTTAGATGTTTTCTCTGAAGATGCCAAGTAATGTTAAAGTTGTCTATTTTGATATTGGCATATCGGGGTCGTAATTAAATTTATTACCATGGCGCAAATTAGCGCTTAACGTCATGACTGCCTTGCTCGTTTACGGAAAACAGAATCCAAGACACCAAGCTGAGACCAGCCCGTCTACCACAACCAGAGATGGGCAAAAGTTAATCGATTAACGATTAAGATTAACTTTTTTAATCTTGATTAACGATTAAAATTGACGATTAGTTAATCTAATCGTACGAGTTCCGATTAATTTAATCTCGATTAAGTTAATCGTCGATTAATTTTTAGCGATTAAATTTTTAATCGATTAGTTAATTTGATTAATTTTTCTCGATTAGATTAACTAATACCTATAAGATAAAATAAGATATTTTTTGTAAGTCTAAGTCCCTGCCTAGAACTTCTTAGAGTAATGCACTATAAAAAGCATCTTGTATTACTGTAACAAGAGGGAAGAGGTAAGAGGGAAGAGCGAAGAGGGAACAGGGAAGAGCGAAGAGGGAACAGAAACAGGGAAGAGGGAACGGACGGATACAAAGGTATCCGAACCAAAAAAGCTTCTAAAGGTACATTTTCTGTCCCTGTCTCTGGACAAGACATATTGTATTTTCGTAAAAAGCACAAAATGCGCGTGTTTCCAACTTTTAATCGCAGAATTAATCGTGAAATTTAATCGATTAAAATGACGATTAGTTAATCGTTAATCGAAGACTCTCTCGATTAAGTCAATCTAGATTAAATTAATCGCGATTAACTTTTACGATTAACTTTTTTAATCGATTAATTAATCGATTAAAAAATTAATCGATTAATGCCCATCTCTGACCACAACTACGCTTTGCGACTCTTGTCGCGTGACATAGCATCGCCCGTCACTCTCTCACAGTACAGCGAAGATAGAGATAGATAATATTTATCGCGCGAGAAAAAGCCGCGTGTCATAGTTGTGCTAGTAGTAAGGCATTCTATAGCGGCAAATGACGTCGTGGCGTCTGCGGCACTGCTCTCCGCCGACGTGATTTGCCGTCTTTGGCGCTCAAAAGGTTAATGAACATACAGGTTAATGTTATTAAAACTATCGTGAGACATCTTTACTAATTATAAAAACCGTTCCTGACAATTTTTACGTGAGTTTATACCGTTTTTATAATTAGTAAACATACAGGTTGTTTATGATAGAATAATTATATTCTATCGAATGAATGAGGAATTTAAATGATCTCGTGGTTCTATTCACTAAGTAGTAGGATGAAGTCTAAAAATGCCATAAGTCTGTCCCAACAGTCGCAAAAGCTCATTTTTTTCTACAAATCCCTTCAAATGAACTTGTTTGTTTCAGGTGGTGACCCTCGCCCAACTCATCAAGACCCAACTCCAACTCAACGAGAAACTGACCCTCCTCACCTCCCAGTAACAACTCAAACACCTCGAGTTTTGTACCAACATCCATTTGTATTGTATTGGCAGGATAGCAAAGTTAACACAGGTGGCAAGCGATTGAAATAGCGAATAACAAACAATCATTTTATTCGGCAATAAATTGGTTATAATAATTAAATGCGTTTTTATTTTAGGCACTGGTAGTGGTAATACTGGGTAACGCAGTTCTTGGAACAGCATAACTGGTAACAAATTTAACACAAGGAAAAATAACAAGGTTTAGATGATTTGACTGTTACTATACTGTTGTTTGTTGATATACCTACTGTTTATATTATATTATGACGATAAGTACATACTAAGTCAATGACCATTTGCAAATACTTAGCTTTTTTCCCAAAAATTTAAGGTAAAGAATACATTTTAGAACAGAATACATTTTAAAATATTGTTTGGAAATCAGTTGGTTTGAGATTGACACATATATTTGAAGTGAAGACAACACAGGAGTACGTCGGTCATACAGGCATGTTGGTTGTATGCTGAAAAACGCGGAAACAAACCTACATAACTTATACATTTATGAAACATGTAATATCTCATTATCTTTAATGTGGGTACACCATTTTTTTTAATATCTTATTCGTGTCACCAACACTTCTGTGTCTGGTCATCCTGTACCACTGGGATATGCCGCTGCATTCCGACCACCAACCCCCACTAGACGGAGCATGTAATCCATGTTTATGAGGTCTCTCTACTCCACTTAACGCTACAATTTACCATGTTATTTATTTAATTTCTTTTTTCGTTGACGTACGCATGGATCATAAACAAGGACGCAACTAAACGGTGGCCGCCGTGTTGATACTGTAATGTTCTGCCGTACCATATCGTCGGTGCGCGCGGGTCGCCTCACATGCTCCGTCTGGTGGGGGTTGTCTGTGATTCCGACACTCGCGTCTGGACTAAACGTGTTATTATCTGAACATCGGTGAGTGAGTCAGAGCGCGAACTCCTCAACGTCGCACAGCCGGCAGCGCGCGTGGCAGCGCCACACCCAGTCGGCGCGCACCCGCCGCCCGGGTAGTGCGCTGCCCCCCGCGCACACCACGAAGCTCGCCGCGCTGTCCGCCTCCATCTGTGAGGCCTGGGACACAAACGATACATTATACCTTGTTATACATCATTCGACATCACTGATCGACCGTAAATATACAGGGCGTCCCAAAACTATGGGACACCAAGGGAAAGTACCTTAAATATCGTAGATAGGATATTTTGTTGAAAGAAGACTATATTATTTTTAAAAGTTAGTAATTCTGCATTTAAAGATTTTATAAGAATTACGTTACGAACGGCGTTACATATGAGATTGCGTTTTCTTTTTGTGTACTTACTACACATTACGCAAGACGGCATTTTGGGGCCAAAATCACACCGTTAACATATACGCTGTCACTATCCGGGGATTAACAAAAGCGTTGCCATGGCATAAGCACCATTTGATGCCATTGGACTCATTAAGTGCTTCACTATTGGAGCGCTAGTAACCTATCTACTTATAAAATATCATTGATATTAGTGTAATTGTAGAAGATATACTCACATCAATAACAAGTCCTCCATAAGCCCTGATATATCTCTCCAACAGCTGCTTGCTAAAGCCGGCCTGCTCCACGCCATCATCAATCACAAAAGTATATCCGTCAAAGAAGTCCGGTAGACATTTCTTCTTATCCAACTTTTCCTTCACCGTCGGTTTCTCCTCATCAGTCGATTCTCCAGAATCTATAGTAATGTTGGCTTGGATCCTTTCATCCTTTACAAAAGCAACATCAGACCCTGAAGACATGTTGGAGTAGTCGAGTGAGTTAGATTGTTTTGGTGATTTCTCTTTGCGGTGTGGTGACTGTTCTCTGCTGGTATTTGGTCTGGGTGATTTTTGTCGACTGTTATGTGGTTTTGGTGAACGTTCCTTGCTAGTTTTGGGTCTAGGTGATCTTTCTCTGCTATTGTGAGGTTTTGGTGATTTTTCTCTGCTATTGTGAGGTTTTGGTGATTTTTCTCTGCTGGTGTGAGGCTTGGGTGACTTAGCTCTACTTGTGTGAGGCTGTGGAGAGGGCGACTTATCCGTCCGCTGTTTCTTCTGCTTTCGCAAAACTTTTTCGATTTCATCATCAGTGTCGCATTCTGAAGATGAGAAAAAAATACTATAGTAAAAATCTCTTTCTAGTTAAAATTCATGCGTTTTTTTCTGAATGCTCGAGACCGGAGCAGTTTCGGTCAATCACGGGGTCCCGGTATTGTTCTTAAATACCAGCTTTATCTGTATGTCTGCCGCGCTAAGCTAAAAGGCAACCTCATTGTATGACCATATAGATTACAGGGGCATGGCGTCCATACAACTCGATTCCCACCGGCTTGTGCAACGAATTTGTGCATCAAACTTAAATTCAAATATTTCATCCTTCACTATTAGAATTCTACACTACTCTAGTAGAAAAATTGGGCAAGTGCGAGTCCGACTCGCGCATGAAGGGTTCCGTACCATCCATACTAATATTATAAATGCGAAAGTGTGTCTGTCTGTCTGTCTGTTACCTCTTCACGCTTAAACCGCTGAATCGATTTTGATGAAATTTGGCATGGAGATAGTCTAAGATCCGAGGAAGGACATAGGATAGTTTTCATCCTGGAAATTATCCCTAAAAAGATTGAAAAGTGAGTAAGTAATTCATGATGACATTGATGACCCTGTAGAAAATGTAATGATATACCCAAAAGCACAATTGCTCTTACATTTGCTTAGGCGCTCTTTTATTAATTAAGGTGATTAGGTGGATATCTATCGTGTTGTACGAGGTTGCTTCCATACTTCCAAGTTCCACGCGGACGTAGTCGCGGGCAAAAGCTAGTAATCTATAACAAGTTTGTTGTATGGGAGCCCCCCTTAAATATTTATTTTATTTTAATTTTAGTATTTGTTGTTATAGCGGCAATAGAAATACATCATCTGTGAAAATTTCAACTGTCTAGCTATCACCGTTTTTGAGATACAGCCTGGTGACAGACGGACGGACAGCGAAGTCTCAGTAATAGGGTCCCGTTTTTACCCTTTGGGTACGGAACCCTGAAAAGTAAGCTACAGGTACACCGGCTTTACCAATGATATGTTAAACGCCCACTGATATACAATTTAGAAATCATTCTTACCGGAAGCGGTTCCATCGTCATCATCCAAAGTTGTATGCTCGGCAAGTCGGAATGAAAACACTAATAAAAGAGCTACTCATATGTTAAAGCACCACTCTACAGCCTGCAAAATACCAGCGGATAAATGGGAGCACAAGGCCTCACAGCGACCTGAATGGCGATCTTATATCAAGAAAAGTGTCAAAGATTTTGAAGAGGCCCGTTTGACTGATCTTGATATGAGGTGTCAAGAAAGGAAGTTCCGTCCGAAACCCAGCTACAATTATACCTACAACTAGTATTTTCTCGGTGCGCGGGGTGCAAGCACCCCGCGAGGGGGTTACGTAGCTGTCCTTGTGTCATCCGAGAGGGGGTTGGCAGTGGAATGTGCTGAAGAGATCGAGTTAGAGTTTTAAAATTTCCTTAGGGAAGGGCAACGAGAGTTGTAAAATTGGTGGCGTTGTCGCAATGCGAGTGAGGTTGCTTGGTGCGCGGGGTGCAAGCACCCCGCGAGGGGGTCTTTCCTGGGGTTCTGTCACCCGAGAGGGGGTTGCCAGTGGAATATGCAAAAGAAAAAGTAGCTCGAGTTGTAAATTGCTTAAGAAAGGGGAGCGAGGTAGATGATGGTGGCGAATTTGCACGCAGGTATGTTTGCTTGGGAAGGTGTGGCGGGTGCCAGTGTCTAGGTGGGCTCGCCCTGCGGGCCCTTCGGGCCCTTGGGCTCGCGCACTACAGGCGACTTGACTGGGACGCTCCGCACCTTCGGTGCTACGCGGAGCTCGGCCTTCGGCCTCGCGGCGTTGACACTCGCCGTCGGGCCTTCGGCCCTCCGTCGAGTTAAAATTACTTAGAGTTATAGTATTTTGTGGTTGGGCTCCTTGACTGTGACGCTCCGCACCTTCGGTGCTACGCGGAGCTCGGCCTTCGGCCTCGCAGTGTTTACGCTTCGCACCTTCGGTGCTACGCGGAGCTCGGCCTGCGGCCTCGCATTAAGATACTTTGACTTATAGTAAGTGGTTGGGCTCCTTGTTTGTGACGCTCCGCACCTTCGGTGCTACGCGGAGTTCGGCCTTTGGCCTCGCATTAAGTTACTCAGATGTGTAGAAAGTTATTGGGCGCCGTAACTGGGACGCTCCGCACCTTCGGTGCTACGCGGAGCTCGGCCTTCGGCCTCGCGGGGTCGCCGCTTCGCACCTTCGGTGCTACGCGAAGCTCGGCCTGCGGCCTCGCATTAAATTACTTGGGGAGGGGTAAGGTTCTGGGTGGGCTCGCCCTGCGGGCCCTTCGGGCCCTTGGGCTCACGCGCTATGGGCGGCTGCTCTAGGACGCTCCGCACCTTCGGTGTTACGCGGAGCTCGGCCTTCGGCCTCGCGGGGCTGACGCTCGCCGTCGGGCCTGCGGCCCTCCGTCGAGCTAAAATTACTTAGGGGTATAGTAAGTTTCTGGGTGGGCTCGCCCTGCGGGCCCTTCGGGCCCTTGGGCTCGCGCGCTACCGGCGCCTTCCCTGGGACGCTCCGCACCTTCGGTGCTACGCGGAGCTCGGCCTGCGGCCTCGCGGGGGGACGTTTGCCCTCGGGCCTTCGGCCCTCGGTCAAAAAATTAAAAGTAAAATTACTAAATTTTATTTGTCCGATATTTTCCGAATTTGACCGAATTTTCAAAAACCGATTTCAGATTCCGACTCAGGAGCCCCAAAAACCCCCCCGATACCGAGTTTCAGCCCCCTAGCACCAATTAAAAAATTTTGAAAAAAAAAAAGTCGCTATATTGAATTTTTTTTTCCACGACTGTACTCATGTGTAGGCCCCCTATGACATTTGGTCGAGCACCCCCCACCCATCTCCAACCGGTTACGAGATACGGGACCCTTAAAAAATTCCCCATACAAAAAATTTTTTAACGCTAGAAAAAAAAAAAAAAGTTTTTCAGAATCGAGGGGCTCCAAACCCCCTACATACCAAATTTCAGCGCGCTACGACCATTTTGAAAATTTTCCGCCATTTTGAAGTCGCCATTTTGAAAAAAAAATGGCGGCTCGTCAAATTGCTTGGGAACCCCTATGACATTTGGTCGAGCACCCCCCCCTTAACTATTATAGTTTCGGCGGGCCGTTCATCAAAATTGTCATCTTCCTAGGTAGACCAAAAGTCGGATTTTTCCCAGAGGTTTGACGCCAACCTCTACACGTCCATACCAAAACCACCCCCCCACCCCCCCTCCTTCCCCGAGATCAATTCACTTAGAAATCAGTGGTAATGCAGCTTTATATAGTACTAGCGGCCGCCCGCGACTTCGTCCGCGTAGATTTTTGATGATGACAAAGATATTAAAATAGGTAAGTGAATTTTATTCTTAGTTAAAATGGTCTAGACAATGCAATTGTTAAATAATTTTTGAAGATTTTCCAATTAGATTACGGGAATTCTTTGCAGGATGTTTAATATTTATTCCGTCAGTTACCTGATGCTTTTAATCTTTGGCAAAAATGACTCCAAGATATAGAGCGACGCATGGATTTGGAGTTAGAAAATGGGGATCTTAATTATTATGAGTGAGATTAAAAAAAAAATGTTAAATATCGTAAGGCTGTTAAAACAATCTTAAACTCAGCACTGGAAATCGAGAGATGGAGGCAGTTTAATGAAGAGTATCTCTTTCAATAATAATAAATAATAAACTTTATTTCATAACAATAATAAAATAATGACCTCTTTTCATAAGAAGGCAGCACTGGTATTTGTACACGCCGGCCTGCCTATTAAACGAAAAGAGTGGTGTGGCGGAGTTCCCGAGGCTGGCCAAAATGTTTCTAAATGGTCTAGCAGGTACCGCAGTTATTAAAAAGGCTAGTGTTTAAAGAAAATGCTGAAATGTGACCATTAAAAACTAAATGCACATAAGCGAATTTAATGATGCGATTACTATTTTGATCTACAGGCTAGTAAGTAGTATTGTTTGAAGAGTGATTCAATATATTCTGGTGCTATATAGTTCTCTATATCTCTCAAGAGGCTAAATAAAGTAAGAATAGGTATATAAAGTATAAATTATTCATGTGCTGATAGACAACTCACTAAATATAGGAACACATAAAGTTTGGAACACAATAAATAAGAGAGAGCACTAAGAAAATATTGTTGACAGTCAACCATAGAAAAGGGGGTGCAAGTTCGTTTTAAAAAAAGGACGTAGTCACTGGGTAGTAGACAGGAAATAAAAAATATATAAACTGATAACGTTAGCGTAACACTTCTTTATAAACAACATTAGCGGTGTTCCCCATACAAACTTTGCACCCCCTTTTAACCTTTTTAGGGGCGAAATTTTCTAAAACGCTGAAAGTACTTTTTGTGTTTTTGAATAAGTAATCATTCTACAAAGTTTCAAGTCTCTAACTCCAAAAAAAAAGTTTACCCCATACAAACTTTGCACCCCTATTTAACCCTCTTAGGGGAGGTATTTCCAAAAATCCCTTCTTATCTCTAGCCCACGTTATAAAAGTAACCTACTGTGCAAAAATCAACTCTCTAACATTAGTAGTTTCGGCTGTGCGTTGATGAGTCAGTCAGGACTTCTTCTTTTATATACAGGGTGTTTGGTGGCTAGATGCAAAGGTTTAAGGAGGTGATAGAGGAGGTATTTTTAAACATTTCTAGCCATATATGTCTTAGACGAAATTTGATATTTTTTTTTTAAATTGAAATTTTAAGAATTTTAGAAAAATACCCAGAATTTGGTAGAAACGAGTTTAAAGTGCCCGAATACGCGTTATTTTGTACACACTATCTTTTGTTTCTGATAGTTTAATGTATGTCGGACCAAATAAAGCCACTTTTAAGTGTATTTATGGCCTCTAAAACCAAATAAAGGCATATGAAACTTTAAAAAAAAACGTAGGTTGACACGAGCATAATTTTGATGTGCCATAAAAAAAAATTAAAAAAAATCTTTGAATTGTTCAAACACTTTTAAAAACATGCCTATTTATTGTTCTTTCTTTAAAGGTATCAGTCATTCACATCGCTTGCCAAATCTCTGAGTTAAGAGCTAAATACCAAAGTTAGGGAGCACTTCCTAAGAATTCCAAATCCCCGTACTAGTCTTGAAATTTTACTTTAAGTAGGTACCTAGCTAATAAATAACGTGTAAAAAATAAAACAAAAAAGTTTGTTTTAATTAATTCATTCTAAGCTAATTCTTTTTTATAAATTAAATAAAAATGAATAAATATCAAGTACCATTTTCCACAATACACCAAAGTCCGAGGAGGATTATAAAAAAGCTCTAACTAAATACCATAGCTTTAAATTTGGAACACGTTATTTTAAGAATAAGAATTTTCAAATTAGGAATTTTATGAATTGCCTTTTTTTAAGTTTTCACGATAGCCAATTGCAAATTTAGTTCTTCTATGAAAATTTAACAAACGGTTGACGCGGTTTTCATTTTGTAATTAAACATTATGAACCTAACATGGGTGCATCACAAACCACATTTTCTGTCCCGATCAAAGTTCTGCCAATAACTCCAGCCCTCTTTTTAAAATCTATCATTTGGACAGATGAGTCAAAGTTTTCAAGAGAGGGGATCACACACTTTTATAACCTTCATTAATGGGCTGACAAGGACGCAAATCCTCATTGGAAGAAGCAGGTCTCCTTTTAAAGAAGTTTTCAGTTAACGTGTGGGCTGGAGTTATTGGCAGAACTTTGATCGGGCCAGAAAATGTGGTTTGTGATGGGTGATGTTAGGTTCATAATGTTTAACTACAACATGTAAACCGCGTCAACCGTTTGTTAAATTTTCATAGAAGAACTAAATTTGCAATTGGCTATCGTGAAAACTTAAAAAAAAGGCAATTCATAAAATTCCAAATTAGAAAATTCTTATTCTTAAAATAACGTGTTCCAAATTTAAAGCTATGGTATTTAGTTTAGAGCTTTTTTATAATCCTCCTCGGACTTTGGTGTATTGTGGAAAATGGTACTTGATATTTATTCATTTTTATTTAATTTATAAAAAAGAATTAGCTTAGAATGAATTAATTAAAACACTTTTTTGTTTTATTTTTTACACGTTATTTATTAGCTAGGTACCTACTTAAAGTAAAATTTCAAGACTAGTACGGGGATTTGGAATTCTTAGGAAGTGCTCCCTAACTTTGGTATTTAGCTCTTAACTCAGAGATTTGGCAAGCGATGTGAATGACTGATACCTTTAAAGAAAGAACAATAAATAGGCATGTTTTTAAAAGTGTTTGAACAATTCAAAGATTTTTTTTTATTTTTTTTTATGGCACATCAAAATTATGCTCGTGTCAACCTACGTTTTTTTTTAAAGTTTCATATGCCTTTATTTGGTTTTAGATGCCATAAATACACTTAAAAGTGGCTTTATTTGGTCCGACATACATTAAACTATCAGAAACAAAAGATAGTGTGTACAAAATAACGCGTATTCGGGCACTATAAACACGTTTCTACCAAATTCTGGGTATTTTTCTAAAATTATTGAAATTTCAATTAAAAAAAAAATATCAAATTTCGTCTACGACATATATGGCTAGAAATGTTTAAAAATACCTCCTCTATCACCTCCTTAAACCTTTGCATCTAGCCACCAAACACCCTGTATATAGATTAATAGCTCCGGCCAGCTTCACTGTGCTTCTTGTGATCGGGTATTTAGAAGTAAGTTTGGCTTTGCCAGCCACATTAGGGCTCACGCCCGTAATTAGCTTGGGTCGCCGTCGCCGGTCACGGCGTGGATAGCTATCCATACTAATATTATAAATGCGAAAGTGTGTCTGTCTGTCTGTCTGTTACCTCTTCACGCTTAAACCGCTGAACCGACTTAAATGAAATTTGGTATGGAGATAGTTTGAGACCCGGGAAAGGACATAGGATACTTTTCATCCCGAATAAATTTAGTGTTCCCGTGGGATGAGCGGGTAACACCGCGGGGCACAGCTAGTATACTATATATTTACCTGAGTCGGTTTTATCCCCGTCCTCCCAGCCGGGTGGCGGCTCCGCCTTCCGCTTGGGCTCGGTGGCGAACCACTGCCACGGCAGCAGCCTCCGCGTCTCACAGCAGCGCTCCACCCACTCGCCGAGCACGGCGATACAGTCGGCGCCCTGCGGAGAGCTGCGAACTGTGCGAAGCTTGGGCGTGTTCGGGAACGCGCAGCTGTCACACCAAATGTAATAATTATTTATTTATTCAAATTAGTTGCACAGTGTGCCTTGGAGCCTGACAGTCATCTTACAGAAGCGAGAAGCGACACAATATTGCCTTTAAGATTTATCAGGCGCTTGTTGATACTTTTGTATGTCTACCGTGTTTCGTTTTTAGGGTTCCGTAGCCAAATGGCAAAAAACGGAACCCTTATAGATTCGTCATGTCTGTCTGTCTGTCTGTCTGTCCGTCTGTCCGTCCGTATGACACAGCCATTTTTTTCCGAAACTATAAGAGCTATACTGTTGAAACTTGGTAGGTAGATGTATTCTGTGAACCGCATTAAGATTTTGATGCAAAAATAAAAAAATAATAATAAATATTGGGGGCTCCCCATACTTAGAACTGAAACTCAAAATTTTTTTTTTCATCAAACACATACGTGTGGGGTATCTATGGATAGGTCTTCAAAAATGATATCGAGGTTTCCAAAATATTTTTTTTCTAAACCGAATAGTTTGCGTGACAGACGCTTCCAAAGTGGAAAAAAGTTGGTCCCCCCCCCTCTAACTTCTAAAATAAGAAAATGAAAAATCTAAAAAAAACATATGATGTACATTACTATAAAAACTACCAACGAAAATTGTTTTGAACGAGATCTAGTAAGTAGTTTTTTTTTAATACCTAACTTTGCAAGTTTGCACCTAATTTATATGGGGCGCTATACATACCAGGTGCAAACTTAACTTAAACACTTAGGGATGGAAAGTGTTTGTACGGAACCCTCGGTGCGCGAGTCCGACTCGCACTTGGCCGGTTTTTTTATTAATACTACCGACTCGATACGAACGACATGTCGCTCTGTACATTTTTACGTATTTTATTATTAAAACTGTTAATTTGAAGATCTATGAGTTTCATTGAAGAATATTGAAGCTCCATGATGTATGTATTTTCCTTCCAAATAAACAATGCAGAGATCGACACACAAAGCATAAGGAAAAAACCGGCCAAGTGCGAGTCGGACTCGCGCACCGAGGGTTCCGTACAAACACTTTCCATCCCTAAGTGGTTAAGTTAAGTTTGCACCTGGTATGTATAGCGCCCCATATAAATTAGGTGCAAAGTTAGGTATTAAAAAAAAAATTTATGGTTTTCGTAATTATTCCTTTATCTATGCTATAAGACGTTGCTTCGTACCAAATTTCAAGATTCTGAGTTCACGGGAAGCACCCTGTAGGTTTTGATTCCCTTGCAAGTGTCGAAAATTTGCGGCATAAACGGCTGTATCTTTTGATTGCGTTGGCTTAGAAGTTTGATTTTTTCACAGCTTCAAGGGACAGTAGACCTGAGTAATTGATATAAATTTCAGCTTCATACGTCCACGCGTTCCTGAGAAAAAGGGTCTTGACAGACGGACAGACGGACAACAAAGTGATCCTATAAGGGTTCCGTTTTTTCCTTTTGAGGTACGGAACCCTAAAAAACGATAGGTAGCTTTGGTGTTACGGTGGCGAAATGGTTAACGCGCTAGACCGGCAATCCAAAGCTACCGGGTTTGATACCCGGTAGCTTCCACCAGGTAACTAATTTAAATTTTTCTTTAAGCTTTGATCTTTGTATCAATAGTTTGTGTGTATTTACTAGAAAGTACATTCGACTTCTACCGTGTAACCTTCCTTTTTTCTTCACCATAGTTGATTAAAAGTATCCCATAAATCATCTTTGGATGTTCAGCTACCCCTTTTAAAATTGGTTAAAGTCCGTCCAGCCGTTTTTAGTGTGACGAGAGGATAAACATTTTCTTCTCAAGCATGCAATGTAATGTCGTCATAACGTGCGTCATAACAGGCTCCGAAGTATCACGTTTCAGGCGGAACAACTCTAGAGTACTGTAAAGGTACAAAGTTGAAGACCTAGGCCAAAAAGTTTTTTGTTCAACATGACATCTGTATTCATGGACAGAATAAACGGTTCACTATTGTCTTGCAGAAACTTTTTTGACATATATTTGTTTTGCATAATAATACTTGGTAGAAGTAACGTTTGGCAGAAACATCTTACGCAGTGTATGCTTTGGCATAAATCATTTCGCAGATTTTTATGATACCGAATCTTATATTGGCATAATGTTGATGAGCATAACAGTCTTCTAAACGAATAGTACTTTCGCAGATATTTTTTTTGCACAATATTTAGCCGCCATAAAGTTATCAAGCCTAATTTATGCATTACAAATTGTTGTGACCACACATTTTGTATATGGAGTGGTAAGGTAGCCGGCCGTTGCCGCGCGGCTCGCTCGCTTCGCTCGCTCGTTAGGGTCTCAGTTAAACCTAACACTCCTCCTCGCTTCGCTCGTCGTCGTATCAAACCTAATCCAAGTCGGACCTGCCCTAAGGTGGAATCACTATTATGCCATAGCAAATTTGCTGGAACTTACATTCTACTACGTAAAATTTACCTAACCCACTTTTCTGCTAGTAGAAAATATTTATGCTATTGTAATCGTATGCTACAGGATTATTATGGTAGATAAAATTATGGCAAACCAATGTCGGCCAAAGAGATATTCTACAAAACAATCTGCTGCAAAATGTGTCGTATGGGAGGTAGTAGTAATGCCAACTATACCTTTATGCCATCTTACCATTCGAAAGAAAGTGTTTCTGCGAAACGTGTTATGCGAAGTGCATTTCTGACCAATATAATTCTACCAGATGAAGGTAACCCGAATAAACAGCAGAATTATATATTTTTGAGCGGTGTACCATTTTATTTCATTGCATATGTTTTTATACATGCCTTAGCCGTGAAAAGAACTTGCCGGCTTCGCACCACCATCCGGCCTCCCTACGGTCTGCCGGCTTCGCACCACCATCCGGCCTCCCTACGGTCTGCCGGCTTCGCACCACCATCCGGCCTCCCTACGGTCTATACCTCTACTCAACCGCAAGCCCTTTTTTCTCAGTATCTGCAGTAATGTACTATTTTTTTCAATACAATTTTAGATTTTATAAATTTATGAAACATGTAATGTCTCATTTATTTTTAATTTGGGTACATAAAATTTTTATTTAAAGCGTGAAATACAAAGATCAAAGCTTAAAGAAAAATTGAAAAAGGAGCTACCTGGTGGAAGGGACCGGGAATCGAACCCGGTACTTCTGGATTACCGGTCCAGCGCGTTAGCCACTTCGCTACCCTCGCTCCACGTAGACCTAACGAATTTTTCCTTATGCTTTGTGTGTCGATCTTTGCATTGTTTATTTGAAAGGATTTTACACCTTAGCGACCTCTATGTGAATACGTTAATATTCACATCTTACCGCACCACTTTACAGCGGTGAACGAGCAAACGAGAAAGGGCGCTGTTAGTTTAGGATCTATATCTGAATCCCTAACGTTTTTTAACCTATTTTTGCATTCCCTAACGTTTTATGTCATAATGATCACTTGTCCTAACACTTTATATGCCCTAATTTTGGTTTCCCTAATATCTAATTTCCTAATGTCACTTGCCATATTTATAATTTATCCTAATGTCATTTGTCATAATGATCATTTGTCCTAACACTTATATGCCCTAATTTTGGTTTTAATCGCTCGGCTCGAGTACTGTTGTGGTCGCAGTTCTAACCTAACCTAACCCATTAAACTACTTTTCTGGTAGCAGTTCGGTGGTTGCAAAGGGGCGAAGACTTTAAAAAACGAAAATTTATTTTAGGGATTTCGAGGAATATGGCTCTAAATATTAGGGATATTGATAGTTAGGGATATTGATATTTCAGACAAATGAGTTTTAGGACAACCATTACGTTATGGAAAATGATTGTTATGGCAATTGATTGTTAGGGCTAATGCCCATTAGGACAAAACAGTTCGGGCAAGTGAGTTTAGGACAAACGATGTTAGGGATCGCGAGGGAGACCCGTTAGCCGTTAGTTTAGGTAGCTCCTTTTTAAATTTTTCTGCTTTGATCTTTGTATTTCATGGTTTAAACAATTTTAGATTTTCTTCAATACTTACATGAGATGTGTACAGCTAGGATTCCAGTCCCGTTCAAAGCGGGCCCCCATGGCCACAGCGGAGTCCCTAATGCGCGCGCGACGCGGGTTCTCGTACCCGCTGAGCGCGAACACCACGTGCCGGAGCAGCGTGTGGGGCGCCGCGCTCACCGCGCCCGCCCGCAGCACCTCTGCCACATAACACTCAATTAACACTTTCAACACCAACAACCCGGAGGCCGGGCGCTCGTAAACTTTGTTCGGTTCACTAATGTTTGACCAAAAAACTTTTGGCAAATGATCACTTGACCAAACAACGTTTCACCAAATATTCATTAGGCAAACGAGACATTTGACAAAAGTATCATATTACAAAAAGTCACTTTACAAATGATCATTTTACAAACACTACACTTGACAAAATATCATTTTACAAAATATCATTTTACAAAATGTTATTTCATGTCTTGTCTTGTCTTATCTTATCTTATCTTACCTTATTTACGTTTTTTTATGGATATAAAAAAAAAAACTAACCTAACCTAACCCGGCCGGGTCGGATCTGCTCTGAAATTGATTCACCTCAAGTTTGGTCAAATGACTCAGTTGCTAAATGATCATTTGGTCAAATGGTTATTGTAAAATGAAAATTTAACATCTGATCATTTGGTGAAGTGAATCATTTGTAAAATGACTTTTTGTAAAATGATCAATTGGTGAAACGTTTTTTTGGTGAAACATTGTTTGGTCAAGTGATCATTTGTCAAACGTTTTTTGGTCAAACGATAGGACACCACTTTGTTCAGATGCCGGCCAACCCGGTAGCCGGGGTTGATGCTATAAAAGTCGGCTCGACCGGTTTCTGGGATATGTCTTACTTTTTTGTCTGGTTGCAAAAGTGTTAAACCATTGATACAAAGATCAAAAATCAAAGAAAAATTTAAATGCATAACCAGACCGGGAATCGAACCCGGCACCTCTTGATTACCGGTCCTGCGCGTTAACCTTTGGGTGGCGGCACCCTACCGCCAGATAACCTTTCGAATTTTTCCTTATGCTTTGTGTCGATCTTTGCATTGTTTATTAGACAGTTTTAACACCTTAGGAATCACGTGTCGTTCCTGAGAATATCCGTAAAGGTTGTTTTGGACGGGAAATTATATCGAGAACGTTTTCACTGCATCGCGAAACTCAAATCACACACAAATCGAAAAACGTTTTCGAGAACGGCTTGCTTTCTTTTAGTGCGAACATCCCACTTATATTATAAAGTTGAAGTTTGCGTGTGAGTGTGTAATTGTGTATATTTGTTACTTCTTTACATGAAATTTGGAACAGAGATAATTCCCCAACTCAACACATCACAAGGCACGATGACTTTATATCCCGAAAAAAATATGGTTCCCATAAGATAGTGTATTATGTACCTTTAGCGCGAGCGAAAAGCTAGTTCTATACAAAAATACTGGCATATTTAAATATATTCATTGGTTGGTGTTAATGAGTTCAAGAAACTACCTATTGCTATAGTGAATTGGAAAGTAAACAAAACCTCTTAAATTAAAACGAGACAGCAAATACATTCTTACCTTTTGTCTTCTGTCTATCACCAGAATGCTGTCTCTTCCGGCTGTCACCACTCCGGTTGTCTACTTTCGATCCAGATTGTGAAGCTTTGTCATCATTTTTATTCCTTCTGCCATCATCTCTAAGACTATCCTTGTTTCTGGAATTGTTCATATCCTTACTTCTTCTATCATCGTTTCTAGAATCCTTACTTCTAGAATTGTTTAGATTGTCTTTATTCTTTCTATCGTCATCTTTATTAGTTTTATTTCTTGAATTGTTCAAATCGTCTTTATGCCTTCTGTCATCGCCTCTAGTATTATCGTCATTTCTATCAACTTTTCTCCTAGTGTCATTATCTCTAGAACTTTCCTTACTTCTGGAGCTATTCGAATCTTTTCTATCATTGTCAAGAAATTCTTTAAAGTTCTTACTAGCGCTCTCCAGTATGCTAGCATGTTTGTCTTTTTTGAACAAGTTTTGTACGGCTTCTTTTTTCTTATTCTCTTGTTCTTTCTCATTCTTATGTCGCTGCACAACCGAGTCTATCTTGGAATGTGGCTGGTCGTCGTCGTCGGTGTACATGAGGGTGTTCCTCGCCCGGCTGCTGGGCAGGTCGCTGGCTGAGCAAGGTGAGCTGGGTCGGTTGTTGGTCTTGGATATCGGGGTCTTGACCAGCTTCGTGGACGAATCCGTGATGTTTTTGAGAGCTTGGGATGATGCTTGACGTATCTGAGCCCCTGTAAAAAAGTAGGTTTACAAACGATAATTTTACGTTGCATAACGTCGTAAGAAAATATTGATGAAAAATTGCATATTTTTATAAGCCGAACGCTTAGGCCGATCGTGCCTCTCTATCGCTCGTGTTGCGCTCTCGCTTGCCCGCTCGGCTCAGGCAGAATGTGACAATGAGTCATGATTTTTCGTGCGTGCAGCCGGCGTTCATCGATTTATAAGACGTTATCACCTCAAAAAAAAAGTCATAAGAAAACAAACAGCGAGGGATAATTTAAGGGAGAAATATCATACTCAATATGCTCTGACATTTAAGGCTGATTTAGACGAAGACAATTTTGAGACGCCTAAATGACGGCGCCAGTGATTACCGCACAGCACACCTCCGACCGTTTAGACAATGACTATGTTCAGCCGCCTAAATCTCGCCGCCAGTCGTGTTTACACGGTGCTTTTTTTCAGTACCAGTCATTAGTGGCAGCGAGAGACGCGGAGGGGGGGTCACTGGCGCCAAAAAATAGGCCCGTGTTCTATTCCGCGCCAGCGCTGGCATGCCGCGAAAAAATGGCGCGGAAAGTGTTTATACGGTGCCTTTTCGAGGCGCCGTAATTTAGGCGTCTCAAAATTGTCTTCGTCTAAATCAGCCTTTAGGGTTCCTGTGAACAAAGAGCCTCTGTTGTAAGGAACCTCACCAGTATCCTTGTGAGTCCCCACTCCACTGGTCCTCTGCAGATGCTGCGCGAACAGCTCTCCCGGCTTGAAATCGTCTTCATCTGACGAGTAGCGACCCGCCGCAGTTATACGCGCGGGGACGGCGGGCGCAGGCGCCGGCTCGCGCTTGTCTTCGGACTCGAATATGTGCACGAAGGAGAGACCATACTGGAAGGAATGAGTCACTTTTTGGGTGCGTAACTATGTCGCACAATAGACAACACAAATCATAGTCATACAAATTTACGTATGTATTTGGTCAAAAACTGTACCGTAAGTACAATTGCAAATAGAGTAACACACGTGCGTCAGAGATCGCGCGGTAGGTGTAGGTGGCTGCTGAAGCGAGGGCGCTCGCGGTGGGGTCCGAGGAGGTTGGGTTCACTCGGAGAATGCCGAAGTGAATTTCCGTCAAATATTCCATATGTGATGCAAGGTCACAAGTTTATGTTCTGGTTACAATCTCTTTCTAACAGATAGCAACGTCCCTCTCGGTCCGCTGGACCGTTCGAACCTCTGTGAATACATGTTAGGTTTACGTTGTCTGCTGTGAATGTGAGAGATATCTGGGAAGACGAACATCCTATCTACTGTCTATAATCACAAACAAACGGCAAAATAAAAAAAGCAAGCTTAATCCTTGTGACATGCTCATCATCATTACCGAGCACGGAATACCTTGCAGTGCTTGTTGTAGGGCTGCGAGCACACCACCCTCACCCGGTCCCAGCGCTGCGCGCGCGCCGGCGCGAGCTGCGCGGCGCCGAACGAGCGCACGCGCTCCGCGCCCGCCCCGCGCCGCGACTCCGGCGGCGACACGAACACGCTCGACGGGACCAACACCTATGTACACAGGCTACTATCAAGCAACTGTCGATGCCGAATCAATCTCTACGGCGGCATAAAGATAATGCGAGAAGTGACCACGACGGACGATCTAGTGAGGGATACGATCCTTGAAAAAGGTATTTGTACAGCAATGGATTCTTCAGCTGGGATAAAAAGTGAAAATTTAAAATTTTACATTTTTCAATAAGCTTCAGTTTAGAGCCAGGAAAGGTTTATGCTATAGGTACGAGGGTCGTCTGAAAAGTTTCTGGCCCGACATAGAAACAAGTGTTTTTTTTTTTTTTTTTTTTACTTTTCAACATAGTCTCCTTGTAAGGCTATACACTTGTCCCAACGATGCTCCCATGATTTTAACCCGTCCAAGTAGTAGTTGCCGTCTTGCTCTTCAAAAAAGGCGTTCACGCTGGCAATGATCTCTTCGTTACTTGAAAATCTCTGTCCACCGAGCCAAGTTTTGAGTCTGGGAAATAGGAAAAAGTCGCTGGGAGCCAAATCTGGTGAATATGGTGGATGGTCAATGATTTCGTATCGAAGCTCCTTAATTTTGGCCATGGCGACTGCTGACTTGTGAGATGGTGCGTTGTCTTGGTGGAACAGTACTTTCTTTTTTTTCAAATGTGGCCGTTTTTTCGCTATTTCTTCCTTCAGCTTGTCAAGTAACGATGAATAATAAGGTCCCGTTATTGTTTTTCCTTTTTGTAAATAGTCAACGAATATTACACCGCGGCTATCCCAAAACACGGTGGCCATCACTTTTCCGGCCGATGAAACCGTCTTCGCCTTCTTCGGAGCAGGTTCATTCTTTGCAGTCCACTGTTTGGACTGTGATTTAGTTTCAGGCGTGAAGTGATGAATCCACGTTTCATCGACAGTTACCAAGCGACGCAAAAAATCGGACTTATTTTGCTTAAATCGTTTCAAGAGATCTTCAGAAATGGTATTTCGAACTTGTTTTTGATCAGAGTTTAACAGACGCGGCACCCAACGTGCGGATAGCTTTCTCATATTCAATTTTTCAGCCAATATGTAACAAACTCGTTATTTTGAAATGCCTACAGTTTCTGCTAACTCTCTAACCTTGATTCTGCGATCGTCGAGCACCAATCGGTGCACTTTTTCGACTATATCGTGGTTGGTTGCAGTTTTTGGCCGTCCCGGGCGTTCTTCGTCGTTCAAGCTGGTACGACCGCGTTGAAATTCAGCCACCCAAAATTTTACGGTGGAAAATGATGGAGCAGACTCGCCGTAACAGAATCCATCTCATTTTTAATTTGGGTTGGCGTATTTTTTTTTAAATACAAATACTTAATCACACAATTTTTTCCATAATAGAAACTTTGAGGGTATTGTTTCACGAAATCGGCAATTATAGAAAAACTAACCGACAAAATGGCGGCAATTTTGACATTTAACTTCAGAAAAGAATAAAGTTATAGTACCAAGGTTTTTTAAAAAAAAAGTTTTTATTCATCTCAAGGCTGTTATTGACCAGTTTATGTTTTTGATTGGACCAGTTTATGTTTGCGCTCATTTGGCTGTGGACCCCAAAAAACAGAAATAATTGATGAAAACACTAATGATCTGTCAAATTATGATAGAAATTTCAAAATTCACATATATTTAGAAGGAATCCTTACTTCATATTGGTCATTGGGAGTCTCTGAACGGCCCACCAGGACCTCTACTAATGCGGCGTGGTATGCACCGATGTGAACTGTAGAAATCTGCAATTAACAATAAATCCAATATATATATTATAAAATGGAAAAGAAACATACTCATACCTGATAATAAAATTATGAGGATTAAATGTATCGGGGCACTTTCCCATTTTTTTTTTCAGATGAAAAGTAGCTGAAACATGCAAAAATTTTGTTTGATTAATTGCTCTATTGTTGCATGATACAAGGTCAAACCAATAAACCAAACCAACTAACTCACATAATGTCTATTAGAGCAGTATATTTGGCTAGCAAAATGAAATGAAAGAACAAACTGGCACTCCCCCGCACACTGGAGTAAGCACTAAATTTTCTTCACCTTTTTTCTCCTATGGAGATAAAGTTGCCAGATCAAAGAACATGAAAGCACCCTGTTAAGAATGCTAAAATACCTGGACTGCATGCGACAACTGCAGCACAACGGAACAGGACGGCTCTCCAGTGTTGCACAGCCATTTTTTCTTGCTCACTTCATATGCCAGCAGGTTGCTCGCTGGGTTCTCCTGTTGCAACAAACTTTAGTTAACGGTGGTTTAAAAGATTGTTCTTCACAATAATCAAGGAAGACTGTGCTGCTGAAAACAAGCAGTAGTGTTTAACCTTTTCAATTAAATTTATAAATAAAATCATATTAATAATCATGTGGGGCCCGGTGGGGGAAAGGGTTTGGTAAGAAAGGATGAATAAAATGGCTTTTTTTGCAAGCTTTCACTTCTAGCTGATTTAGCAGGAGGTATTTCGCTAATGTTGACATGAGAGGAGGATGGTCCTATAGAATTTAAATTTTTGTGATAGTATGTTATGGAACCTACATAAAACACAAGACAACACAAGATGTTTGTGCATTTACTTAAAAACAGCGGAAAAAAAGTTTTCATGTCCAACTTGATATTGTGATCAAGCAAATATTTGATGAGAATGCCAGTGAGTCCATAAAAGTTAAGAGAGAATATAAATTGATAGGATGCAGAATATTTCTAGACAATACATCATATTATAGAGAATATGAGATCCGGATACAATTTAAAAAGATGTGACTCATGGTACCCTTGTAAAGGCCGCAGTCACACAGTGTTATCTTGTACCCTATTTTTGCCAAGAAGAAAATAGTGGATGTTGACCATTTACATACGGAGTAAAATCGGAAAAACCAAGTTTGTCTTCTTGAAATGACAAAGCAGAAAGCTGCTGCAAACTACATTGAAGGATCTGCAGACAAGGTTTATTATATTTTCAAAACAAAGTTTAACAGTTGTCCTATTGTTTTAAATATCTCTGTTTCTGTTAATGCCTTGTTATGATATGACATGTTGACAGGTAGATGGAATTACGAAATATGTAAACAAACACTTTAACCTGTTGAGACACGTTAATACCTCGGCTTATTTGAACGTAACAGTTCAACGATTGATAGATTGTAATAGTTCCCTGAATATTATGTAAATACCTACGTGTTATTTTATCCTGAATATTAAAATAAATAATCTTATCAGCTAGTACTTAGCGGTTTTCACTCACAGAGTCTTCACTGCTGAAACTCACGATATAATCTAACTTTACCCGCGGCATATTTCCCTATTCAAAGTTAAGGACACAAGAAACGAAGATGACTACGAATTTTTACACACGTATTCACAAAACATTGCATAAATTGGAATCATAATTCCACAAAATAGCGCGTAATTTTACAAACATCTGGGCATGGCGCTTGTGGTTGTCGTAGTGACACTTGACACTTGCACTTGGTGACACTGACAGTCTGCTGATAATGACATTGACAGTTGGAATGTTGCATTCGGATTTAGCTGCGATCAAAAAGTGTAAAACGAATAAACTATTTTATAATACGACAGAAAATAATGAATACTTATTATTTTACTTATAATCAACACCATTCTGTTGTTCTAATCATGTTCTAATTATCATTTAAAAACATTTCTAATTATTTTGTTGCTAGCTCTTGAGGAGCACAGCAGGCACCCCTGTCAGTTGATTAATTAGTTGTTTAGCTTTGCGTAAGATGACCGTACATTTTCATCACTTTTATGTTTTGAAGCTACAGAAATAAAATGTTTTTTTTTTTAGGAATGAGGTGAGTTATTCCTACAGATACTTAATCAAAAAATGTAGATTATTGAAAAAAAATTATAAAAAAAATTACCAACTAACTACAATAGATTTAATATAAAATAAACTGCATAAATCAAAAGATAATCGTCCATAAAAACAGTTCCATTATTTGACGATGCCGACAGAAAAAGAATTAACAGTCATGATAGATGTTTAACGCTTTAATAAATTGAAATTGCGTGTCAGTCAATGTATAGGTAATAGATTAATTAGCTAAAAGTAGGTATTGCGATTAACAATGTGTTGTTTCCCGTTCAGCAAAAAGAGCATTTACATACAGGTCCGAATAGATGTGCGTGTTTCACGACCGCTAGAAATGCTTCCGTAGGCACCAGGCTGTGGTTAATTTTAATATGAGAACATAAAATCGTCTACTCACCTAGAGATTACCTACTGTAACTACTTTCTTAATGGGTTGGCTCTTCTTGAAATGATTACTTTTAGTGTCATAGGGTTACAAAAAGCATCTGAAAATGTAGCGATGATCAGGTATCTATAATACAATACATGTGCTTCGTCATTGTCTGCTGTTCATTTATTTATTTATTTATTCAAATTATTTACACAGTATTACAGTAACCAAGGCACTGTGAACTACAAAATTACATTTAAAGAAAAGACTATATAGATTTAGGCGACGTAACAGCGTGGCTCCGTTGCGTGGTCTGATCTGGCGCAGGACTTGGCAGATTGCCCCGGAACTGCCGAAATACAACACACTTCGGCCAGTAGTCTGCACTTGCGAGAAGAAGGAGAGAGAGTCTTCATTACAGATTTAGCAGGACAGTAAGTTTCCTTGAAGTAGTAACCTGGCAGTAATTTGACTAACCTAGACCGTCCGCATCAACCAGTTCTTATACGACATGGCGATAGTTGAATATATTTGTTATGCCAGGGATTGCTTACGCGAGAAATGTGTTTGGCTGATCCTTGGGAACTATGCATTTTCTCTACGGTTTGTACTTTGTCTTTAAGCAACAAATCTTCCCTAATCTGCGATTGTTTAATAAGAATATTCGACGTAAGAACAAACAAACTGACAAGCAGTCTCATTTATAATAGCTATACTAGCGACCCACCCCGGCTTCGCACGGGTGCAATGCTGATACATTATGCATGTATTATACATATTAACCTTCCTCTTGAATCACTCTATCTATTTAAAAAATCGCATCAAAATCCGTTGCGTAGTTTTAAAGATCTAAGCATACTTAATACATAGGGACAGACAGACAGGAAGCGACTTTGTTTTATACTAACTATGTAGTGATAGCTAGATAATTTAACTTAAGGTTGAGGAAGTAGTGATGATGACAAATGGTATAAGTATGCGATAATATTAAAACTGCACGCATTCAAATTCGCTTTCAGCAATGTGGAAGTATCCGAGTTAAATACAGCCAGTGTCGCATCGTAAAAAACGGTAGCGATATATCAAGAAGCCGGCAGCGGACGACGTGACGATGAGCACGCGATGATAGTTGATGGCCATCGTATAATTCATTACCATTAATTCGGTTCAGTTCCAAAAAGCGGTATGATCAATTTCTTCGGTAGATATTCGTAGTCGGTATTCGGTATGAGATATTTTGCTTTTGTGGGCATTGGCTCTAGTTAATTACTGTATGATAATATGCTTTCGTTACAGATGTTTATAATTATGAGTCGATTGGATATAAGTGTGGCTTTATGGTTGTGTAATTTCGCAGTTATTTGATTTGACTATTATGTTAGACTAAACGGCTGTGATATTAATTTGACTTTGGTTGACTTGGTTGAGGCGTGACTGAGAAAAATACACAAGATAGGTAATATAAATTAGATATAAATATTTAATAATAATATAAAGCTTCAATTAACAACATTTTCTAGATGGTAGGTAGGTACTGATAAGAATTACTTTCCGCTATAAACATAATTACTTAAGTATTCAATTAACTTAGTCTACTTATACATAGCTCAGTCATTTCACATAAATAAGGAAGTTATTAGAAAGTAGATTTATTTAATCTAAGACTAGGCAAAAATCGTTTTAAATGCATACATTTTAAACTGTAAGCATTGGCGTATATAGGGGGGTGGCCGGGTGGGCCGTGCCCACCCCAGTATGGTCTAGTGCCCACCCCAGGATTTTGGGTTACCCATAGAAATTCATGGCTTCATCTCAAAAGCCATAGCCAGGCCCCGGGCAGGCCCCCCCCAGGCCCCGTCTGGAAAATAATCTTAGTTACGCCAATGACTGTAAGTCTTAAATTAATTGTAGATTCTAGAAAACGCTAGATCGTTTAACACAGAAAAATATCTAATGATGCTCTCTATCTTTACTCTAATAACGATTAACAACTATTAAAGGCCGTTTCCGATTAAGGGAAGCAAAAATGCCCTTTAATATTATGACTTGGTTTTTTTTTCTACAGTCAGTTACGTTTAGTAGAGTAACTGTGTCAAGTTTGGTTGAAAAATTATTCGCGGTTCCGCAGAAAAAAAATAAAAACGGAAATAATGAAATATGGTTTTTCTCCAAAACTATTTAACTTTAATGTACTATTATTTTTTCATTCTGTAAACCTTAGTCAAGTTCATGTTTTAAGTGAAAATGGTATCTCTATATCTAACGATTATGTAAAAAATAGGTAAGTCAAAATTTTAATATATATATTTTTTTACTTTTGTGAGAGATACCACTCTAATTGACATTTCTAAATAAGCCTTAGTTAACGTCCTGTAACACATATTAATTTGATGTATAAAATCGGAAAGCAACTGTGTCAAAATAAAATAAATTTAATAACTGGGTTGGATTTTATTACATTTTATTAGTAAGCTATTCTAACACTTCCAAATAACCGAAGCATACATCCTCTTTACAAATGAACAAGATTTGACAGTTAGTGACATTTGCCTTTTATTGTTATTGAAAATGTCATTATTTTTCTAATAACATAAAAACTATGCATATATTAATCATTTTTGCTATTTGGTATATAAGCTTTACTTAACATTATACCAGATTATCAATTTAAAGGTTTTAATCGGACACTAACTGTAAAATGGAATTTAAAAGACTTTTCGGGTATGACTTCAATATCTTGAAATTGTAATTACAAACTATTCTTTTTTCGCCACGCAATAATCCTCTTTCTACCGAAATTAAAATAAATACATATTATGACAGTAATAAAGATGAATTGTTTTTTTAAATGTAACGTGACATTTCAGGGACATTAGAAAGATAACTCGTCTTTACAAAATGAATTCTAAAGCGAATGCAATCAAAAAAATATTAAGAAAGAAACCTACATCATTATATCACCTCGCAATGATATAAGTAGCGATTTCGTATCTATCAGAAATATTTAATGAAGATGGTTCGTTGAATTTGGAATATGTGAAGGAAAATTCTAATATACTGAAACAGAAAGTCCAATCTCGCCATATTTCAAAAAATCTTTACAGATGCTTTATCGAATATGTCCCAAACAGCATTGGTGTTGGATCCATAAGGCGGCATTATTGTGAATGTGCCAACGGAATGCGAACAGTAGGGTGTTTTTCACACATTGTTGCTATTGTTTATTATTTGTCGCACGCAAGATATTTGTCCAAAATCGTTCGGCCTGCTGAAACTTTAAGCGGACTTTTTTTGAATCACGGAATTCACGTTACTGTCAATGAAGATAGCGATGAGGATTAGAATAAGTGTATTTTTTTTCATTACGTAACTAAAAAGGTGACATTTTCTAGCAAATGTCACTGTAACTGTCAAATCTTGTTTATTTGTAAAGAGGATACTATGTTTTGGTTATTTAGCAGTGTTAGAGTAGTTTCCTAATTAAATAGTAATGAATTCCAGCCCAGTTATTTATTTCATTTTGACACAGTTGCTTTCCGATTTTGTCCATCAAATTAATATGTGTTACAAGACGTTAACTAAGGCTTATTTAGAAATGTCAATTAGAGTGGTATCTCTCACAAAAGTAAAAAAATATATATATTAAAATTTTGACTTACCTATTTTTTTACATAATCGTTAGATATAGAGATACCATTTTCACTTAAAACATGAACTTGACTAAGCTTTACAGAATTAAAAAATAATAGTACATTAAAGTTAAATAGTTTTGGAGAAAAACCATATTTCATTATTTCCGTTTTTATTTTTTTTCTGCGGAACCACAAAGAATTTTTTAACCAAACTTGACACAGTTACTCTACTAGACGTAACTGACTGTAGAAAAAAAATCTGTCCATTATCACGAAAGGGCATATTTTCTTCCCTTAATCGGAAACGGCCTTTAGAATCTTAACTAAGGAGAAGATTCAATTGTTAAAAGTTATATGTATATGGGCAATTTCTCGAAATTCTTATAAACTAACACTGCAGGGTCCGCCATTGAAATATCAATTTATAAGTTCACTTTTTTTACCTATTGGCGTAGGTAAACAAATACACCAGACCCAGTAGTACGAGGCAAATCTTAAACCACTCGTACAAGCACTGAAACACAAAAACTTTCAAGTTGACATCACCAGGCACTTTTTAGGGCGAAGAGATTGATCGGCTACCCTGATCTACGGCCTCTAATCACCCTGTACTTGTGCACTCTGATTATCATTGGTTTCTGGGTTTTCCTTGGCCTCTTCACATTCCTTTTTTTCAAAGGCCGTCTTGAATACGTGTATCCTCCATTCTCGCTGGGTCTCGCGTAGAGTATCGTCGGGGCTTCTGCAGAAGCATAAGGCTTGACGTATTCTTCTTGATACGGTTTAGTATATTCCACAGCGCGATACGGAGCATATTCCTGGACGTAAGGCTTGGCGTACTCCACAGGATACGGCTTAACGTATTCCACAGCAGGATATTTAGGGTACTCCACGGGCGGATACGGTTTCGCAAATTCTATAGAAGAATAATGTTTCGGATACTCAATTGTAGGGTATTTTGGGTATTCCGTGGGCGCGTATTTTGGGTATTCCGTGGGTGCATATTTTGGGTATTTCGGGTAATCCGCGTACGGTTTTTGGTATTCTTCATAGGGCTTGGTGTACTGGTATTCAGTTTGGTCGTAGGTTTGTTGATACTCGGGTTTAGAGTACTGTTGGTGCTGTTTGGAATAGATTTGCTTGATGGTCGATGCGAGGCTTTGATGGCCCTGTTTTCCTGGAGAGAGAGGATTGTCCGAGAGGATAGCCACGATCGGCATCGGGCCGCCGAGTGGGATCGCGGCGTAAGCGACCGGTTCGTACTCCTGGGTGAACTCGTTGGCGTAGGTGTTGAAGGCTTCGCTGCGACTCTGGAGGCTCCGCTGGAGAGGCACCAGGGCCTCCAGGGCCTCGGCCTCTGAGGGGGGCTCCGCGTAGGCGGCAACGCATAGCGCGAGGAGGGCTAACGACCGCTGGAACAAAAACAGGGCTTTGGAATTAAGAAGTTGTTATGCCTGCCTGAAAATGTATTAGGTAATCAGTAGCTAATACTAGTATTTTAACGAGTTCCGGGTAAAATAAAGTGTGAATATTCTGTAAATTATTTTAAACTATCAACCGCATATTGGTCATGATGACCTATGTTACTTCACAATGAACGTAGTATATTTATATATAAACGGGAAATATAATACCTCCACAGTATTACGTACGGTAGATAACTATTAACTAATACTATGCAATCTTATAAAAATAACATTTTATGTAGTCAAAATTACAAGTTTAGAAAACTCTCAATACAATTAGGTTTGTATTTTCTATTAGGTACCTATGTTTTTAGGTAACTTAAAGAATCAAATGGGCACAATTTAATGAAAAGCCTAACGATAAATTTGGAAGAGACGCTAACAACCACACAGACGTAATGCGTAAAAATTTACTGGAGGCTAGAGGCACAGAATATTTAATAGTATTATGTACATATACAAGAGGGTCAAAAAGTAACTTAACCGAAATCGATGCAATTGTCCATGAACTTGTGTACGAGTAGGTATAAATTAAAAATTGAATGTTAGCACAATATAGAAAAAGAACAATTACACACTGTTACGATGAACAATACAAAATATTAATTAGAATATTCACATCAGCACACGTTATCCCATCCTCACTCAATTCAAAATGCATCATATGAAAACCTTCACACTGTTACGATGTGCGATAAAAATGTAAATGTCGATCATGTTAACTCACAGTTTCCATGTCGGTGTCCGCGGCGCGCGTCGGCGTGGGCGCTACTGAATGCGCACGCGCTTCAGTTTCAGCGCGGAACTGTAGGGAGCTACCACTACCACCCCTCTTACATCACCCTTACATGACTGTGATGTGTGCCTCGCTGATAACACTGCTCAGTTAGATGGAATGGATGGAGCCCAAAAGCTATATTTAAGTACTTGAGCGTAAAATTACCAATGTTATTAAAAACTATTACGCCTACAACTACGCAACATCGTTATTTACCGGCATATAATTGGGTACCTACATTTGGTTAACACAGTAAACCCATACTTCGGCTAACTTCGCCTCGCCCAACCTACCTCGCACAATTTATCTGCTTTGCCCGAAGCTTGACTGGTAGATAATGCCGCATTGCATTAAGTCCGCCTTTTGTGCGATAAGTTTTCTTTTGTGCAATAAATATTAAATAAATAACCACCCCACAATTAAGACTACCCTTTCATGATAGGTTTCCCTATCTTTCATAGTTTTGCTACTGATTGTGACGCGGTTGGCTACTGATTGTGTTGTGAGCCGACGGCCCTGCGGGGTTGAATCCTGGCAAGGGCAAATATTTGTGTGATAAACTCGAACACACGAACGAACCTGGGTCATGGTTGTTCTATGTATTTAAGTATATATTTATCTATATAAGTATGTTTATCGTCGTCTAGTGTCCATAATACAAGCCTTCTAGAGCTTACTGTGGGACTAGGTTGATTTGTGTGAGGGTGTCAGATATTTATTTTTGCCTTCTTCTCTTCTCCATACCGACCTATTTGGATTGATCATCCTGTATATACTACGAGGGGCACACCGAAATGATCGGGAATAGAGTACTTTAAACTGAGTTACATTAAATCCTTTTTTGTCACATGCATACTGGCGACTTACAATCACGATGCCGTTTTTACAATTTAAAAAAAGAACGATATATTTTTTTAATTCCATTTTTAAATTGACAACTCGATGAACAAAATGGAGCTGACGCGTGAAAATTTTCGTGCAATTATTTACCATAACTTTCGTCGTGGCTTATCTCCAGATGAATGTCGCAATGAGCTTGTTACTATATACGACATTGAAGCACCTAGTCAGACGACAATATATCGGTGGTATGCTGAGTTTCGACGGGGTCGTGCCTCTCTTGGCACCGTACCTTCATCAGGTCGGCCGAAAACGGCGGTTTCGCCTGAAAACATCGCGGCTGTGGAAAAACTACTAAAAGAAGATAGACATGTGACATACGAGCAGATTCGGGCAACCATAGGCATTGGAATGACTGCAATTCACACTATTTTGCATGGTGAATTGGGTGTCAGAAAATTGATTTCCCGATGGGTACCCCATAATTTGTCTGAAGAGCAAAAGGCGGCTCGTGTTGATTGGTGCCGATCTATTCTGAAATGCTACAATGGAGGAAAGTCAAAAGCCGTTTATAATATGGTCTCGGGTGACGAATCCTGGATTTATTCTTATGAGCCTGAAAGAAAGCACCAGTCGGCAGTATGGGTCTTCGATGACGAGGTCAAACCAACGAAAGTTGTGCGTTCTCGAAGCGTGTCGAAGAAGATGGTGGCTTCGTTCGTCTCAAAAAAGGGGCATGTTGCCACAATTCCTCTAGAAGAACAAAGAACCGTTACCGCTGATTGGTATATCACAGTTTGTTTGCCGGAGGTGCTGGCCGAACTTCGCCAAGGGAACCCGAGACGCCGCGTCATCTTACACCACGACAATGCGAGCTCCCACACCGCCCACAAAACAACTAAATTTTTGAACGACGAAAACGTTGAGTTGATGTCCCATCCTCCATACAGCCCTGACCTGAGTCCAAATGATTTTTTTACGTTCCCTAGAATTAAAGATTTATTGCGTGGTCAGCGGTTTGAGAACCCAGAAGCCGCTGTGGAAGCCTATAAATCGGCCAGTTTGGCAATGCCTACTTCAAACTGGAATTATTGTTTTAATGACTGGTTTAAAAGAATGCAAAAGTGCATTGAATGTAACGGAGAATACTTCGAAAAACAATAAAATATAATTTATGTATATAGTGCACATAGTTTTTTAAATTCCCGATCATTTCGGTTTGCCCCTCGTAGTATACTAGTTTCTATGCCCTCGGCTCTACTAGAGAGAAAGAATAGTAGCCAGATTATTGTAAAAAAAATACAATAATCTGCTGTTCTCTTGCTACTCAAAAAACTTATTTCTTCTATGTAGGAATGACTAATGAAACTTTCTTTTGAATTCTACACAACATTTCTACTTATCTCTTTCATCTCTACATTTCTATGTAGGTATAGGGATTAAATATTTTGCTTAAGTATCTTTATTGCTTCAACACCGTCAAATTCCGAAACATATCTGGATGAGACTTATGATTATGATTCAGTGACCAGCATAGAGTTGGCTGCACCGTGCAAAATACTTAACCGGAGTGGTGGTGTTTACAGCTCTATATAAGTTGCAAGACTAGCAAGTAAGTAATGTCGCTTTCTGTCACTCGCTGTCTTCCTTCCTGGAGCGGCACCCCCCTCACTCCCCACGCCCCCCCGACAGTCGACACAGTGATCCATTTGTTCCTCCACCGCGAGTAATGCGCTAATTACGCGGTTTCACTTTATATTGTGCCACTTCCTTTATGTCAGAATTCATGTGCATAAGCCATAAAGTTGTGCGCGGTCTTCATGCTTAATTAATACAATACAATACAAATCCACTTTACTCCACACCTCAAGTAAACAGGGATACAAAACATGAGAGAAATACCTACAGTAAAAAAGAAACAGAGGTTAACAACACGGTCGTATCGTTAAATAGCGATCTCTTCCAGACAACTTTTAGGAAGCGGAGTAGATCAACAAAAGTTTGAATTGAGTAGGTGATGAAAAACAATAAATTCACAAAAATTTACTACAAAAAATAAAATAATAAATAATAAACACACATAAATAACAATAAGCAGATATACCTATATACAATACTTAGACATAATAAATACATTATAGCGGAGTAAAATAGATAATGTTATGGTTTAAGAACTTTATTCTCAGAAAGAATTTATAAAATTCACTTATAAGAGAATTACAACATTTTGTAAAAATGTATAACTAGCGTGCATACAGTGTTCAGACATAATATGTCTGAACACTGTATGCACGCTATTATTATTACAAAAGGGGTACAATTTAAATGCTCACCAAAATGGCTTTTATACCCCCAAAACTAAATACCAAATAAATTGAATTGCCTCCATTTAATATAAAATCACTCTATACAGTGCTCCCCAAATTAAATCACTTTGTATACCAAAATCGATATACATTACACCAGAATAATTTTATGTTGAGTCAGAATATCTTTTTGCTTCCCAAAATGGATTTTTTGCTCACCAAATAAAACATCAAAATGATTACCAAAAAATATCTTTTTGCTTCCCAAAATGGATGTTTTGCTCACCAAATTTCTTTTTTTATATCCCTAAAAAACGCTCCATAATGTGCGGTAGTCATTATTAGCTATGCTATATCAATTTGAAATTTTCTCCATACAAATCGTTTTTTTTTTCGATATTTTCCGAATTTGACCGAATTTTCGGACAAGATTTCAGATTCATATTTTTGAGCCCCGAGAGCCCCCCCGATACCGAGTTTTAGCCGCCTAGCACCAATTTGAAATTTTGAATCGTTTTTTTTTCGATATTTTCCGAATTTGACCGAATTTTCGGACAAGATTTCAGATTCGTATTTTTGAGCCCCGAGAGCCCCCCGATACCGAGTTTTAGCCGCCTAGCACCAATTTGAAATTTTGAATCGTTTTTTTTCGATATTTTCCGAATTTGACCGAATTTTCGGAGAAGATTTCAGATTCATATTTTTGAGCCCCGAGAGCCCCCCGATACCGAGTTTTAGCCGCCTAGCACCAATTTGAAATTTTGGTGAAAAAAGCCATTTTGGTGAGCATTTAGTTTTTTGCCTCAGCAAAAATGACTAAAATGGAAGTAATAATATAAAATATTGGTGACATCCATTTAACAGTAATTTAGATTATTTGGTCTGAAATTAACTTTTCTCAAACATGCAATGAAATATTGTCTTTGCGTTCCTTATAATAGGCTCGGAAGTATCGGTTTTTGGGCGCAACAACTCGAGAGGACTGTAAAGGGATTTCATACTGCTTTTCAGGCCTAGGCCTGCAAAGTAACTTTTTTTTTGTTTCAACAACAAGGTCATTCACACAGCTGGCTGGTTTGACAAAAAGCAGGTTTTGTTTTTAAAGGTTGGTTGTTAGACACTTGTGGAAAAAAAAAATCATGATGGCGACTTTTTTTTTTCAAAATTTCAAATTGGTGCTAGGCGGCTAAAACTCGGTATCGGGGGGCTCTCGGGGCTCAAAAATATGAATCTGAAATCTTGTCCGAAAATTCGGTCAAATTCGGAAAATATCGACAAAAAAAAACGATTTGTATGGAGAAAATTTCAAATTGGTCCTAGGAGGCTGAAATTCGGTATCCGGGGGTTTTTGGGGCTCCTGAGTCAGAATCTGAAATCGGATTTTTAAAATTTGGTCAAATTCGGAATCGGGGGCTCTCAGGGCTCAAAAATATGAATCTGAAATCTTGTCCGAAAATTCGGTCAAATTCGGAAAATGTCGAAAAAAAACGATTTGTATGGAGAAAATTTCAAATTGGTCCTAGGAGGCTGAAATTCGGTATCCGGGGGTTTTTGGGGCTCCTGAGTCAGAATCTGAAATCGGATTTTTTAAATTCGGTCAAATTCGGTATCGGGGGGGCTCTCGGGGCTCAAAAATATGAATCTGAAATCTTGTCCGAAAATTCGGTCAAATTCGGAAAATGTCGAAAAAAAACGATTTGTATGGAGAAAATTTCAAATTGGTCCTAGGAGGCTGAAATTCGGTATCCGGGGGTTTTTGGGGCTCCTGAGTCAGAATCTGAAATCGGATTTTTTAAATTCGGTCAAATTCGGTATCTGGGGGCTCTCGGGGCTCAAAAATATGAATCTGAAATCCTGTCCGAAAATTCGGTCAAATTCGGAAAATATCGAAAAAAAAAACGATTTGTATGGAGAAAATTTCAAATTGGTCCTAGGAGGCTGAAATTCGGTATCCGGGGGTTTTTGGGGCTCCTGAGTCAGAATCTGAAATCTGATTTTTAAAATTCGGTCAAATTCGGAAAATATCGGACAAACAATATTAAGTGTTATTCTTTGAAGTATATTTTTTTATTTCATTGTATGTTTGAGAAAAGCACTATACATGCCTCGTCGTGAAAACGGATTCCCGGCCTCGTATCACTATCCGGTATAATATATACCTACTTGGCCGGAAATCCTCATTTTCCCGGCCTCTGATGTAATGTACTATTTTAGGTGTGCATATATTTTTATAGGATGTAAGAAAAATAATTATTTGCTTTATTTATAGAATAGTTTGGGGTACACTATTTGGTGAGCATTCATCCGTTTTGGTGAGCATTAAGAATTTATTGGTAGTAATTTATCAATATATTTGGTAGGCGTTTAATCATATTTGGTAGGCGTTTAAACCCAAGCCTTACAAAAGTGGGTAGAAGTAGCGTCGGCGACCAACGCATCGAAATCATACCCTTTAGCCGGTAATCTTAATGTTAGGTATTGTTATAAAATTTAGGTTAGAAGTTAAGCGGGCTGGTTTCCGCAACTCGACGTCTTCTTCTATCGCGCGTCTATTTTAGCGCCTATTTCCGTGAAAGCTGTCAACGATATCATATAAGGTCAAGGCAAATGCGATTTATAACTACCACCGCTCTTTTTTTTTAAGAATGTGTAATAACTTAAAGCCATAACAGTCTAAGACTTCTTGACCAAACGTTTTGTCTGAAAATGACAGCTCTGCAACCATCTTAATAGTGTCAAACTTTAGGTTTGAAAAATATCGAAATACCGAATCGACAAAAAATATTTTATAATTATAACCTATTGAATTTGGACATACGAAAGAACTTTTGACCAAGCTGAAACGGAGACGTTTCGCTCGCTCGGACAGTTAAAGGTTCAAATAAAAAACATTCATTGCAACTTACGTATATTACCTACTCAATGTAACAGTCGGTTTTCCGAGTTCTTTTAATTAAAAGGAACCCTAAAAAAGAAAACGAATTCGACAACAGTGATAAAATTGTAGTCCAGCAATGGAGAAATAGTAAAGAATTGATCATGGATATGAAAACTAAAAAGGAGCGATATATAACAAAGTATAAAAAGGAGATATAAAAAATGAAACCTTACGATTTGATAATAAATAATTTAAGTATTATTGGTACTAAGTAGTACTGTTGTTGGTAAGAGATACATTCCTACACACTGCCTTCTCTATAAAGTTGATTGGGTTTTGCAATAAATATGTCAATTAATAAGAAAAAGAGTAAGAATTACTAAATAAATGATTATTGGAAGTTAAACATTTGATTTTATTCTATTAACAATGTTTTGCGTCAGTCCCTATCATAGCCCGTCAGTCCCTAGAACAAAGATTTCAGAAAAACACAAATTTCTCTTTAAATATCCAGTAAAGTGACTGGCCACTTTGGATACAAAAAGTAAATTGTTATAAGTATTGTATGTAATAAAAAGTTTTCTAATTTGTATCTAAAAACACCTATTTCAAAATTTGTGCGAAAATTACCCAACTTTTATGGAAGTACCCTAATACATTTTTTACTCGGCGCAAGTAAGTCGATCGCCGCAGGATCGGAAGTCGATTTTCCGGTCGATTTATTCGGTTATATCAGCTGTAATCCATCACAATGTTACCTACTATGTTCCGTCAGGAGTGGAAGGAATTCGCTCTTTATATTGTAACACTTTGGTAGTTAGAGAATTGAAACGAAAGGAATTTCAACTTACAATTTAATTATAATTATAAAAATACGGTAACAATTCTCCCGAGCGTTAATTTTAATGAGGGTAGACAGAAATCTCAGGGATCGTGAGTACTAGAGAACACTGAGCTAAGAGAGAGACGTATTCACTTCACACGGTCTTAATTGGACCTCACTTCCCTGGCGGTGTGTGTCGGCTGCGGCCCCTCGGCTTCGGCCTCGGCGGTGACGTCACGGGTATAGGCCGGGTGGTCAGATGGTCTTCATAATAGGGAAGTGGTCCCAAACGTTAGCGCGCTCCAAAATGTCCCCAGCTGGGTACAGGGTCCCTGGAAATTTCCGTTTTGGACACTTAGTAAAAAGTCCGATTTGCCGTTACTGACTGCGACATCCGACGGAAGGAGATAATAGAAGCTCTTCAAGCGGGGTGATTACCAAAAGCATTAAATAGTGATCAATGATGTCGCAACAGTGTACAGGATCAGTTTTATAATAGTGAAAGCAAGTGAAAGTGAATTTAAAAGTGAAAAGTGCAAAAGGTAAATAATTTCCGTATATTGGAAATTGTTAGTGACCATTATTTATATGCAAAATAAATAGCTGGGGTTTATTTAACATTACTGAATATGTTTCTTTTTCATAAAATATATTTTACAAATTAACTTTTTTGACAAGTAGGTAGATTCACATTACGAGAACATTCCGAGAACAAAGAATTTACATCACTTACGATTTTACTCCGCTACAATGATCGCACGAAATTAATAAAATGCATCTAGCTACATGGAAAGCATATTAAAATAAAATTAAGCACAGATGTATCAAACTACTGATTCACATTAGTTTCGTTAAATGTAATAAATTTCAACACTCACCGAATTCCGGGAAATAACAACACAGAATTTACTTTAAGTTCATTATAAATTCATATTTATATTTGTATAAAGATAAAATTACAAACAGCGGCCGATAAAATTTGCAAATCACTTTAACATGGCCGTTCGCTAGCTCTGTCCATTTGGAATGTGTCAGATCATGCATGCCCCGCGGAGCGGGTCGCCCTGTATGACGTAGCAATGACGACGCGTTATCGCATCACACAGTTCGTGCACACTATCTCCTACAGAAATTGCATAGCAATTACTACAGATGAAAGAAACTCATTAAGCAGGTTCAGGATCTTTTAGTTTTAAGTTATTAGGTAATAGTTTTTGTTAATTAGAATATGTTATTTTTAGGTTTGTAATAAGTTTAAGTTATATGTTAAAATTGTTTACTTTTAGAACAATTTGAAACGTCCGTTTCAATATTATTAGTCATTAGACCAGTTTATATTATTAGACATTACGTAACAAGGGTGGTAAACGAGGAATTACAAACGATGTGTCTATTAGAAGCCCGAAGGCAGGCTATCCCCACGCGTTTCAACCGCGCGAAACATTCCGATCTCTAAGTGGCAACCCCGCGCGACAAAATGCCAGTGGGCTGCCACGCCTCGCGGCGAGCGGACGGCGTACAGTTAACGTTTCCCGCGCAACCTGTGCTGTACGATGTCGAAAAATAAAAGTCGGGCATATTGTTTTTGTGACAACAAAGGCGATTGAAAATGATTTCATTTGTTCCAGAACACATTAAACTCTCCGGAATAAAATATTTTGTTTAAGAATTAACGTTTACTGGGGCACTATTGACGCGTAACTATTAAAGTCTGGGTATTTCTCTAAAAATCTTTATGGGGGCGCCTAGCTTTTTTTCGAATTAATTGTGTTGGTTTGATTCCATGCTGTGTTGTTATTACTGAATGTTTAGTTATACAATCAATAAGTAAAATATTTAAAGATTCACTCTATTATTCGTTATGTTTTAGAAACACGATTACTTGTAGTTTCCTCGATAGTTTTTTTTTAAAGTTACCTCAAAAAAGCAACATAAACCCTTAGTATGTCATAAATACTGCAGGGAAAGTTATCAGTTTTTTTTAATAATAACATAACGAGATGTTAACTATAATGTCTTACATTTTCAAAATCTGTATTATTTTGATAATTAAACCGAAAAAACATGATTTCATGGCAAAAGTTATTCGATTAACGATTAAGATTAACTTTTTTAATCTCGATTAACGATTAAAATTGACGATTAGTTAATCTAATCGTACGAGTTCCGATTGATTTAATCTCGAAAGATTAAGTTAATTGTCGATTAATTTTTAGCGATTAAATTTTTAATCGATTAATTAATTCGGCGATCGGAGAGCGGAGAGCGGGGAGCGGAGAGTGGCGTGCGGAGAGCTGAGAGCGGCGTGCGGAGAACGGAAAGCAGAGAAGCGGAAAGAGGGAACGGTCGGATGCAAAGGTAACCGGTGTAAGGTGTAGAGAATGGTGTTCAATCGTCCTGAAGTGGGCAACCCAGTGGGAATCGGGTTGTCTGGACGCCACGCCTCTGCTGACTAGACTGGTTGACCAAACGAGCGAAGGCACGAGAAAAAGCTAGCGTTTACATAAAGGAGGCAACCCTAGCGCACATTCCAATGACGTTGCGTCACCCGCGGGAGGGGGCATCGATAGCGGTGGCAACGCCTGCCGTCCAAACAAGTGGGGTATCTGTTACGTAGTAACTTGTATATAATCTGTGCCGAAGGCGAGGGCTTTAATGACACGAGTTTGGAATTCCTTTTCACCAGAGTCACGTACGACGTTTTTCATCACACTTTGGAAGAAATAAAACAAAAGTATTATATAGTATTCCTTATCGCCCGGTTTTCTAGCATGTAAATGATAAATTTGACGCAATCTCGTGGCTCGGGACCCTGAATGTAGACTTATAGTTACATTTTATTATTGACATAAGTTTCTTTGAAATGTTTATGTGTAAATACGCCATACGACTAAATAAATAAATGTGATAAAAATTACTTACCACCCTAGGGCGTAATTTACGACTTACCGCCCGCTTTTCTAGCATGTAAATCCTTAATTTATTATGAGCAAGTGTGATAAAAATTACTTTACCTCGCGGTGTTAGTACCCGCTCATGTTTAGGATTATTTCAGGATACCAACGTAGGCTTACTATCTGAAACACTAATTTTTATTTCCCATCTGTAACGTTTCGCCAAACTTGAATTTGTCTGAAAACCAAAACTGTCCAAAACTGTAAATTTTCAGAACAATTATAAATCAAACCTAACCTAACCTAATGGGCTCTCTGAGTGATGTTTATAAAGTCCTCAAAATATTACGGGTTTGAGAAAAAAATTACTTTCGGATAAATGAAAATTTGTTGAAACGTTACAGATGGGAAATAATGTTTCGGAGTTGAGATAGGATACCGCAAATTAGCCCATGAGTATGAACAAAACATACTAACACACAAAACTACACCTTCCATAATGAAACAAATATATGTATAAGGATGCCTCACCGCGAGCACTCGCGAGCCTGTAATGTAAAAAAAAACATATAATAAAGCCCTAAAGCTGAAGTGGGACTGGGCTGGACATGTCTGCCGCATGCATCCAGAACGATGGGCTAGAATAATCACCGACTGGATACCGCAAGGTTACCGGAGCAGAGGCAGACCGAAAAGAAGATGGCGGGATGACCCGGATGCATTTAATAACGAGTGGAGGGAGCATGCAGCCAATAGAGACGAGTGGCGCAAGAAAGGGGAGGCCTTTGCCCAGCAGTGGGACACAAATATAGGCAAGTAAAAAAAAAAAAAAAAGCCCTAAAGATCAGAACCACATTTTCGTTTGGACATATTTTGGACAAGACTTTTGGCCCTCTGCACTGGTGGGTACAGTATTACAGTCACAGTGTGCCTTTATGACACACCGGAGAGAGAACATAAAAAGTTAAAAATAAACTTATGAAACTAAATCTCAATCTTCTGTAGATCCTCTTGTGATGCTCCAGATTTGAGGTTTCTTTGACAGTTTGTGATGAGGTTTTATGCTCTCGACTACTTTGTCTTTGATGATATTTGATGTTGCTTGTCATGTTAGTTTTACTTTATGAAGAAATAAAGAATTGTACGGACGCAAATATTGTTTGTATAATAAACTTAGGAATATGGAGACTTCCAGCTACGCAGAAGGTAAATTAGGGATTTAACAGGTTATGGGTTCCCCCATATTCCTAATTTTTTAGCGGTTTGAATAAAAAATTTAGAAAATTTTCGAAAATATATTTTTTGACAACTTCATATTTAATGTAAAAATTTATTAAAACAACAGTTTATTGTTGAAGCAGAAAGCTTCCAAAACCAAAATATGGCACAAGCAAAAATACAGAACGTGATATATCGTCTAGAAGATGGAAATAATTTTCACAATTGGAAATTTCGTTTAGAGTTGTTGTTGAAGGAGAAAGGCCTTAGCGATATATTGGCCTGTGAGGATGTTAAGGCGGATGAAAAGAAGAAGGATGCAGAAGCGAGATCACTAATTGTGCAGTGCATAGGCGATAATTTTCTAGAAATTGTGAAAGGATGCAAAAGTGCCAAACAAATGATGAACGCTTTAGAAAATATTTTCAATCGAAGAAGTGTTATGAATAAATACAATTTAAAAAAGAAATTAATCGAATTGAGATGCGAGGATAGTGAGAAATTGCAAGATTTCTTTCTGAAATTTGATAAGCTAATAAGCGATATCGATGTCATGTCTAAAATGGACGAGTCAGATAAAGTGGTACATTTACTACTCGCATTACCGGGAAAATATAACAATGTGACAACAGCTTTAGAAACGATGAACGAAAATTTAACTTTAGAAAAGACAAAAAGGGCTTTACTTGACGCGGAAATCCGACTGGATGATGTAAGTAAGACTCAAGACAACGCATTTAACATAGAATGCTGGAATTGTAATGAAAAGGGGCACAAAGCAATATTTTGCCACAAAAGTATTCATAATAGGCAGTATTACACTTTCCAACGTGGTGCTCCTGTCCGAGGTGGTGAATTATATAGAAGGGGTCGTGGCAGAATGCATGGACGCGCTCGAGGTGTGAATAGAGCACACACATCAAGGGACGATGCAATTATAGCTCATGAAGAGACTATAGAGGAAGTGGGCTGTATGATTGATGAAGAATTCAACTTGACTTGTAAGGCATCATTTAATCAATCAATTTCTTTTGTAGTCGATTCTGGTGCATCACAAAATTTTATATCTGATATTTATACACCATTTATGACAAATGTAAAAACCTTAGCACATCCTGTACAAATTAACACAGCTAATGGTGAAAAATTGATTGCATATCAAAGTGGCAGTTTACCGATTAAATGCGGTAATGTTAAGTTTGCTGTCGAAGGACTTATTGTAGCAAAGTTAGCATATAATCTTCTATCTGTACGGAAACTGCTAGAAAAACCAAATGAAATCATTTTTAGGAATGAATACGCAAAAATTTTATTTTTTAATGGGTCCATTATATGGGCATATAATAATGGCAAACTTTATATTTTGCAGGGTAAAATTATAACGGAGGAAGTAGTCGCGGCTATACATTCAGCAGATGGCATGTTGTGGCACAGACGTTTAGGACACACCAGCTCTAAAACCTTACAAAGGCTACAGCTACCACTAAACAACAACGTATGTAACGCGTGTATGAAAGGTAAGGCAACACGATTACCATTCAAAAGGTTAGAGCAACCAAGGTCACGTCAAGTCTTAGAACTGTTACACAGTGATATAGCGGGCCCATCCAACATTCCAACAATTGAGGGTGAAGTCTATTTTCAAACCATAATAGATGATTTTTCACACTTTTGTGTAGTTTTCTTGCTAAAAAGGAAATCAGAGGCAGCTCAAAATATTATTACCTATATCCATCGATACGAAAACGAATTTGAGAAAAATGTTAAGAGGATCAGGTGTGATAATGGAGGTGAATACACTTGCAATAAACTCCGTCAATTTTGTGATCAGAAAGGAATAGTTTTGGAATATAGTTTACCATATTCACCAGCTAGTAATGGCGTTGCAGAGAGAATGAATCGAAGTTTGTATAACAAAGCAAGGACTATGCTTATTGAAACTATGCTGCCAAAGACTTTGTGGGGTGAAGCAGTAAAATGTGCAGCTTATCAGTTGAACCGTTGTTCGTCTGTGGCTATTAATTTCAAAACTCCTTGTGAAATTATGTATGGGACAAGAGACTTAAACAAACTTCGTGCATTTGGTGCAAAGGCGTGGGCATATATCTTACCTAAACATGATAAACTTTCGGAGAGAGCACGTGAGTGTAGGATGGTAGGATACAGCAGAACAGGATATAGTTTATGGGATCCTAGAAATAACAAAATAATTGTGTCACGAGATGTGAGATTCGATGAAAATGATATTGTTTACAAAGAAAGTGAGCAGACTGATAACGAACGAGAGTGGTTAAGAGTAAGTATTTCAGAAACAAATCCCATAAATACTGATGGGATTACTGAGCCTGAACAAGATAATGGAAATAGAGAAGAGGTCATCAATAAGAATGTTGATGAGGAAATTATAGAACCAGAAGAAATGTTTGAAGATTGTGCTGAAGAGAACATAAATGAGGGACAAGATGTTAGAAATGAGCATGTGACAAGAACAAGAAGTGGCAGAATTATTAAACCTCCAAAAAGATTGGAAGATTATGAAACACATGTCGCCTACTGTTTGTGTACGGGTGATCCAGGTTCTTACAAAGAAGCTGTTGAAAGAGGTCAAGAGTGGCAAGACGCAATAGATAAAGAATTAAATTCGCTGAAATCATTGGAAACATGGGAAGAATCAGAATTGCCGAAAGATAAAAAGGCTATAGATACCAAATGGGTATTCACTACTAAAAAGGATGGTACAAAAAAGGCCCGATTAGTGGCGAAAGGGTTTCAAGAAGAAACATTATTTAATGTGTATTCACCAGTAGCTCGTATGCCTACAATTCGTATGATGCTTAGTCAAGCTATACAAAATGACATGTACATGAAACAATTAGACGTTCCAACGGCCTTTTTAAACGGGTTCTTAAAGGAAGACGTTTATATAAAACCACCGTTAGGAGTTAAAGTTGGAAAAGGCATATATTTAAAACTAAAAAGATCTCTGTATGGGTTAAAACAAGCACCTAAATGCTGGAACGAAAGACTTCATGGCTTTTTAGTTGATAAAGGATTTTTACAATCAAAACATGATTTTTGTTTATATATTTTGGAAGATGTATTTTTATTAGTGTATGTTGATGATATCATTTTAATGTCTAAAAGTGCAACAAACCTATATAAAGCACATGAATATTTAAAATTGGAATTTAATGTGAAGGACCTTGGAGAGGTGAGTGCGTACTTAGGGTTGGATATTGTGAGAACCTCAGAATCAATCTCTATTTCTCAAGAATCAGCAATAAATAGATTGCTTGATAAATTTAACATGGCAGATTGTAAAGGGGCGGAGACACCAATGGAGGTAAATTTCACTACTGATGTCAATGAATGTATCACCTTGGATATACCATATCGTGAGCTCATAGGTTGCCTTTTATACTTAGCTACTTCAAGTAGGCCAGATATTTGCTTCGCAGTATCCTTTTTGAGTAGATTTTTGGATAAGCCAACTATGTCACTGTGGCAAGCAGCGAAATGTGTTTTGCGATATCTAAAACACACCAAATCAAAATGTTTGGTATACAAACAGGATAGCAGTTGTCCCTTGATTGCATATACCGATGCTGACTGGGCAGGCGACAAAACAGACAGAAAAAGTATGAGTGGTTCTGTAGTCTTCTATGGCAATAATTTGTTAGCCTGGTTCTGTAAGAAACAAAACGTTGTCGCCTTATCAACAGCCGAAGCTGAATATATAGCTGCGGCTCTAGCGTGTGCAGAGTTAGTTAGTTTAAAGGGGTTGTTACAAGATTTTAACTGTCTTTCAAACTCAACGTTACTTGTAGATAATCAGAGCGCTATCAAACTGATGGAGTCAAATGAAAACAGTAAGAGGTCAAAGCATATTGATATTAAATATCATTTTATTAAAGATTTGATTAGCAAACGATTAGTAATTGTAAAGTATGTGAACACGAAAGAAAATGTTGCAGACATTTTAACAAAAGCTTTAGGAAAACAGAAACATAATTATTTTGTAGAGAAACTAGGTTTAATTGAATAGTTTATTTGTATGCCAAAAGTGTTATCATAATTATTATGAGGTTTAATGTTTTATTAACGTTTTATTGTCATCTAAAACAAAAGTTTAACATTGAGGGGGGAAGGAGTTAGAGTGAAGACCACTATCCTTCTTATACTGAGCGGTTAGTATTTTGTCTTGTTTGTTTTATTATTTATTTGTTTTTCAATGTTTAACTTTAGTTATAGATATAGTTATTAGTTTGTTTCTAACTTTATGATTGCGACAATTCTTATTCCGGGGTGAATTAGAATTGCGGGGGGATGATGAGGTTTTATGCTCTCGACTACTTTGTCTTTGATGATATTTGATGTTGCTTGTCATGTTAGTTTTACTTTATGAAGAAATAAAGAATTGTACGGACGCAAATATTGTTTGTATAATAAACTTAGGAATATGGAGACTTCCAGCTACGCAGAAGGTAAATTAGGGATTTAACAGTTTGGACAAGGTAAAACACATGTTAGTAATGTAGATGAACTTGACAATGGCGTAACAGTTGCGCGAACCTAACCGGACCAAGAGCGTATGAAGTAAACGTCCATTCTTACGTACGTTTTACGCGTCCAGATTGCGCGTCGAGACGTGAGGCCTGTGTACCCTACCATGAGTTAACGTGACCGTACTCGCAATAGCGACAGCGTAAATGATTTGTATGGAGAATAGTATAGCGTCCTTTATGCAGTCGCTAGCGAGCACTGTCAACTCATGGTAAGGGCACTGAGCTAAATGCATGTCGTTGTCGCGTAGAGTATTTGCTCATGCAGTACTTGAATAGGTTGCATATTTATTGTCGATGAAAGAGCAATTCCTAACGACCAACCCTACTCATCTGACCCTGTTTCCGTCTGTTCGTTTGCTGAATAATTTGTAATCCTTAATTCAAGTCGATATTTTTCAACTTTCATGGACATAAGTAGGGTATCAGCTGTCGGGGCCCTGTGAATTCGTCCCAAGTTGATAAATCTTGATTTAAAACTCTCAGCAGAGATGAGCACATTACTTATAGTAGGTATATCATTATTCAACCATATTATAAGCGGTTGGATGCGGAAAGCTGAGGACCGGGTATGGTGGCGCGAACTGGGGAAGGCCTATGTCCAGCAGTGGACGACTCCGGGCTGATGATGATGATGATGATGATGATGATGATGATGATGATGATGATATCATTATATTCATTATCAATAATAGTTCATTCGAAACGCTAATAAGTCGACGTAACGTTAACGTTACTATCAAGCTATTTATGTTATACTATATTGTTTAATTTAACTTTTGACGATGCAAAAGTGATACTTGTTATCCGATTTGAATAATACAATACAATACAACAATTCTTTATTGCACACCAACAAGAAAAATGTTACAATTGAAACCTTAATTTATAAATGGTAGACAATAGGCGGTCTTATCGCTAAAGAGCATAAAATGATCTTTTCTTTCTTTCAAACGCACACTAGCAATCACATGGTTGAATAATAATGACGGAATTATTGTTGGAGTTTATTGGAGTTTATTGGAGTTTATTGGAGTTTACTCCTTAAGAATCGATTTTCATATAATTATAAGCCCGGGGTATGAAAAATATGGGGTGTAAAATCGAACGTATCTGCCGTGCTAATTTAAAAAGTCGTATCTCAGTATACGATCGGGGTAAAAATACGACTTCGTTATTTAGCAGGTTATGCGTTAAGCGTTATAGACTAAGATCCCGATATAAAATAACCTTCACCGAGATGTTTATTTGATGAAGTGTATTTTATATTTAATTTAATATGTCAATAATTATATTGCATATGGGTTGCCTAACAAATTTTAGTCCAGGGTATGTTTAATTAATAATAAAAAAAAATTGTTTTAAACATTTCACCGGTTTGATTAATATGAGATAAATTCTATACCAATCGAAAGTATGAAGCCCATAGAATATGCAAACGTTAGGTTGCCTATTCTTTTCCCGTCACAACTATTGGGTAGCCAGGTATAAACAGGTAAATCTATACGTACTAGCTTTTTGCAAAGGTCTGATTGTTGAATTGAAATTAAATAAAATTAAAGATTATTTATGAATTTATCTAATAATCAAATCGGTGAAATGTAAAAAAAAAAAAATTTAAATTTTAAACTAAACATACCCCGGACTAAAATTTGTTATGCAACCCATATCCAATATATTTATTGTCATTTTAAACTAAATATAAAATACATTTCATCAAATAAACATCTCTGTAAAGGCATTGTAAAGGTCATTTTATATCGGGAGCTTAGTCTATAACGCTTAACGCATGACCTGCTAAATTAAGAAGTCGTATTTTTACCCCGATCGTATACTGAGATACGACTTTTTAAATTAGCACGGCAAATACGTTCCAAAAATATTAAGTATTGCGAGGATTGACGTTTGGTTGTCAAAGGCGACGGTTGAAAATTTTATCAAATTTTATTTTATTTATAAGTTAATTCAGTTTTAGAGTCCTTTTCGCTGTTTTTGTGATGAGTGAGTCAAGTCGAGGTGTCGTGAGTGATACGTCACTTTTAGAATGTGGGCAGCGGGCAGCTCCGTCGTGGCTATCTGAAGTGGAGTTTGATAGTAAGGCAGGGCCGAGTCAATCGGATATTGTATCGGACGCTGAGTCCATGTCGGATGTGCGGCATATAGCGGTGAAGCGTGCTTGTGGTCTGAGCGACGAAAGCTGTGGTTGTAGTGATAGTTTTATCACAATAGGCAGGAAACCTAAACGCTTGCGGGTTTTAGCAACCGCCAAAACGCAGCTGGAGCCGGACGGTGTGCCTGTGCCTGACAAGCTATTTGAAGTTTATATAGTGTCAAAAGAAGATTTACCGAAACAGATTGGTTTGGCAAAGTTGCTGCAATTTAAGGGTATAAAAGGAATTTTACCCGTCAAGTTTATGGGTCCACGTAAAGTTCGCATACAGTTTAACTCTAAGGATGATGCGGAGAAGCTTCTGGCTTCTCAGGAGTTTAACAATGAGACGAGACGTTCTTATTGGTCTAATATGGCATGCTGCACTTATGGAATTATAAGGCAGGTTGAGTTGGAGGTTGAGGAAGACGAATTTTTAAAGAATATTGAAGGGTCTGAAGACATTTTGTGAATATGTAGACTAAACCGTTTGGATCATGATGGGCGTTGGGTTAAGGCTGAAGCTATTCGTCTGTGTTTTAAGAGAACTTCTTTACCGCCATATGTTTATGCCTACGGTTGCCGATTTAAGGTAAATCAGTACACTTTCCCGGTTACCCAATGTTCAATATGTTGGAAGTTCGGTCATCTGAGCAGGTTTTGTCCTACTACTAAAGTTACTTGTCCGAAATGCGGCGGGGAGCATGCCAATTGCGAAACGACTATTTTTAGATGCATTAATTGTAAAGGCAGCCATATGGCCTTAGATAAGTCGAGCCCGGTTTTTGTGAAGGATTAAGAAATTCGCAGGATTATGTCTGCTGAGGGATGTATATATAAACGGGCTTTTTGGTTGTATATGCAAAATAAGGAAAAAAAGGATACGGATGTTTGTAGTCAGGATGCGCCATCTGTTTTTGAGAATGACTTAAGTTTTGGAAAGTCATATAGAGATGCTGTTTTGTCGAAGCCGTTACAATCTAAAGAGTCTGAAGATTCTGTCTGTCAGGCTGAGGGCCAGCGATCAGTAAGTCAGTATAGATTAGAGAGCGAGCCACAACAAGAGGTTCGTAAGCTGCGGAATTCAAAAAGAGTAACAGATGTGAAGAGGTCCGAGTGTCTATTGGTCAATCAGCCTACTATTGAGCGGGCTGATATGGAAGATAAAAGACAAAATAAGGACAAGAAGAAGAGACGTATTACTTTTGAAAGGCTGGTTGAGAAGACGAAGGATATTTTGTTTTCTACCGAAAGTTGGGAGAAGTTCAAAACGCTGTTTGGAGTTGTTGTTAAGGAGATTTTGGATTTATTTAAGGATTTTTTTAAGGAAGGTGATTTTGTACGTTTGTTTTTGTCTAATGTAAATGGCTAGGTCTAATACCAGATCTTTCTTGAATGTAATGTTCAATTCAATATTGGCGGAACCCTTATCGGAATCGGCTAAATTTGTATACAGTTTTTTTTATTTAAATACTCGTAGTGTATACAAATTTAGTTGTTTTCGTGTACATGTTATTTTTAAGTTTATACGGTTTATGTTTTTATTTATCTATGTCTTTTAGATGAATGATGTTGTGTATTAGGCCTGCTGGAGCTGGCATGTTCATAAAAATGATCAAAGATCCTTAATTAATAGATAAAAAAAAAAGTATTGTGATACTACGGTAGAAAGGTCGTATCTTTGTATGGATTTCATAGTAAGATACGGTTTTTTTCCGTAGCACTGCAGACTGTAGTAACTAAACTAGCCGCTCGAGGGCGCTTTACATCACGCTTCCTTATTTAGTTACTACTCATGATCTCTCCAATTTGTTAAAAATCAATCGGAAGTAAATTTTCCTTGTAAAATATTGTAATTTTGCTGTATATTATACTCGTATATTAATATTATGTAAATGCCAAACCTTCTCGTTCTTGTTTGCAGCACCCAACAGGGTACATAATGTGATACTTAAACCATTTACTAATCATTATGTGCAATAAACGTATTGAGTATTGAGTATATATTTTATAATCGTTCTTAAGGCCAGGCGCGCACCACGATTTTAGTCGCGCGATAATTTTGTCGCATAAATGCAAGATATGGGTTTATATGAGAGTGCGCGCACCACGATTTTCATAAACCCAGAAGTACGCTTATTTCTGCGACAAAATTATCGCGCGACTAAAAAAAAATCGTGGTGCGCGCCTGGCCTGAAGAGTAAACTCCAGTCGTGCGTCGGAGCTGACACACACTTTTTTTTTACTTGTGTCTGGCTGATATAATATTTTGCTTTTAATATTTTGGGCCTGCTATATCTAAACTGTACCTATCACCTGGTATCTATATCTAATCTAAGGATTAAAATATGTAGGTACCACAGTAGGTACCTGTGTAATATTAGAACCTGATGTTTCGTAATGTAATTCAATGCCTATTTGGTCACACTTTTATTGTAATTCAGTGAATAGAGGATTTTGACCTTACAAACGGTCCGGTAGTTTTGAATTTTTGATATGTTGTCTAGGATGGTTAGTCAGTGCTTAAAATGCAAAATGCACAATTCCCCCCCCCTCCGCGCCCGCCGCCATACTGAAAAAACCGGCACTCTCTTCATATTTTTGCTCATATCTTCCTTTAGGAGCATTTTAGCTAAAATAAAGCGTCGACAATATTATAGAGAGTTAAATTTACTACATTTTCCATTGTATATTTTGTTTCTAGGACAGATAGTTACGGAGATATGCACATTTAAAAAAACTTAAGAAATTGCAATTTCCAACTCAAAAACAAACTTCTGGATTATATCTTCGTTTAGGAGCATTTTAGCTAGAACAGTGCTTGGGCAATTTTGTAGAGAATTAAATTTACTATAATTTACATTTCAAATTTTGTTTCTAGGACAGATAATTACGGAGATATGTAAAAAATAAAGTCACGTTTTCCGAAAACGTATGTAAAAATGGACATGAGTTTTATAAGCAATTATATTTCCTACATGTTTTAATTTGTCCTAGACTAGTCCATAACTGAATGACAGCGTTCTAAACCAAGAATTTTGAGAAATTTTCGGAAAATTCGACTTTACCTGTTTTTTAAATGTGCATATCTCCGTAACTATCCGTCCTTGAAATAAAATTTGAAGTGTAAATTATAGTAAATTTAATTCTCTACAACATTGCCCAAGCTTTCTTGTAGCTAAAATGCTCCTAAACGAAGATATAATAGAGAAGTTTGTTTTTCAGTAGGAAATTGCGATTTTTTACGTTTTTTTTAAATGTGGATATCTCCGTAACTATCTCGCCCCCTGCCTGCTATACGGCCACATCTCAAAAAACCATTTTTTCGAGAAATCGCTTGTTAAAGTTTTGGCAGCGTAGTGCGTGGTAGTAAAACGGGGCTTACTCCAAGAGTTTTCAGTCGATTCATTTTAAATTTAGCTTTTTTTATTCTACATTATATAACGCTTCTCATGAATACGTCTTTTTTTATAAAACGTGTATATTTTCTAAGATACGAGGCCTTTAAGATAGGTACTTGGAGTAAATTTTGAAATGCGTCCTAAAACCGATCAAGTATTATTGGAAAATAGTAACATAAAAATTATTATGCAAACATTAAAATGATTAAAATACCTTTATTAATCAACTTTTGTTACAGTAACAACATCACTGTAAGCGATAATCAGTGCATGCATTTTTTTTTTTTTTTTTTATGTCATAGGGGGCAAACGAGCAAACGTATCGCCTGATGGAAAGCGATTACCGTCGCCCATAAACACCTGCAACACCAGAGGAGCCACAAGTGCTTGCCTACCCGGAGGACGAAGATAGAATGCCTCTATGCTAGTAATTTCACCGGCTATCTTACCCCCACACCGGAACACAACAATGCGAACATTGCTGTTTGGCGGTGGGTTAGCAGGCATGCAGCTTTAATACCAACTTTCTAGATGCAGATATCATCATCATTTTGCATATAATTAATGACTATCTGGTACCTTCTCTTAAAGGCACTTGTATCTTTAATTATCGTGTTAACATGTACCATATATAACATGTACCATGTACAAGGAGGCCCCGTAGTTATAGGTTTTAGCGTGGACTAGGTTCCCGTTGATATTCCCAGAATTCTTCAACTTCTTTACAATATTACCTTTTCATAGTGCAGGATAAGCTTTTCGTTTTCTACTTTTAGGTTTAGCAATACTGGATGAAGACTGGTTCGAATCAAAGTCCCAATTTATGTGAGTCGGTATTTACAACGAATTTTTAGAAAACCTTGCACCAACATATAGGACATGGCTCTCACAGTTCTATTTAGACATAGTCTCGAATAATATAATTCCACCTAAGTTCAACTGCATACACTGAATTCGGGTAATTCGGGGAATTCGGGTTCTACAAACTTTTGGACAAGCCAATCTACAATCAAATCAAACCTATAGTTGACAAAATAATTCCTGTGGAGCAGGCTGGATTCCGTAGTGGTCCGAACTGCGTGGATCAGGTTTTGTCGCTCACAACACATATAAAGACAGGCTGGATTTCAAAGGTAAGAGAAAACCGTGGCAGTCTTTATCGACCTTTCAGCTGCATTCGATACCGTATGGAGACAGGGGCTTATCTATAAGCTCATGACCGTAGTGCAGATGGTGGGACTAATCAACTCTCTGCTCAGCAGTAGGAAATTTATCGTCCACCTAGGAAACACCTCAGGCAAAGTCAGGAAGCTGAACAATGGACTACCGCAAGGATTGGTCCTGGTCCCGCTCCTGTTTAACCTAATAATTATATCGTGTGTATATAGGTTGAACAGAAGTGGGGTCAGGACCGATTCCGAAAACAGAGAATCGGAAATTTATGTATGCTGATGGATGACATCGCCTTCACAAACCAGGATGCCAAATTTAAACCCTCGAAGAAAGCCCTTCCTTGCGATCTGGAATGTTTTGAGTAATACTTAAAAAATGGATACTGCAGCCCAATGCTAGTAAAACAGAAGTTGCGACATTCCATTTTTGTAAGAAAGAAGCAAATTATGAGCCAAATATCTGATTCAGAGAGACGGCGCTTAAATTAAATCCTACACCGAAGTACTTGGGTGTCACTGTAGACCGCAATCTTACCTTGGCGCCACACATTAGTAAGTTAGGGAAGAAGCTACAGACGCGGAATAACATACTCCACAGATTAAGGGGAACTACTTGGGGAGCACCAGCTGACGTGCTACGCACTACCGGTCCTAGCCTAGTTTACTCCAGGGCAGAGAACTGCTTGCCAGTTTGGCTCAACAGCGCACATGTGCATCGGATAGACGTGTTAGACCAAACCATGCGATGCATATTGGGAACCATCAAATGTACTCCTCGGGTTTGGCTGCCTGTGTTGAGTCATACAGCTCCCGCCCAGTTAAGAAGATAACAGGCACTGGTCCACGAAGCACAAAAATTCGTGAATTGTCCCAATGTGCCCATCCATGTAGAGTTCGCAAACCTGCCGCCTCATCGGTTGAAGTCAAGGCACCCACCGTACAATAGAAGAACTTATAATTGTATAATATGAATGACTGTACCTACATAATATGCCATACGAATAAATAAAATAAATAATAAGTAGGTACTATCGGTACCCACTGTTGTGAAACAATCAAAATGACGTTTATTTCGCTTATATTAAAAAGATTCATCGTAATAACACTAGAATTTACGTTATTCTTATAGGACGCAACTCAAAAAAAATATTATAAATGTATGCTATACAGCCACAACTGCCAAGTGTCTGTCTTGCAGGGAGTCAACTGACAATTTTTGGTCAGATCCATAAGGCCACTTGTGGAAAAAAGGCTTTTAAGGACACTTTTTCTTATGGCTCTCGAAATAAGGTCATAAATTAAACTATCCTGACTACGAATCTGCAAAAATCCAAAAAAAATTTTTTTTTGAGATGTGGCCGTATAGCAGGCAGGGGGCGATCTGTCCTAGAAAAAAAATATAAAATGGAGAATGTAGTAAATTTAACTCTCTATAACATTGTCGAAGCTTTCTTCTAGCTAAAATGCTCCTAATGGAAGATATGAGCAAAAATATGAAGAGAGTGCCGGTTTTTTCAATATGGCGGCGGGCGCGGAGGGTGGGGAATTGTGCATTTTGCATTTTAAGCACTGACTAACCATCCTAGACAACATATCAAAAATTCAAAACTACCGGACCGTTTGTAAGGTTACACATAGTACTTTAGTCTCTATTCACCGTATTGTTGCATCGTATTTTATGTAGTTGTTTTATAGGTTGTAGATGCAACTTACATAATTAGCTCCGATCTGATATAGATATATTAAACAGCTACTTATAGGTACCAATACTATTTAAATGATACCTCGCAATCAACTTTCTATACAATGCCGAGGTCACGAAAACAAAGAAAAATGCGTGCAATTTCAGGAAGTGATAGCAGGAACTACGACTATAAGCATTTGTGCTCTAACTATTTACTTCCATATTACGTACATAAAGATAGAAAGATAGATTTAGTACCATATGTAAACCATCGTCCGTGATCTTATCATCGGATGCCGATGGCTGTTGTGGCAGAAAGGTTCTTGAGTGGCAGCTGCGAACCGGAAGACGCAGCGTGGGAGGGCACCCCAACAAGGTGGGCTTGACCACGCTTGACCAAGACTCGAAGGGAGATTGCCAATGAGAGGAAGAAGAAACGGGTAAGTAATACAATACTCTACCAAGGCACAATTAGAATGTTATGACGACCTGTTAGCTCGGAGGTTAGGTCCAATCAGAAATTGGATGAGGGCGGCGCAAGAGCATTGTGAGAACTTTGGGGGTGGCCTTTGTCCAGCACTGGACATCTATCGGCTGATATGACGATGATGATGATGAAGAAGATACGTCTGCGAACAAGGGCTTCTAAAGATAAAGAAAACAGGATTTTTTTAGAAATGCGTGCTCCACCATATAAGTTATATTTAGTTTTTATTAAGTTTAACCGCACCGAACATAACAAAACTGTGGAATTTCATGCGTGTATAAAGAACAGGCATGATTTTTTTTTTCTTGGAATCGAATGTATAGACGTATAGATGAGACTATAGATGTATAGATGAGACTAACTACGCTTAGACTGATCTAAAAGTCAGAAATGACCGTCAAAGTTCAACATATGTACCTACGGACTCTATACGGAGCGCTAAAAACGCTCCATACAAATGGCCACCTAAGCGTGACGTCATCATAAATGTTATGGCTACCAATATTATAGGCAGTAAGTAATTTGCCATTTTCACCGTGAAAATGGTTATCATACAATTATTGTTTTTTTGTTAAATTATGAGGATTCTGAAAACAATTTCAAAATGTCATTTGAATTAAAAAAAAAATGCGCGCATGTACCTTTGAAGTCAAATATTAAAAAAAAACTTTGTTTCATGCCATAGTGGATAATTTTATTCATATCCTACACTATGCTGTAGAATTTAACTGTCGTCATCCCTATTAAATCCGTAGAGCTTTGTTAATCTCATCTTTTCCAAAAACACAAGGTAACAAAGATTTAACACTTCATGTCGAAATAGATGCGAAGAATGTATTAGGACAAGGTTAAACTTTATTACTCTACTTGGAACGATTTAACCGGTAGTTAAATTTAAGTTCGGAGTATCTAATAGCGGTAACTAGTGGTTCAGCTGGGGATTAGCTGGTTACCACTAATGGTGACTCGTAATTATAGTAATAACGTTAGTTTATGTCTTTAGTGCGAAGGACATTGGTGTTGCATCTGAGTCCTTACTTTCGTATAAATTTAAATAATAAAATGTTCTTATATAACCCTGTTTTGAACCCCTAAAGTGCCTACAGTACGCTGGTTGATTTAATTATGGTCATAAATCAGTACAAAATCTAGAAAACTCGCAAGACTAGGGTATCTCAACTCAAATCTTTGTCAAGTGGGAACCTCGTGACAGTGGCGAGCATTCTTAGCGCAATACCTAGCTTAATAAAACACATTTGTGTAATAACTGGTTATAAACGCTAACAACCAGCATTTGTAATAAAATCCAATATTATAAACTGCCCAAAAAGATTTCAAACAGCTATAACCATTGCAAATAAGTCAACCATCGGAAAACACGCTAGACTGTGACGATAAATTTTGACCAAAGCAGGGTCTTTGAGATTGAGGGTTGAAAAGGTTGGGATAACAAAGGAAAGGCAGAAATTTATCTTAACGAAATATATTAAATTGGTCTATAATTTGGTCAGTTGCTTCACCACCAGCCGTGGGATCCGTAGCTGCCGTGGGATCCGTAGCTGCCGTAGGAGATGTGGTGGGGCTCCTCCACGATCTTGGAGACGGACACAACCTTGGGGACGGAGACCACCTTGGGGATGGACACTACTTTCTTCACCTGCACTACCTGGGGACAAAAAGTAGGGTTGAGAAATGTGAGGTTAAACACAACAATGTGCATTGAGTTGCTTTCTCTTCAGATCTGCCTGCGATGATCGCTATTGCTATTAGAATAGTGTTCATGAACTTATCGTTTCGTTTAGAGATTATGTGTGTGTGTGTAAGGTATACAATTCCGGAGAATTTGGGCTGGCGCAATGCCACGTTCCAACTTATAGGCTGGGAAAACTATTATTGGTATTAAATTTTGGCTTTAACAGAGGAATTTGGTGAGCTTTCCAGGATGCTGAACTCACCTTAGGCACCTCGACAACCTTGTTGTACGATACAAGCTTGTGGCTCGGCGCGATGTAGCTCAGGTGGTCGTGGTGGTCGTGGTGGTCGTGCAGGCTGTAGTCCAGGCCGTGGTAGCCGTGCGAGTAGTCCAGGCTGATGGGGGAGTAGTCGTGGTGGTCCAGGGAGGACCAGCCGGAGAGGTAGCCGCGCTTGTCGCGCTGCCCGGGGGCGGCCAGGGCGGTGGCGGCGAGGAGGACGATGCAAGCCTGGTGGGACAATGGGGGTATTAAGGCTAATCTCTGTGTTAAGTTCTTGCACACATTTTACGCTGTTATTTTGCTTTTTTTGGTCTAATACGGCGCAAGTGCGTAGACTTGCTTTTTTTTTACTGAGTGATTATTATTGAATAAAATCAATGCTGATCCTATTTTTGTGGTGATATCACATTTCTATAATACAAAAAATAATTGATCATTGAAAAATAAATTTTGGTGAGTGCAGAAGGCAGTTAATATAGGGTTAGGGATTTTAAAACTTAGATTTCTATTTAGATTCTATCCCGATGATATGATAATGACTTCTGAATAGTAGCTTAATTTGTCACATCGACTTTATTTCTATTTTCTTGAGATTTATATAATTTTAATATTCACCACAACACTTGTTTAACGCTTTGCATATTCCCTATTTCGTAATTGAAATCTTGAGACACTTACGAAAGATCTCATGTTGGTTGGTAGGTTGGTTCGTCAGAGGACACTGAGCAACTGATGCTTTGGTCATCTCGCCCCCTCCTTATATATGTATACAGACGACGACCTCGTTCATTTTGCAAATCAACTGATTATTCACGCAAGCTCCTATCTTACTACAATGTTGAGTAAGAAAATACTCTTCAAAGTATTAGCATAAAGGTTGATATTTAGATGGCAGTGTAGAAAAATACGAGGTTTTATAAGTGATCCTGCGCAGGGTGACTTGCGCAAGAATAATTAGATCAACTTCAGCATAATCGACATATCGTTAGATGGATGGCCAATGATACTTTTTAGCGCCTTGGATTGAAGTATGGTGTTATATTACTTTACGTAAACGATGCTTAGATCAATGTCGTGTATGTGTACAGACAAGTACTTGCATGTAGTATGAGTATGCGTAGTGTCAGTTCATTGCGTGCTGTGAATTAGATAGGGTAATTGCCCTAAAAACAAGTGATAGTTAGCTGAGGAAGTAATGTATTTGTAAATTCTAAAATTTCTGTAAGTAGAAGGCGAGCACAAATACGGAATATACAAATTATCATTTATTTGTGAACAATTAGACCTAATTGTTCACAAATTTTTTTTTAGAGTCATTTAATTCGTGTTAGAATTATGAATGATAATGTTTTATATTCACAAGTGCGGGGGGACGCTATTAGATCCTTGACCGAGCGAGCGAGAGGAGCGAAGCGTCCCGTCTCAGCTTGGGCGAAAAGCTTTCGTATGTCATGATATCCAGAGGTCTTAGGGTGTTCCGGCAGTTCCTGTCGACGAGAAATACGACCAGTTTCTCAACCGAAACTCGTCAATTTTGTGAGTAGTATCGACACTTGTGTTTTTTTAACTAACCGAGATCACTGGAAGAAAAGGGGGAGGCCTTTGCCCAGCAGTGGGATATTACGGGCTCAATATAATAATAATAATATGATGGCTGGATCAAGGGCCAGATACAGAAGGCGCAGCCAACACATAAGCCAGATAGAAGCGAAAATATACCACAATAAGCAGTGTCAAGCTTTATTACTTTTGTATCACAGCTGACGTTATGGCTTTATTTTGAATAAGAGAGTTCTTAAATTAAAATAATGTTGTAAGCTTATTAAATTCTGTATAAAGTTCGCGGTATTTTTTCAAGCTGAATAGTAATCAAGAGTAGAATCTGCTAAACAAGCGATATTCAAATAAAAGTAATTGAAAAAGCTATTATCTGCACAGTAGCTGAAATTATTGCATTTTCCTGTATAACATATTTAAGCAAAGCAGTTAAACAGCAAAACGCTGAATATTAGACAAAATATTTTCTTTAAGCTGCATAGTGTACGAAATGGTACTAATTTATTCAGATGCTGAATATTTTAGATTTTTTCTTCTTTACACAGCTGACTTCTGCATAATTGAAAATAAACTCCTTGTTTTACCTAACTTATAGCGCTATAAGCGTACAATTGTCTTTATGTTAAGCTTAAAACAATATCAGTTGCAAATGTGGGTATCTTAAGCAGCAAATAACTGGTTAGTTGAAGATATCGTATGTTTATATCCAGATATTTCACCATTTTGTGTCACAGTGATAAATGCTGCATCAACAATATGCCTCCTCAGAAAAATAATAACAAAAGCGTAAATGATTCATGGAAAAAAAGAAAGAGAACGGGAGGAATAAGAAGAAAGTGTTCACGAGAGTATGTAAAGATAAAAAATAGTATCTGTGCAGTAATACAAAAGGATTTGACAACTGATACAAATAGGCCCGGGTCAAGTGCGACCAATACAGTTCAAGAGGGTTCTGTACACGATGATTGTGCATCACCATCAGGATTAGTGATTCAAACAAATAGACTGGGTCCAACTTTAGGTGCAGATAACGAGAGTTATATGTGTGACAACTTTGCATCTCCATCACAGACTGTACAATTTGATAGTGATTCAAGTTCTACTGATTTGGAAGAAAACTCGGAATTTAGTAAAAATTCAGATTTTCGCAATAACCTCAGAGAATGGGCAGTGAGTAAAAATATTTCTCAAGAGGCTGTAAAAGACCTACTAAACGTCATTAATCAACGATTTCCTGGAACTGTACCAGTTGATCCTAGGACTTTATTGCAAACTCCTAGAAATATCGTAATTAAAGAAATTGAAGGCGGAGAATACTGGTATAACGGCCTCACGAAACAACTGACCAATATTTTAAATGTTTGGCTGGACTTGCCAGATATGATAAATCTTAATTTCAATTTTGATGGGCTGCCAATTTTTAAAAGTTCCAAAAAAGAATTTTGGCCTATTCTTTGTAATTTACATGAAAGAACTGATATACGACCACTCATTGTTGGGATTTACTATGGTTCTGGCAAACCAAAAAATCTGAATCAGTATTTAGAAGACTTTGTCTCAGAGATGAAAACGCTACTCGAAAATGGCATCCACATGGTTAAAGAAGGTGAAGAAAAGATAGTAACTGTAAAAATAAGATGCTTTATATGTGATTCGCCAGCGAGAGCTTTCATAAAAGGTAATTTTGTAAGTCTAAAATATAGATCGTTTAAACATTACTACTAGACCATATATACAAACGCACGCTCGAACACACACACGCACTACATACTTATTTATTAAGTTCCCGAAGGCCAATATTGTGTCACGATTTTTTAATACGTCAGTTGATAAAATGTGACGTTCTCGTGGTAAAGGTCCCACTTTGTCGCTTACCAATAAGGACGCATTGACAGGTTATTAGTATAAAGATACAATCAAATTTCGACTCTATTCACAAGCGACAAAGTGGAACCTTTACCATGAGAACGTCACAAATTATTCGAGCATGTGTAACGTGAGCATTTATTTTCAGGTGTATGCAACTTCAACGGGAAGCATGGTTGTTTAAAATGTGTAACCGTAGGCGACTACTCCCACAAGTCTCATACAGTGATATTTCCAGACTCAAGATGTCCCAAGAGAACGGATAATGAATTTAGACAAAGAAACTATGGACAACATCACAAAACAGACACACCCCTTCTAGGATTACCTATCGATATGATTGAAGATTTCCCAATTTCTGATTCACTGCATCTTATTGATCTGGGAGTTATGAAACGTTTACTAGTGGGATGGCGCGATGGTAATTTTGAAAAACGTTTGACCAAATGGAGGGCTTCAGATACGCAAAAAGTCACAGATTTTTTACGGGCTTGTAAACTTCCTTCTGAAATCCATAGATCCGCACGAGGGTTAGATGAGCTGCTTCATTGGAAAGCAGTGGAATTCAGATCTTTTTTTTATTACCTAAGTATCATAATTCTACCTGAAGTGATGTCAAAAGAACCCTATGAACATTTTTTATTACTTTTTTGTGCAATTACGATTTGCTCATCTCAAAAATACAGCTCACTACTAGATCTTTCTGAGCAACTATTATTACACTTTGTAGAAAACTTCAAAACATTTTACGGTAACTACATTACAAGTAATATTCATAATTTAGTACATGTTACTGATGAAGTCCGTAAATTTGGCCCTCTTAACACATTTAATTCGTATCCGTTTGAGAATATGCTCCACATTATAAAAAATATGTTAAGGAAAGGGAATAAACCACTAATTCAAGTTGCAAATAGGCTGGCAGAAAGTAATAAAAATAATTGTTTAAAAAATATCGTGGTAAAAAAAATTAAAACTAATTATCCGGTAATAACAAAAAGTAGACACCACGATATTGTGAACTTCGATACATTCAAAATTTCACATAAAACTCAAGATAAATATTTTATGAGCACAGAAAGAGATATTATTGAAGTGATAGAGATAAAAGAAAAAAATATAAAAGGTTACAAAATTGAAAATTTGTCTGATGTTTTCCAAACTCCTATAAAATCATCTTATCTTAATATATTTAAAGCTAGTTTACCAGATTGTCACCGTACAGTTGTAAATATACATTGTGAAAAAATTTGTTGCAAATTAGTGGTTAATTCACATAAAGACTATTTATATTTTATTCCTCTCTTACACACACTGAATCAATAGTTATAGTCATACAAGTAATAAACACAAACAAAAAACACATTTATAAACACATTACACACACACACACATCACACACACACACGCCCACACACACACACACACACACACACACACACACACACACACACATTCACACATATAAATGTTTATGAAAACACATTTTATTTCATTATTTACTTTTTGGTCAACCATATTGTAGGTATTTAAGTTACTTTATAAGGTTAATTGTATAAATAAAACTCTAGTTATGTATTAGTTTGTTTTATTTATTAAAATGTGTGAATTAAATCAATATCTCCAATCAATAACGACTTAAAACTATTAGTCAGATCAATACCTAATAATTTAGTCGCATCTTTAAGTAGCGTGTGGATTATTATTTAAAAACTATCAGTCAAATCAATATCTTATATTACTATAATGCAGTCACATATATAAGGTCATATTAAATCAAGCGCAAATATTTTAGGCATGTGTTATTCTCATGAAACTGAACAACTTTTCCCAATAAACACAAGATTTTAATTTTTGTCTTATGTTTATTGGGAAAGTTGTTCAGTTTCATGAGAAAAACACACCCTTAAAATATTTGTGCTTAATTTAAAATGACCTTAAAAAAGTAAGTAGCATTCACATTAGTTTTTGATCATAATATTGAATATATCCCAAAGACTCTTCAACTTATCTGACTTATTCTATAATGATATCTTATACCTAATTCCATCAAGTGAACCACTTTTACCAAGGAACATGTTGTTCATTTGGAAAGCCGTTTCACTGACCGAGCATACTTACCATTTTAGTTTACGGTAATCTATAATTTTCATCCTATATAAAAGTAGTTTTTTTAATAGTTCTTTTTGGGATTTCCAACCTAACTTCGGCTCATCCATTCGATCATATTTCCTAAAAAAACTTAAGAAAAGTCATAAATGTTGGTAAAGATGTAAAACTTAAATCTCCAAAATTTCATCTATGATTTAAGTTTTAACAGTTTAGAACTCAAATCATAGATAAAATTTTGGAGATAGTGGTAAAAAAGTAATCTTCTATTCAATATCAATCAAAACATCAAAAAAAAAAATAGACAAGTGAAACAAACGGTCCTTTTGTATCTTTCCTCCACATCTAATAATAAAAAAAAAAAAAAATAGGTATCTAAAATCTTACAAAATGTTGTGCATAACTAAATAAAAAGCCCAGTCTAACAAAGTGATTCTTCGTCCTTTTCATTCTCAACATTATTCGGGTGATCCCCACAATTGTCGTGTTGATTATTCGTTTTCAATTCGCCTACCTTTACATTGCTTGGGTTGGCGTTGTTGTTATTTTGTATCTCGTCTTCGTCGGCTTCGTTATTATTACTTTTTGGCTCGACTTCCTTGATTTCGTTATCATTTTGTATCTCGTCTTCGCAAGCTTTGTTATTACTTTGTGTCTCGTCTACGTTAGTTTTATTATTATTTTGTGTCTCAGTTTTGTCGGTTTCAAGATTCACATTCTTTGCTTTTATAGTCTTCTTGTTTTTCTTGCTTGATTTTCTAATGTTTTTTGTTCCTTTTCTTTTTAACGCGTTTCTCAATACGGACTTCAGAAACTCTTCATTATTTTCAACTGTGTAACTAGGATCCCATGAATTAACCATCTCAAAAAAAAAGTTGATAACATTTTTGTAGGCTTTGAATCCTATTTTTACATCAGATCCACGACTTCCTCCTGTCCATGAGCACTTACATAAAAAATCTTTTGAAAATAAAGCATCTAATAGTCTATATGCACAATTAAAACCACTCCCTTTAGAAGCGGAGCACAAAATAGAATATTTTTGTAATAAGCTTTCAAACGTGTCAAAGTTTGATAGTTGATTATTAAATCGTTCCAGTTCGTTCACATTTTTAATAGGTTCTATTATAAATTTTTCTTTTTGTGATCCTGATGTAGCTTCCCCAAGTGTGGTAACAAATGTTTTTCTATTTTCCTTTATTTCCTCCAATTGGACTGAAACTTCTGCAAGTTTTTTCATCATTTTATCTTGATTTTGCAAAACTGCAAGAAGCAACTCATTTGATATAGTAGTTTGATCACTGACATATGATACTTGCGAAGTAGAAATTTGTTGTGTATTTGCTATATCCGGTGAATTTTCAATCACTTCATAAATTTCACCTTCCATACCTTCAATGACTACATGTTCTGCTGCTGAACTTGTATTTGCTGTGGAATCAATCTGTAAAATAAATACATTAAGGTATAAATAATTATAGAAAGGCTAGTAACCGGTACTCACTTAAAATGACTTGCTCCCACGGGAAAAGCGGAAACTACGCGGCTGGAGTGGAACCGCGGGCGGTCGTTAGTAAATTGTACTATATAAACAGATACTTTTTCAATAAATAGATGCTACTTACCAAAATGTTTGCCCTCGGATTAAAATCTTTATTTTGTGAAATACGAGAAGATGTATTAACGCGTGGACCTTGTTGTTGTTCTGCTGCTGTAATTGTACTTGCTGCGGAATCAATCTGTAAAGTAAATACATTAACGTAAGTATATCTAAGTATAGAAAGGCAAGTAACCGGTACTCACTCAGAACTAATACAATTTTAGTACCTATTAGTGCTATGCCATCGTAGATAACGAGCATTCAATGTAGAACAAAATTAATACGAAAGAGCTACATACTAGTTGTATAAGAAAATGCACACGGGCGGCACACAGCGATCGCTATGTGAAGTGCAAAACGTTATGAACGCGATCGTCCCCGAGTGTACTAGGTAAACTAATAGTTACAATACATCATACAGAATTTTTATACCGATGTTCATAGTCACCCTGACCCGAGGACAGTGTAAGATACAATTGGAGTAGCATCTAAACTATCTAATTATATTTTACATTGATAGTACTTGGCTGTAGCTGACTCATATCATAATAAAACAGGACAATGTTTACAATAAAGCCTTTTTTACGTTTTCAATTTTGGTAAACAAACACCACGCCGTCACAAAATCCTAAGTTTCTATGCGAATCTTAGACTATTTGCCTCACCGAATGCTTTACATTCCTTAATCTTTATACACAGCACATTTTTAAACCAAAAACTACACATATTATATTCACTTTTAATCAACAAAAACTTGTGATGGGGCAACATAACAAACTGATTTAAGTCACAGTTCAAATTCTTCAAACATTATGCGCGGCTCATATGCAGCGTTATATTTAATCACCCCGGATATTTTTAGGGTGTAGTATTTTGAAATAATAATATAGTATTCAATCACTTGCAGAATCTGTGATACTGTAATACCGGGTGTTTCCTGTAATAGGAGCGATAAATTAAAACATAGATTCTTCGCTTGAAACTGGACAACATTTGTTAAGCAATTTCTGAAAATAACGTGTAAATGATATTTTGTAGAATAATGTTTAGACAAAGAAGCAATGTATTGCGAAATGTCCGATATTAGTAGAGTGACAGCTATGTCAATGCTCAGGGAATGTCAACGTTGGACGACATACATTGAAAATACTATTTAATTTGTTTGAAATAATACAATTTTGAAAACTGACTTTTTTTTAAAGTTGCTGAACAAATGTTGTTCAGTTTAACGAGTAAAATCTATGTTTTCATTTATTGCTCCTATTACAGGAAACACCTGGTATAATCAAAATAGTCAACGTAAATTTATTTTGAAACTATAAAACATGCGACGTACATAAATAATATTATTAAAAACAATATCGATCACATATATCCCAATTCCCAACTAACCCTGTGTCCTTCCATAAATAAATATGACCTTGATTACTTGGAAGCGCATCACTCAGTGAGTGACTCAACTCAATGAACTAAACTTTGAACTTATCAATTTCTTATTACCCCAGCACTATTACTGTCATCGCCGCTATCTTTGGTTACTCTTTGCGAAAACGTAAAAAAACAGGCTTTAGAGAAATAACTTGATCCCAAGGGAAAAGCGGAAACTGCCTACGCGGCTGGAGTGGAGCCGCGGGCAGTCGTTACTATAATTGTACTATATAAACAGATACATTTTCAATAAATGTATGCTACTTACCAAATTTTTTGCCATCGAATTAAAATCTATATTTTGTGAAATACGAGAAGATGTATTAACGAGTGGATCTTGTTGTTGTTCGAAATCCGTATCATCCGTATCAGTTTTATTCAACATTTGAGATAATTCTTCCTCAGCTTCTTCAAAAGTTTTGAAATTATTGCGTTTTAATGTACAGTAATAGGTGTTCCAGTCCGGCTGTGGTAGGATTGCAGGATTCTTGCAAAGTCGCTCGACATTTTTTTTTGGCCAGTATAACTTTCCTTTGTTCTCCCAAGAAGCGGGCACTGTTGATAATTCAACCCGGCCTTTTTTACGAACAGAAACGATTTTGAACATGTTTCTGAAAAAAAATTATAATTTTTCAATAACACTTCAAAAATACTACAACACTATTACAAACAACAACAACACTATTATAAATACTAACATTATAATATAATAAATCTCGATGTTTACGCTTGTATCTTACTTAATGACTACACAAGCGCGACAAGTCCGGGTTTATAAAAAGTACTCTGTGTCGACAAGGAAGCTACGATAACGGGGACCTCTCTACTTAAAGTTACAATTTGAATTGAGTATAGTACTAAGCAACAGCGCAGCGAGCGTGGCCGAGCGCAAACCGATCGTAAGCCGAGTTTAGCCGAGCGCCTATTTGAAGCGTTGTGGTGGGAAAGGAAGCGCGATACTTTTGGTTGCGACTACCTACAATGTGCTGTGTGTTTATATGTATATTTTAGTTGGTAATATAAACAATTGTCTAACTAAATATTACGCAATGCGTCATTCATAGTCATAGTAGTACCTACTGTAGATAACTTTAAATACCTAATAGTGGGTCCTACCTACATTAGTATAGGTCCCATCAACCTCAAATATTCATAGATTTATTTTCTATAAAAAAGAACCCTATAAAGCTGAATAAGAGTATACTGAATTATGTAATTTAAGACCTTTCTCTGAGAAATGTATAATTATTGTACTTTAAACCAAATAATTTCTGGATATGTAGTCGCATGTGAACTATTATGGTGAAATAAGCTACATAATCACTGAAATAGACACTTTTATTCAAATTGGCCGTCCGCCATTAACTAACGTTCGACATAACCTCTTTTTATAAAAATCCTCAACATTTATCTTATGAAACCCTTTGTTTAGTGTGTAGGAAACATAAGCAGTCATACAAAATTTGATTCTCATTATTTGCTGGGACTGAAATTTGATAAAAAGTAAAGATAATTTAATTTAAATATTATTTTACATTTGTTTACCTTTTAAATTGTAGCTTTATCTTAAGGCGCTCAAAAAATTTTATATTAATCATATTGATAATTCACAGTAAAGTGCCATGCGTTTATATAATTCACCTTAAACTTACTTAAAATATATGAAACAATTTACTTACCAAATTTTTGAAGACGTGATCAGCGACCATTACAGAATTTTGTGAACTATAAGTTAACACAAAATAATCTCGTCACAATAAAAAATACATTTATACTTTTTTAACTTGCATAATTTCTTTATAAAACTACTCCTGAGATCGGAATCTTGAATATCATTTGAATATCTGAACTCACAAATTAACAACTGCATAAAAGATGTATAATTTCTGGACTAAAGAAAAATCAGAATTTATGCAGAAGATATTCAGTGTGTTGTACATTTATTCAGCTGCTATGTGGCTATTAATCAAATGTTATCCAAATTGAAGCAAGATATTTTGTGCCCAAATTGCCTGAATATCATCTGTATAAGCGCTTACACAGAAGTTATACAAATACTTTATCCAGCTTAAAGTCAAAAGAATTGCTTTTACGCAAAATTTATTCAGCTAATCTGTGTTGGCTGCGCGGTACTCCTGGACACGGCGCGCATTGTCAGGAGGTTCCTCTCTCTGCAGCCCTAACCACCGGTAGCCTGGGCCCTGCCCCGCTGCCGGCGGCACCCTAGGTTATGTTTTTTGAAATGTGTTTACTGTTTATATATTTTGTAATTTCTTTATTGTATTTTACTTTTTACGAGTATATACATATCCCATCAAAAACATAAATGTTAAATTAGAGCCAAGTTCTCGCATGCAACGTTGTCGACTTCGCCGACAAAAGAATTGAGATCTATATGGGCGCCAAGTTCTTTGCCCTAAATTTTTTAGATACAAGGACATGCGACATACTCAATGCATTTATTTTACTTGGGGTGTAATTCAATATCAAGACTGGACTTGGCTAGTTTTTACATATAAATGTATATTACATTTGTCTAATCATTAACCTATTTTCGTAAAGGTATGTACGCAAGTTAGTGTACGTCCTGTTACTTATACTGTTAGCTTGATAATAATACTATGTTACTTTGATAAAATTAAGTCAGTTTGTGAAAACTAGCCAAGTCAAATCTTGATATTGAATTACACCCCAAGTAAAATAAATGCATTGAGTATGTCGCATGTCCTTGTATCTAAAAAATTTAGGGCAAAGAACTTGGCGCCCATATAGATCTCAATTCTTTTGTCGGCGAAGTCGACAACGTTGCATGCGAGAACTTGGCTCTAATTTAACATTTATGTTTTTGATGGGATATCATTACTTTTTGTACAGAAATTTGAATTGACGCCCCACCTGTCTTGACTAGAGTGACGCGGGGTAGAGGGAGGGGCCGGACCGCTCCTCGCCACGCCGCGCTCCCGCGCTTCGCTATCCGTCCCCGCGCCACGGCAATTTATTAACCTTCTCTGTGTGTGTGTGTGTGTGTGTGTGTGTGTGTGTGTGTGTGTGGTGTGTGTGTGAGAGAGAGAGTGCCATCTTACAAACAAAGAAAGAACTTTCCAAATCGGTTAATAAATGACGGAGTTCTGAGGCAACAAGCATAAATAATAATAATAATAAAACTAAAAAATATCACTGTTTTTGATTTTTATATGTGTACACACACAATTACCAAGCTGAATGCCAAATTTCATCTTTCTAGGTCACCTGGAAGTGGGTTAGGTTTTTGATTACTAGTGAGTCAGTCAGTCAGTGATAAAAATGCCGTTTTTTGGACGTCAATATCTCAATAACTATTTCATCTACATTTATGAAATTTGTGGTTCTAGTTGTTCTCAGGGACCTAAATACATAAGCCAAATTTCATTTTTTTCTGTTGAATAGATTTGGAGTTATTGAGGGGTCAAAAGTGGCTCCAAACGGTTCGTGTAATATAACACACGGCTGCTGCTCGCCAGTTCCTGCGGTGAACTTGGCTGGACACGCTGCCGCGTGTCTAGATATTGTAAAAACCTAACCTAAGATACGAAATAAATAAAGGAATAATAATATAATAACTAACCTTCACTATTTGTCAAAGTTGCGGAGAAAAGGGTTAAAAATTGAAACGTAAAAAACAGCCATATCGGAAAAACGTTTCGTATGTTGGATGAGGGCGGCGCAAGACTGATCGTTGTTGAAAACTTTGGGAGAGGCCTTAGTCCAGCAGTGGACGTCTATCTGTGATATGATGATAATAATGATGATTACGAGGTCTATAGCTAACAGAGCCACTTAGTACCTATATGTTTTCTGTGACACTATCATATCAGCTACCTACTCTGGTTTATAATATCATTGGAGTAAAAAAGAACCGACTTCATACAGAACTGAAAAGCCAAAAATAACCCGTTCATGTACAGATTACATTTGAATCACCTTTTGAAGTCGACGACGCGTTTGGCTCGGTTGGTAGACACCTGCCTACTGAGTCGGTGGTCCCGGGTTCGAATCCCGGCCGGGGCAAATATTTGTGCAAAATATTTGTTCTTGGGTCATGGATGTTATCTATATGTCGAAAACGGTCATGAGTATGGACGTTCAACGAAACTGGCGCGCCATTGGAAGGCGACAGTAGCGCCCCCTTGAACCTGTTTTGGCGCGCTAGACAGAGTCTTGGCGGTTCACTCAGCGAACGACCACCGACACTTCACGTTGGGTCACCGTCGAGTGCACTGCTGCCTTGGAACTGTCGCGTTTCGTTGTGCTATACCAAGTTAGAATCAGTGAAACGTTATAACTCAACAATACAGTGTTAATTTAATAAAGACTATTGTGAGACTTTGATAACCTAGCTTACAGACCTCTGTGCCAGGAACTGTTATTTTGTGCTTCATTGTATAAGGAATAAATCAAGTTAATTGCATCCGAAGTGTTTCATCTCGCTCGAACTACCTCCTCGTCCTCAACTATATCGAATAGCTCAACTAATGTGCCACACACCACATCGGCCATCCGACCCGTCCCCGACATATATATGTATTTATATATTATGTATATCGTCGTCTAGTACCTACCCATAGTACAAGCTTTGCTTAGTTTGGGACTAGATCGATTTGTGTATGATTGTCCCTTAATATTTATTTATTTATAAAAAAAAAAAAGTCGGTGCCTAACCACTCAATTATTAGTATGAAAATTTATAGAATAGAATAGAATAGAATATTCTTTATTGCACACCTCAACAGCAAATAAATACAAACAAATTTACTATTTGGTAGTAACTCGTGTTTGCGAGTAGGTAGAGGTATTTTCGTTCGATAAAGAGGTTTACGTCAGGTTTGGCACCGACTTCAAAAGGTGATTCAAATTCCTTTTTCTTTCTTTTTTTGAACTAAAAAAAAAAAAAAAAATATTTTTATTACCAAAAACCAAAAATTTATACAAACATGATAATATCCATCAGACTCCAAACTAGGCTAAGCCTGTAACTTGGACGTCTGCGGGTGCGAATTAACACATTATAATTCAACTAACTAGACTAGACGTTATTTTATACATTATCCTGGTGTTATTAAAATGCTACCAAATTTTCTGTTTCGTCATAAGATAGAGTGAGCAACCATTTCTGTACAGCGTTTCTGGCTTTAGATACCGGAAGACACTTTATGTCACACATTTTACAAACACTGTTGTAAGTACATGGGTGGGAGTAAGCTGGACATTTCCTAGCCATAGCAGACCCAATTGGGGGTAATGGGGCTCTGTAGATCCGTTTTGTCAGCATAACCTCGTGCAGCGCGGAGTTTAGAATACTACTGTGAGTCCGAGACACTGCTTTAAGAATGAAAAGCTGACGCACCCTCAGAACTCTTGCAAGCTGGTATAATAAATCAGTAGAAAATCGACGGGGTTTTTTGCACATAACCTTTAGGACAGCTCTCTGTGACCGTTCAACGCGCAACATAAAAGTTTTGCAGGCGCTGCCCCAGACCGCTACACCGTATTGCAGGATGGACTGCCCCAGCGCGTGATATACGAGAGTGAGTACATCCTGAGAAGCGCAATCACGAAGCCTCTTCATTACGAAAATAAGCTTTCTAACTCGCGCTGCCAGCGCGACAGTGTGCTGCTTAAAGGAAAGATGTTGATCGAAGAGCAACCCAAGGTACTTTACGTGATCACGCTGTTAAGAAGAGGTTCTAATACTTGTTTAATTTGAATTTTATATAGAACTGTCATTCCTTTTAATCTTTTACTGTCAAATATATTTCGATACAAAACACACGGTTTTATATTATTTAACATGGTAGCAGAGCGTAAATACGATATTTAGTGTGCTGAAACTGGATTTTGTGGCTTATTTCTACAGTGTACATCTATCGATAAATTAGAAAAATGAGTTCTAATATAAGATATGAGATTGGGCGCTTAGAAGGCAGCGCAAACTGGCAGACGTGGAAGTTTAAGGTTTCCTTGCTGTTACGGAGCACGCCAGGTACGCTAGACATTATCCAGGGCAAAGTAAAAAAGCCAGAGCCACCAGCGGCGACGGCAGCACCAGCAGATGTGTCGAAATATGAGACGCAATTGGAGAACTACCAAAGTCTTGACAGTCATGCCTTACTTATTCTTACCACGAACATGACCGAAGAAACCTTGCACAAGGTCATGCGGTGCAATACGTCAAGTGAGATGTGGACAGAGTTACATCGTCTTTACGATGGAGCAAAGGAGGATCGAAGCTACGAACTTTGCATGAGATTCTTTCGCTTCCAAAAGACTGAAGATCACGATATGGCTACTCACATTTCAACGCTCAAGAACATCTGGTACGAGTTGAATAAAGAAATTGAAGGAAATGATCTCCCAGAAATGCTTTTAATTTGCAAAATCTTGGATACACTTCCAGAACAATACTTTAATTTCAAATCAAGCTGGCTGTTAATGAATAAGAGTGACCGAAATATTGAAAACTTGACGACACAGTTGTGCGCTCATGAAAGGGCTTTAGCAAGTGGCACAAGGGAGGCCGTGGTTGAAGAAGCTCTAGTATTGAGATCGAAAGAGAAAATTAAGAGTAAAGAGAGAAAATGGAAGTGCAATTATTGCAAACAATTAGGGCATAGAGTGAAAACCTGCCCGAAATGGATAGCTGATGGGAGACCACCCAAGCCCACGCCTAATAAACCAAGTACGTCAAACGTCAACATGCACTTAATGGCAATTGTAAACAATGTGGAAGACATCGACCATGACAACTGGTACGTGGACAATGGCGCTACCAGCCATGTTACAAATCGAGGAGATTTATTCAAAACATTCGAATACTTTTCTACGTCGCACACAGTTACAACTGCAAACGGTACAGCTATTCAGGCTATTGGAAAGGGAGTCCTGGACATTGAAGCTGACGTATACGGTACTAAGGTGATTATTACCCTGAACGACGTGTGGTATGTACCATCCATTAAGAAGAACCTGTTTTCGGTATTATCAGCTCAAGACAAATTAACAAATACAATTTTTGAATCCAGAACCCAAAAATGTGTAATGAAGTATGAGGGCGGACAAACTCTACTTATTGGAATGCGAGCTAAAAATGGGGGACTATACAAATTGAATGTCAAAAACATTAAAGGCTCTCAAGAAGTAAATAACATCGAGATATCCGATCAAATGCAATTATATCATGAGAGGTTGGGACACCAAAATAAGTCGCATGTTAAGAAGGTTGTCGAGACAGAGCTTGGTATAAAACTGAAATTAGACAGAGAACTCTGCGAAGGATGTGTATTTGGCAAAACCCATCGACGCAAATTTGGCACCAGGGAACGAGCGTCACAGCCTGGAGAGCTGATACACACTGACGTGTGTGGTCCTTTCAAAAATTCATATTCCAAATTAAGATATTATGTTCTTTTTAAAGACGACTTTACAAAATATCGCCAAATCTATTTTATGAGAGAGAAGGGAGAAGTCCATGAAAAACTTGAACAAATGTTGGCAGAGACTAAAGCTACTGGACATATTGTTAAAGAAATTCTAAGCGACAATGGAGGCGAATTCGATAATGCAAAAGTTCGGGAAATTTTACACAAAAATGGAGTACGTCACAGATTGACTATGCCTTATTCACCGGAACAGAACGGGTGCTGTGAGAGAGACAACAGGACGATTGCAGAGTCGGCAAGAGCCATGATGCATGCGCATGAAGAAATGCCTCAAGGCCTATGGGCTGAACTTATCAATACTGCTGCTTACATCTTGAACCGTACAGGACCGACACAAGAAGGAAAGTCGCCTTATGAACTCTGGTTTAGTAAGAAACCCAACATTAAGCATTTGAGAATTATCGGAAGCACCTGCTACGCACACATCCCAAAATGCAATAGAAAGAAAATGGATAAGAAAGCTGTGAAGGGAGTCTTAATTGGATATGACAATGATGATGGATATAGAATCTGGTGCAAAGAAAGCAGTACACTCATACGATCTCGAGATGTGACGTTTCAGGAGAAAACTTTTTCACCACGAAATGAAATCCTTTTGCAACCTCCATACCTGGATCCAATCGCATCGACGTCAGCTGCAGAACATCCTACTGCTACTGAAAATGAAAAAGATGACGACGATGATCAGAGTTCGAGTGATGAAAACGATTTCGACAAATCTATTGAATCGGAAAGAGAGATAGAGATGGAACCTGAAAGTGACGAGTATTTATCTGCACAAGAGATAGAAACAGAACGACTCAAAACGCTCAGAAACCGATCTCATCTAAAACCTCCGCCCAGATACAATGATTTTGTTATGAACGTGAATAAAGATGATGAAGTTACCCCGGAGCCTAAAACATTTAAAGAAGCAATGAAAAGTACTGATAAAGACAAATGGTTAAAAGCTATGGATGAAGAGCTAAATTCACTGAAGGATAATGACACGTGGGAAATGGTTGACCTGCCGTCTAACCGCAAAGCCATTCCTTGCAAGTGGATTTACAAAATAAAGACGAATCCAGATGGTAGTATCGAAAGATACAAGGCTAGACTCGTCATAAAAGGCTTTTCACAGAAAAAAGGCCTTGACTACTACGACACTTTCAGCAGGGTCGCTAAGACAAGCACCATTAGAGCTCTCTTGAGTACTGCTGCAAAAGTAGCAGTGCAGTTCGACGTGTCTACAGCATTTCTGTATGGTACACTCAATGAAGAGATCTTTATGAAACCTCCTGAAGGATATGAGAGTGGATCGAAGGTGTGTAAACTCAAGAAAAGTCTTTACGGACTGAAACAAGCACCTAGATGTTGGAACAAATGTATCACAGACTATATTATTCAGATTGGCTTTGAGCAAAGTTCTGCGGATCCATGCTTGTTCATCAGGAAAAGAGGCGATAAGAAAGTCGTAATTGCTCTATATGTTGATGATGGACTAGTGGCTGCGACTGATAAAAATGACGTCGAGAATCTTTACATAGAGTTAAGAAAAAGATTCAAGGTCACAACTAAGCCCGCGTCTTATTTTCTCGGCATAGAGATTAAAACCTCTAATGACGGATCTATCACAATAGACCAAAAGGCCTATGCAAGAAAAATACTGCAACGTTTTGGTATGACAAACTGCAAGCCGGCACCGACGCCAATTGTGAAGTATCCGCCGACAGGAAAAAGTACCGATAGCGAAGAACAATTCCCGTATCGCGAAGCAGTTGGTGCTCTGTCCTATTTAATGGTTGGCACACGACCAGACATAGCATTTGCTGTGGGTGTGGTGTCTAGAACTTTACAAAACCCGAGTAATGAAGACGTCATAAGAGTCAAAAGAATATTTCGGTATATCCAGGGGACTCTCGACTATGGCATCACATACACAGGCAAGCATAAAGATATAATTATGTACACAGATGCTGATCACGGAGGTGACCCTACCACGGGAAGATCAACATCTGGCATGATTTGCCTATACTCAGGTGGCGCTATCTCTTGGCGGAGCAATCGCCAGAAAACTGTGGCACTCTCTTCAACAGAAGCAGAAATCGTAGCGGCCAGCGAAGCTGCTAGAGAAGTCCTGTGGCTAAAGAGAATAATTGACGACATAGCTACTGATGTTGGAAAAGTGGAGTTGCTCATTGATAACGAGTCCGCGCTGAAACTTAGCAAGAACCCTATAGAGAACCATCATCAAACCAAGCACATGCACGTCAAAAGAAGACATTTCTTTTTGAGAGAATGTATCCTGGATAACAACTTAGTGGCAAGTAAAGTTGCTTCTGTTGAGAACTTGGCGGATATGTTGACGAAGCCGCTATACAAACCGAGGCTGCTCTACCTCACAGAGCTGATGAGCCTCCAGTGAAGAAGGGAGGGAATGTTAAGAAGAGGTTCTAATACTTGTTTAATTTGAATTTTATATAGAACTGTCATTCCTTTTAATCTTTTACTGTCAAATATATTTCGATACAAAACACACGGTTTTATATTATTTAACACACGCCTCGCAATCTCTGGACAGGAGCAAGGCTGGCCTTGACCGGGAAGTGAGAGATCCGAATTAGCTGCGCATGAATGAAAAATAATTTTATTATTCGCTGGAGGGGACAGTGCTAGCGTTTTTGAAAAAGCGATGTAACAAGTTTTGTCTACATTTAGGGTCAGGAGATTTTTGTTAAGCCACGAAGCCACTCTAGCTAGCGCTGTTTCAGCCTGTGTAAAGGTTTCATCCCACGTTTTTGCGTGTACAAGTATCACGGTGTCATCAGCGTAACAAACGATATCCGATGTTGGCGCTGACACATCGAAGAGATCATTGAGATATAAAATAAACAGTGTGGGGCCAAGTATGCTTCCCTGAGGGACACCGAAAGAAATAGGAAGCGGGTCACTGACACAGTCTCCGATTTTCACCATTTGACGACGGTTGGATAGGTAACTTTTGAACCAATCATGCGCTATTCCCCTAAAACCCATAAACTCTAATTTTGCCAAAAGTATCGTAACTGAGATGGTTTCAAATGCTTTAGCGAGGTCCATAAATATGCCTATACACTTATTTTTTTTGTCAAGGTGACCGGAGACTATGTCTGTGACGAGAACAGTGGCGTCTTCTGTCGAAGTCCCTGCTTTGAAACCGAATTGACGGCTGGATATTAAATTGTTGTCTTTAATAAATGTAACCAATCTAGTATTTACGACCTTTTCAAGGATTTTGGAGAACACACTCAGTAATGATATCGGTCTGAAATTATTAGGTGTGTCTTTCGGTCCATTTTTATGAATAGGTGAAACCGCGGCAACCTTCCAGCAGTCAGGAAAGCATCCAGACGCAAGACTCAAATTGCATACAAAGGTGAGAGGGTCTAGTATAACTTCCCTGATCTCTTTAATAAGTAGTGGCGTCACCCCATCTGGACCCGGTGCGCTGTCAAGTTTGAGTTGGGAGATTATAGTACCCACTTCATGTATGTCCGTTGGGTGCATAAAAAAGGAATTAGGAGTAACCCGCGAGGGACTGTACTTGGCTGCAAGGGATGCCTGAGATTCAGAAAGCTTGGTTAGGATCGCATCCGCTAACTTTCCTCCGTTGGAGGTAAAATATTCATTACATTTATTGATTGATTCAAGTTTAGATACACCGCTCACATTAATGAGTTCGACAGCATCATTCTGTTGCTTAGGAATTTGGCAAATGTTTTTAATTGACTTCCACAGTTTTTTAGGGTTGTTTTTGGTATCCGTCAGTTGTTTGGCATTGTAGGCATTCTTTAAATTGAACAATAGATTATTCAAGAAATTTCTATATCTGGTATACGAAAGGCGGAGAACCGGGTTTTGTGGAGACGCTCTCACCAGCGAGTGCAGCCTATCCCTGTGTCTCATGCATCTGAGTAAACCCGGGGTGACCCAAGGCTTGATGGTAAATTTGGATCTGCTTACTTTAACTACACTTGTATTTTTATCTATAGCATTTGAGATAATTTGGTTAAAAGCATTGGCCGCCACATTTGTATCCTTTGTAACGGTTATTTGAGTCCAGTCGGCCGACCTCAGCTCTTCCGCCACCCCCCGATAGTTTACTTTAGGCACACAACTGCTTCTTAACTCGGTTACAAGTTCAGCTAAACGCAACCAAAAAATCTCTATAGTCCATAGATCCACCCTCTTTACATCATTATGTACTTATTACATTGATTTCGACTTAAAATACAGGTTGATGTCTACAAATGTGTTTTAACGATCCGCGATGTCACGGACATTTTACGTAGTCGCCGAATTCGCAAAAATCGCATTATTCATTATAACACAAACCACAGTTCAGTTTTACCACGCTTAAAGTTATTCAAACGAATTATAACTGTACTGCTGTATAGTAAAGTTGACTCAATATCAAATTGAGTGATTAATTTGACTAATTAATTTGGGTCCTTGCTAAGTAAATAAACGAGTTCAAGAGCACAATTTGTTTACAAACTAAATACATAATAATGATTAATGGTCCTGGTGCTTGAACATCATCATACTTAGTGCACAGGTATGCGTGCATACATAATGGTTAGGTGTTATTAATGCCGTACGGCATATTTTTTAGGGTTCCGTACCCAAAGGGTAAAAACGGGACCCTATTCTAAGCCTTCCGCTGTTCGTCTGTCCGTCTGTCACTAGGCTGTATCTCATGAACTGTGATAGTTAAACAGTTGAAATTTTCACAGATGGTGTATTTCTGTTGCCAATAACAACAAATACTAAAAACAGAATAAAATAAATATTTAAGGGGACTCCCATACAACCAAACGTGATCGGTTGCGTTAACTTTGCACCTCATTTGTATCCGGCGTCATACGGATAAGTGTTTGTACGGACCCTCGGCGCGCGAGTCCGACTCGTACTTGGCCGGTTTTTTAAATGTCGTTTACGCAACACAGAATTCTATGAATTTTACTAACATTAATGTCCTGGCGGCGGCGGGCCTACGCGTCGGAGGACCCCAAAGATGGCGATTAACACTCCAAAATAAAATAACCTGTGCAATTTAAAGTGAGGTAACTTTTTTTGGGGTTCCGTACCCAACAGGTGCTAGCTGTTATTAAGCCTCCGCTGTCTGTTGGTATGTTTGTCACATGGCTGTATCTCTAGAACCGTAACAGGTAAAGACTTGAAATACATATTACTGGTACCTAGTTACTAATTAGGTACATATCGACATAAAATAAAATCTATGATATGATGATTATTATTATTATTCGTATGGCATGTTATTTCAGATAACAAAGGAAACAATTCAATGATGATGTTGAAGTGTAAAGATAAAGTAGTGCATGCAACTGTACACAATTGGGCCTTAAAACACTCCTATGATAGTATTATGGAACTCTCTTTCGGCTCGTTTATTTAAGACCTCTCATTATGTAACAGTTAACTTACTATAAAATGTTAAGCAAAAGTAACTAAATAAAATAATGCTCTCAACATAATGTATATATATACGAGTGACGAGGAATAAGTAGGTATTTTTTTTTACGCAACATAGTGGCTCCACTTACACAGGGGCAAGGGGCAAAAGAGCAAAGGGATCGCCTGATGAAAAGAGATTACCGTCGCCCACACCTGCAACACCAGAGGAGTCACAAGTGGCCTTTCGGGTGGGAGAACGCTCTTTTCTTGAAGGTTAGAAGGTCGTATCGGTCCCGAAACTTCGCCTGATGGTAAGCAAAAAGGGGAGCCCATGGTAACTGACAAGAAATCAACGGTGCCTTGTCAGTTGACACTGACATGCTGGCCCGAGAGATGCTTCTTCACGCTTCGTTTGAAGTGTCCTATGTTGTAAGTCTGTCGCCACCCTTATCTAATTTCTGCCCGCGATCCTCGGTCCAGGTCGTCGCTCGTCGGAGAACTTTGGGAGAGGCCGTTGTCCAGCAGTAGACGTCTATCGGCTGATATGATGACGATGGTGATGATGATGATGTTGTACGTCGTTATCCTTGTTTGCCGGCTGCTCCTAAAAAAAAAATCGGATTGGGCGCAATTTGGAGGCGTTTAAACAAAAATTATCATGTAATTATGCTACTGTTTTTGGTAATTTCAGCTGAACTTGTCATTACGATTGTTATTGCTAGCATAATCGTTATGGCATTGTTATTTGCACTTCATTTAAATTAAAATATTTCAGGAATGTAAATAAGGTGGTTTTTATTGCAAGGCCTGTGTTATTGACCTTTTATTTAGGTATAGTTGTGCTTTAATTATAATTGAGTCATATTGCGATGAGCTTTTTTACTGCTTCAAAAGGGAAGGAATTAAATTCGAAGCTTTTTTTGTTACCTTTGAAGGACTTTTTGAGAACATTTTATTGGTTTTACTGTATTTCCGTTTGTAAAATTGTAAATTGTCATTCAACTAGTACCGGTGCATCCCACGAGATATACCAACATTAGGTATAACTTCATATTAAAACGTTTACAACCTAACGTTAATAAGATCACTGCTTGTTTATAATTTGCTAAAAACGTGGTAGAAGTATGGATTTAACTTTGTTATATAACGATTAATGCAACACTTGCAAATTAAATTCGATAATTAAATCTGGGTCAATCTGTCTAAACTGACCCAGCCAAATTGTGATTTGATAAATACTTAAACAAATCAAGTTTGAGACACTAAATCATTACAGTAATGAGATAAAGTGGTGTAAGAACAATTTGGTGCGAGTCGTAAACAACAAATCCAGTTTTGGGTAATATTTTGCTCTCATTACTTTAGGTAAATGTAAAGTATGAATGAGGAGTGTATTCTTGAAACGGTCGATATATAAGTAATTGACGCGTCTACCATTATGTCTCTTCTCGTAGATAATATTAATATGAGAGATATTTTACTAAAATGAATTATAATTGGAAGTTCTTGAAGTGCTTTTTAGGGTTCCGTACCCAAAGGGCAAAAACGGGATCCTATTACTGAGACTTCGCTGTCCGTCCGTCCGTCTGTCACCAGGCTGTATCTCAAGAACGGTGATAGCTAGACAGTTGAAATTTTCACAAATGATGTATTTCTATTGCCGCTACAACAACAAATACTAAAAATAAAATAAAATAAATATTTAAGGGGGGCTCCCATACAACAAACGGGATTGGTTGCGTTAACTTTGCACCTCATTTGTATGGGGCGCTATACATACCAGGTGCAAACTTAACTTAACCACTTAAGGATGTAAAGTGTTTGTACGGAACCCTCGGTGCGCGAATCCGACTCGCACTTGACCGTTTTTTTTTGCTTCTGTCAATATGCCTGTTTGTATGTGTATATCTTTGTAGCATCATAACGTCACAATGGATAGACCGACGGTGGGTGGAAAGAGCAAGTAGCACCGCGGGCCGCAGGTATGGTATTTAATAAATGTTGGGTATAATTACTTTTTTGTTTGTCATGAGATTGCAATTCATCTTTTAGCGATTTATTCACGGTAATGAAATAATGAAAATTTTTTGATCAGCAATGTATGGCGTAGTTATTACTAGTGAAGTAGTGACAGTTATGACATCCCAATGTTAACTGTCAACGAACAACAACAAACAAATACATTGCGTGCAGAATTATTTTGACTGAAAAAAAAAGTTCGACTTTTTAAATAATTTAATAAGTGCCTATACCAAGACCCCGTAAATTAGCGATTATATCAAATATACACGCTGTATAAGGACCTATTTGAGACCCATCCAAGTCGACTGATACAGAATAGGCCCCTACAACGTTTCCACGACAGAAACGGGTTGGAATAAGTGTCGTGTGGCAACCGACCACGCGAGATTAGAGCGCCGGCGACAGCCTTCGGATATTCCTCGTGAATCCATTATCTTGCGGTAAATCCTTCTAGATACGCGAGATAGTATACGCGAAAGTGCTGCATTTTGTACTACAGTGGTGGCAAATGAACCTAGAACTTGATGGTAGGCATCCATCATAGACTTATAAATGATTGAAAATGCTAAAAACATGTATGCTGTTGTCCCTTTTTCAGTAACAAAAAAAAGCGCAAACAAATATTTTCCAGTTTCAAATGTGTTTTCTAACTTCTAAGGCACGAGGTTGACATTGCAAAATGCTAATAAAATGCTTGCACACTAGCCATAAGAGTCGAAAATTTACCGGAATTCCGCTACCTAAGAGCTGCCTCTCTTTTAACCGAATTCAAAAAAAAGGAGGATGTTCTATGTTTCACTGTATGTATTTTTATACATACTTATTATTACAAAAGTATGTATGTGGTGTTATGCCCAGTATTTATGTACGAATTTATGCTATTTGGGCTGTATTACGTGACACTGGTAACTAGTACTAGGTCGATGCAGAGTCAGCCACCGGCTAAGCTTGCACCATAGATTGGAGCGGATTTTTTTTCTTTTTTTTCGAAATTTCTCTTCGTCACTACCTAGCGAAATTTAATTTGTGCATTTTAAAACAAAAATATCTAAAATCGGTTGAGAACTCGCTGAGATCTGCGCATTGTTACAAAGTTCATTCGAGTCGATCCATGGGAGCTTCGCTCGCTTCGCTCGCTCCGCTCCAAATATGTACTAGGTCGATGCAGAGTCAGCCACCGGCTAAGCTTGCACCATAGATTGGAGCGGAGTTTTTTTTTTTCGAAATTTTCTGTTCGTCACGACCTAGCGAAATTTAATTTGTGCATTATAAACAAAAATTTCCAAAATCGGTTGAGAACTCGCTGAGATCTGCGCATTGTTACAAAGTCCATTCGAGTCGATCCATGGGAGCTTTTTGTTTTTTTATCAGAACTTTTTAATTAAGAATAATTTCGAAATTTTCTCTTCGTCACGACCTAGCGAAATTTAATTTGTGCATTTTAAAACAAAAATTTCCAAAATCGGTTGAGAACTCGCTGAGATCTGCGCATTGTTACAAAGTCCATTCGAGTCGATCCATGGGAGATTTTGTTTTTTTTATCAGAACTTTTTAATTAAGAATAATTTAGAAATTTTCTCTTCGTCACGACCTAGCGAAATTTAATTTGTGCATTTTAAAACAAAAATTTCCAAAATCGGTTGAGAACTCGCTGAGATCTGCGCATTGTTACAAAGTCCATTCGAGTCGATCCATGGGAGCTTCGCTCGCTTCGCTCGCTCCGCTCCAATAAAGCATATCGTCTGACGTTTGTAGGAAGTTATTGCTGCACATAGAACTACAAAAACGCTACCAAGGATGGTCTCCCGTGACCTTCTCGAGTATACATACATACTAATACGAAGGCCTTCCCACGCTGCGTAGAATAGTTTAGGTCGACGTAATGTATGCAGATGAAATATTGTTGTACTGATAATAACTATTATACTCATTGTTCTTAGTGTGTTTCACTTCCACTTATTAACTTCTTATTTTATGGGAATCTTAATGTTTTACTAAAATTGAATACTGCTGTATTTTTATTAATATTTATAAGGATACAATAGACATAAAGGATCTGATAACAAACAGAATAGCTCACTAAAAACTTGAACTACTTGGAATTGAGGTATCACTGAAAAGAAAAGGTTAACGTTCGTGGATTACTCACGTGCAATATGCACTTAAATGTGATGTGCTTTCATTCTTTGAGCACCTCACTACTGAGGTCACCGGAATGAACAATTTAAGTAAGATTAAGGTTAAGCAGGGTCAGCCATATGGATTATTTGATAGTGTATAATTATAAACCCCGGCATAGCAGAAGATATACTGGTTCAAATGTGGTTCAATACACAAATCATCAAGTTCATCTTTGTGTGTAACCTGTGTTATTTATTTATCTAAACTTTATTGCACAAAACAAAAGTCAGTACAAATGGCGGACTTACTGTCAAATGGCATTCTCTACCAGTCAACCATAGGGCCAAACAGAGATACTAGAAGTTGGTGCAAATCGGAAATCTAATTGTACAGTCGAGTTCATTTAAATCTACACACTTACGAGAACAAAAATATCTGAACACGACTTTATGCTCCTTACAATAGGGTCGTGTTCAGATATTTTTGTTCTCGTAAGTGTGTAGATGTAAACGAACTCGACTGTACAGAGAGCATCTAGGGTACAAAGTAATACTAAATATGATTACTGTATATACAAAGATACATACTCGTACATATGTTAAGTCTCATCTCATGTGATACTATATCATGTGATATGTTTTGTAAGGACTTTTGTAATTAAGCACCATGGTATGCAATAAACTCAACAACTAACGGCGTCACCGCAGATTGTGAGAGCGATAGCGCGGCTGGTGATTGAATGGAAGAGATAGAGAAAAGTTAGTATGGATTTTGTAGTCTAGTGCTCGGTTGGCCGTCGCGACTGATCGGCTCTCCTGATGATGAATCGCGAACCGATTCGAAGCATGTCGAGCGATATTCGCCTTCTATGACGTTACTAAACCCGTTTTGTATTTTAATATATTAGTAAATATTGCCCTAGATGCCTAGATTAAGAATCGATGTAACGCAATGGAGAAATCTGTAATGATACTCATAATGATTCTAAATAAATAAAGAATATTAATATAAATACTCCGAATTTCGGTAAAAACAAGGACGGTAACAAATGGATTTTACTCATAATTCGGTATCAGTGTAAATAATGGAGTATTAAGGCTAATCCGACGCGTCACTATGCTCGCTGCGGCGGTGCACCGTGCGATGCGTCATATCTTGTGCAAGCGCGGGCAGTGTGCAGTGTGCAATGTGCGCTTTAGTTATCTCGCAATTTCGCTGCAATTGCTCTTGCTTTAATCATGATAAACGAAGGTGAGCTCTCCTGTCACATTATCTCCAGTTTACTTAGGGGTTAGCGTTAATTTCAACATTGTCTTTGTAGGGGGAAAAATCGTGACCCCCTTTTTTCTTCTTGTAATAAAATAAAAAAGTGTACTACGACCATTTCTTGCATAACTAACCAAATTTGTATAAAGTTTGTTTATATCATGACAGATATGGTGTGGCTGCAAAAACAATGAGTCTCCTAACTCAGAAGCGTGTCGAGAATAAATTTCAAAATCTATCAATTATTTACTAAAATATCGCGTACCAACGTATGGGAAAATGCACTGTATACTTAATACCAGGAATAATCATCATATTATGCGTGTAGGAGTGTATTAATAGTTATTTTTCAGTTTTACACAAATTGTAATCCTATTAATTACTGCCATTTAGCGACGCAATATAATTCAGGCGCTATGAGTTAGTTAGTTCCATTTTCCGGCACATGTGTCTTATTCCAACAGGAATATCTCAGCTCTGCAATGGAATTAAGCTTGGTGCCCTAATAAAACATGAAGTTTATTTAAATATCTAATGATTTAACTCTAATCTCTGTTGGTTCTAGTTCCAATTTGGCGCATGGTCCTTTCAATAATGTGCGTCGTATTCTGCAATTCGCTGGTGAGTGTCGGAGATACGATATCGCGCGTAAACGATATGATACGCTAGACGCTACACATTTGCGACATACCACTATTTGTAAGTTCGCGAACGTGGTCACAGCTGGGTGCGAAACAGCGGCATCAGTTACAGCTGTGAACCTATTGAAGTTACAATGGGATCTTTTACCAGGTGATGTATAATTGTCGCCGGTTGATTACAGTAATATTTTTCGGTAAACATTAAAGATACGCCTGTTCAAAAATTAAACAAAACCACACTCATATAATAAACTAGAACTATTATTTAGTTTTTGAAGTGAAAACTTCTTTAGCGGCGCTTGGCAATCTTTAGATGGGTAAAAAATGTTAAACACGCGACGGATCGCGCGACAGATAACAGTCAGTCGGTAACCTAGCAACCGTGTCTGTTTCAAAGAAAGGGGGCCTTCGAACAACAAAATGTTGTAAGTGACAGATGGTGAAGCGTAATCATAAACATACATTAGTAAGAAATAGAGATTAAAATAGAAATCAAGTGTCAGTGAGATATAATAAAATCGGAGTTTTCACTTCTGCCGGCACTCCCGGAGTGCAACCCGTCTTTTTTTATTATTTAGATTTTAATAGTAGTCTTTACTACTAAAATCTAAATTTAAAAAACTAAACATTCCTATAATAAACAGCTAGCCTGAAAAACCATACTACTTCCCTCCCGATGCAAAGGTGTCCATCACGCTCGCTGCATTGCCACGCGGAATCGTGACAGATAAACTTTGCATCAAGAAGAACCCGGAACGAGGATCGATTCGATCGACTTTCCTGTTTTTTTTTTTTTAATTTATTTTCCAAAAAAGGTGTACATAACTGCATGCAATTGTAATTAACTCGCCAAACTGCTAAGACAGTTTGTTGGCGAGATCGCGCTCATCTACATTATTTTTAGTTATATGCACCTAACACTACATATTTACCTGTAGCCAAGCGCCGCCCCAGCTCCATTTAAAAATTAACCTATATTCAATGTGTTAACGTTATTTCAAACAAATGTGGTGTTACTATTAATAACAATTTATTTAAAACATTACTATACTAATATCGATTATATTACACCTGTTACGCTTGCTACACTAGGCATATCTAGATGATAGGTGAGATAAATAAATAAATGCCAGACGTATCTGTCGGTGGCAGGCTGTAAGGTTGTGCCACCAATCACATCAATTCATCAGTACGGCTGAAAACCGATATTGGCGCGGGGCGCGGAGACGAGGGGCACGCATTTCAATAACAAGTTATTCGTGGTGCAAAAGTACCTAATGCATGAAATAAGTGAGGCATCTGTCGGTGGGTGGCTGTGAGGTTGTGTCACATTCACACCGCTTCATCAGTATGGCGGACATTGGCGATGGCGCGGAAACGAGGGGCGCGTATCAGTGGCAAGTTGTTGGTAACGTAAAAGTAATAAAATAATAAATATTAAGGGACAATCTTACGCAAATCCACCTAGTCCCAAACTAAACAAAGCTTGTACTAATGGGTACTAGACGACGATCTACATAATATACGAATACATATATAGATAACATCCAGTAGTGACTTTAGTTGTAACTTTATTCGATATATCTTTGATATCGTCGGGGATAGTACAATACCGCGTAAATAACAGCTGTCGATAAAGTTCTCATTTCAGTAAAATACTTAGCATTCGTTTGAATATTGATTCGAATCTTACACTTGTTACTTACGCGGTATTGCAATATCCCCGACGATATGCTAATCTATGAAATTGTAAAGTTGCAATAACAGCTTTGAGTTAGAGCATTTACAGTGAACACCCGAAATCTCTATGAAAATTAATTTTACATCAGCCTAAGCTGTAAGTGGGAAGCCGAGGCAAGACGTAAAACTTTAGACAAACCACGGGTGGTAATTCATAAAGCCCTAGATCGCTTATCACAAATCACCGCCCAAGATATGTAATGTGCGAGGCGCAGTGTCAACTATCGATATAGATTGCTTATTATACAATTTACGACGTTCTATAGAGACGTTATATAATGTCGCGATACGTCACATTAAGACGTGTATAACATGAGCATATTCCCAGCTGAAGAGCCGCACTTTGTAACGGTATTAATCGCTTACAATCAGGTGATCGGTATCCTGAAAAATATAACTTGGATCTCTTCAAGTCGAGAGTGAATAGTCTTCTAAGCAAGTATGCTCCATCTTAGGTCTCATTGTCACTCACCATCAGGAGATCGGGGACAAATGCTAGGATATCTTAAAAATTGTTATACCTACTCGCCGAACTATTTGACCCGCTGACCTCTAGGTCTTGTCCCTGAGTCTCAGCATCTTTTATAACGTTACACCTGCATCTGTCACCGCGCCGCTTGATCTTGATCTCGTGGCCTCGCGCGACATTTACATTTATGGAATTAATTACATTAAGGTTAAAACCAAATTTGAATTTTCGCATTTTCTGTAGGATCCTTGCGAAAGTTACGTGTGCTTGTGAAATTTGTGCTAATTTTAAAGTAATGCTCCAACTGCTAGGTAATAACTAATATGAAAATTTAGTATTACGTCGGATTACTTACTTATCTTTATTTATGTAACTATTAAGTCAGAAGCTAATCTTCTGATAGAAATCGAGGAATCTTCAAATATCAATCAATATTCGTAGAGTCAGCAAAATAATGAATTTAATAGAGTCTTGTCAGAATCACGTAGATTAGAGTTCAACGCGCGCTTTGCTCTACCTACACTGCACTGTAGGAACTTTGTAAGTAATAGAAACACTCAGTCCTATTTTTCTTAAGGTCTTGTGGGACACCGTACATATGTTCGATAGACAGTGAATTTGTTATGATAACATTTATTTCCTGTATTCAAATCAGGCTTTTAATATGCTTAGAGCTTGATATATTATAAATATTACTTACTGTAAAAAATGTATCATTTACGTCACTCATTTGTTTTGTAAAAATGTCATGTAAATTATAATATGTATTATACTGAACCATTCAGAATTGATTTTGTTATAATAAACAATTGTCTTAGGAAATCGTTTATATTTAGTTGGAGTTCCTAACCGATTAGTAATAGCAAAACCGTGTTTATTCGTCTATCGCTTCTCGTAGTACTTAGTCTCGTAGTTTATATTTTGGAATATAAGGTAAATAACAAGAAAGTAATGATACTAAGTATGTACTCGTATATTTAATACCAATACGATAAAACATAATATTTGCCAAAAAGCACCTGATACAAAAATTTAAAGAGGTATTTTCTGAAAAACATTTTATACAACAATTTGACTAGATATTTTTAAATGTACCATTTCACCACCACCCTTTAGATCCGCCGCCGTAACTCGACCACCCTTTAGAGTAACCACCGCTCCACCCCTTGGAGTGGTGGCTAACTGGCTTCCTGTACGTCACCACCTTGGGCACCGATACCCATTTCGTGACATGGACCACTTTGGGGACGGTCACCGCTTTCTGAACGTGGACGATTTTCTTGGACGTGACGTAGCGAGGCCGCGCGCCGCAGCCGTAGCCGCCACAGCTGGGCTTAGCGTGAATGATGATGGGCTTGGAGTGGCAACCATAGTTCCCGCAAGGGCTACCGTGGCTTATAATGGGGGCGTGGTGGCTTATAACGGGCTCGTGATGACTTATAATGGGGGCGTGGTGGCTTATAACTGGCTCGTGATGACTAATAATGGGGGCGGAATGACTTATAGCAGGCGCGGAAAGGCTGTGTCCGCAACCGTAACTACCGCAGGGGCTAGAGTGGCTTATAGCTGGTGCGTAACTGGAAATAGGTGCGGATTGGATGGTGGATGGGTAGGAGGAGATAGGTGCAGGTTGGTACCAACCCGATGCTGGTAGACTAGGATAGGAGATTGGGGCGGAGATGGGCGCAGAGATGGGTGCGGAAATAGGTGCTGATTGGCTCCATCCAGAAGAAATAGGTGCGGAGATCGCGGGAGCTTGAGACCATCCGGAAGATGGCAGAGAAGAAATTGGGGCAGAGTAGGCTGGTGCAGGGATGGAGGAAATGGCAGAGGAAATTGGTGCAGATATAACGGGGGCTTGTGACCATCCAGATGAGATCGGCGCGGAGATAGCTGGGGCAGAAATCGGTGCGGAGATAGCTGGAGCTGCTTGTGACCATCCAGAGCTAGCAGAGATGGGAGAAGACCATCCAGAGCTTGCTGCAGGAGCCTGTGACCAGCCAGAGTAGCTGCCAGCTGAAGCGTAGCTACCAGCAGAGGGGTAACTACTGCCGTAGCTGCTGGAGGCACTCTCCCAGCCGTGGGCTCCACGCTTCACCCGTTCTCCTGATGCTATCACCAGGAGACAACATGTTACTATCTGAAAACGAAATTAGGTAATGAAAACATACTGCTACAGTATTTTTTTATGTTTAATGATAAATATTGCTAGTCTAAGTTTAACGCTGTGAAAGAAATGAGTTCATTACTTGTACATTACGTCTAGTATAATTTAATCTTTAAAATTTTACTAACCAGAGCTTTAGGTAAGCTGGGCGTTTCTTGTTCGTATAAAATTTTTGCTCGAGAAGCAAATTATTTTTTTCTTAATATTTAAATATTAGATCGATACTTACAACAGATCGCATGGCGTCTTCTTCCCCAATGCGTCTTCCAACTCATCTCTAACTCCTTTATACACACGCCTATGCGCTTACGCAACCGGCCTCGCGACGACTGTATTATCATTCCATAATGTACACTTAATATTCCATAATATTCTATAAACCAACTAATTACGAAATCTACCTACTAATTCCTTTGTCGATGGTCAACGATTTAATTTTAGCAAGGTTCGTTGTTGAAGGTTTTTGGTTAAGGACACACCTACAACAAAGCCTTGCTCAATTTAGAGGTCGTTGAACTTGCCCTATTAAGATTTTTATGCACTATAATCTATCTAATTGTATGTATATTTAAGAGGTCTTCTTCCTTTTACATGTTTTTTTTCATATTATTACAAATGTATTGATAACTTCAATCAACTTTTTGAAGTGAATAATTCTTTTCTTCGAGTTCTAATTAGTAACATTCATTGCGTGCAGTCGAAAATAAGTTGAAAAAACTAATTTTCCGCGTGAATTTTGTCAATTTCGAGTAAGTAGTTTTTGAAACAAAAATTATCAATGAAAAATTCAAACTTTAGGTTTCAAATATTTTCCAATAATTCCCATTAGCCCTGTTCTAGGTAGTAACATAAATAATATGTTACGAAACATGCTTGGTCATAGAGAAAAATGTCTAAAACAATTTGCAAAAGGAAGAAGGCCTCTTAACACGTCTGCTTACAAAATGTCCTAGGTAAATGATTCTATCAATAAATTCGTTAAGTATTTTTCATCTCTCCTGTTCGGAAAGTATCATTTTCATGAGTAGATAGCCGGGTGGAAAATAGCTTTTCCATCCCTAGGGTGGAAAGTAATTTTTTTTTAATTGCCACGGAGTCAAAGACTATTGCCATCCAGATGCACGTCGTGACCAACTCAAGTAGGTACAATCTAGTCGGCCGTGGTAAGTAAGTGGCCATTAAAAAAAAATCTCCAAAGGTTAGATATATTTATTTATATCCAATTATTATTAAATATAAATATGTATGTATTATTATATTTATAATACGTACATATAATTCTGTCCCTCATTTTATTGATAGAATCATACATATATATAAAAAAAAAATCGAAACCATTGGAAGTGTTTTTTTTTTATATTGGCGGTACGTATATTTTAACTTTTTTTTTCTATTAAGAATAATTATAATGAAAGTTTGCAATAGAAAAAGCGGGAACACGACATTAAATATAAATACCATTGATTGATTATTGGTTAAAAATAACATGGACATTAATTTAACTCACTCATGACATGTGAGTGTAGTATTTTATTTTACTCGCAGTCGAAATGAAAAGTAGAGTGTTTAACTCGGGTGAAATTACCCATTTCACCCTCGAACTATTGGCGCTCTCACTTCGTTCGAGCGCCAGAAATATCTCGGGTGCAATGGGTAACTTTCTACCCTTGGTTAACAATCTACTATTTCATCACATTTGCTCGTATAAGATGGTATTACATGCAGGTGCACTGAAGGACAAAGGCCTATATAGGTAGTTCCCACGGGAGTTATAAATTGTTATAACTCCCGAGGGAGTTACGGTTTTAGTTTTAAAAATATAGTACGCACTCGCAGACTACTTCAGACTAAGGAGGTTTCAGTTCAACCCAGCCAAGGTTTTTTGTTGTATCAACCAAACTTGCCTACCAGCAAATTTTATTGTGTATTGAATTAATATGGTATATGTAACTGCATTAATATTTATGTTTTACAATTATTTAAGTGTATTTTGCAATTGTTTTATTAAATTTAATTTTGAATTATCATTACAATCTGGCAGTATAGCCTGTCAAGTTTCTAAACTAAACGCAGTTCTTAGCATTGTCTGTGGTAGACGACACAAAAAAAAAAGAAAAAGAGTTAAATATTATTTGTTAGATACTATTTAGTTTTGTAACAAAATTACTGTTCGATTTAAGTTTTTTAATATTACGGTGTTAATTATTGCTGCATAATATTGTTAATTGTTATTTGTTTAGTGATAGATAGTAAGATTCTGTGTACATATTTGTTTTCTGTTTTAAGCTGATGGCCGTTTTGCCAGTGCTTATAGTAAATTAAAAAACCTGATACCACGACAGTGTAAACGCATCGCAGTTATAATGTGACCTAGTTTTTAAGTTTATTTTGTTGTTATATTTAATATGTTATGTTAGATTGTAAGAGGGCCTTTGATGCCCGAAATAAATAAATTGAATTGAAAAATCACAGTATTAAAAATTATTTCCTAAAAAATCCTTATCGATTTGGATGTGGTTTTTGATATTTTGCATTAATTAACTATAAATATGCTCGTTAAGTAATATGATAGACTTCTAGAGAAAATTAAAATATACATATGGGCAAGTAGGTGTGAATTTGGCACACTCGACCTCAAATTTTATTTCCGCATACATGCATGGGTCATAACTAGCTAAATTTGGTTTATAATTATAGAACGTATTTACGATATTGATAGCAAATGTGCAAGTCAGTCACAGAACATTCTCAAAAAAAAGTTTAACGAGGTCAGTTAATAATGGGATATATTTAAATGCACATCTACGAGTACATAATTTTTCAGAGCACTAGGTAACTCAACTAATTAACTGAATGCATACCAGAAAAACTTATGCTGTGCAAAAAAAACAATTGATTAACTGAACATGTCCTACAAAAAAAACTTAAACATCATACAAAACCAGATGACCTTTTTAACCGAATTCACACCAAAAATATGGTTTGTAAATCAGATATATTTGAAAGTTTCACCAAAAATACTGACTTGCGCACTAATTATCCTCGCACTGCACACTTAAAGATCCGACTCGGCCGGGTTAGGTTAGGTTAGTTTTTTTTTTTTATATCCAGGAAAACAGTTTTGCAAATACCTTTAAACAGTATATTGAATTCGCATTATTTAGTGTGCATAATTAGTGTGCAAGTCAGTATTTTTGGTGAAACTTTCAAATATTTTGATCGAAAAAAGGGAATATACAGATATCGATTTAAATACATGCCCTTAATAATTCTCAAGGTAAAACGTAAGTAATATGTTTTTCATAAAATCTGATAACTGAGAAGCCATTCATACTTATATTTTTTCAGTAGTATACGTATGTCAATCCATCGTTTCTGTGCTTGCCATCCATTGGCAGAAAATATTTAATGTCGACTTGTTATTGGAAACGGAACTAATGCCTTGACCTAGTCCTTGAGCATCCTTGACCCCGTGGTAGACCAAAGAAACGATGGCTGGACCTCGTGAAGGCCATCATGCCTAAAGCTCACAAAACAGGTTGTCTATAGGATCGTACAGAGTTGAAGAAAGTCTACAAGAAAGCGGACCCTGGCAAGAGCCGGTACAACGCTAGGTAGAAGAAGTATGTATGTAAACACTTTATTTTACATAAAAACAAGAAATACACTTTACAAAAGAATAAGCATGTACAGAGGCAACTTATCCCTTTAAGGGATCTCTTCCAGTTAACCTTTGAGTAAATGAGCACTAAACATAAATATAAATGGCAGACAAACCAAGCAACATGTACAATACAAAGGAAGATAACTGTACAATAATACATATGAAAATGCAAAAACCAACAGAGAGATAGAGATAAGCAAACAGTCAATATAATAAATATTACGTTATATCTATCTAAATACATATATATAATATTCAACATAAATATAATTATAATTATAATATAAGTTATTAGAAATGTTGAATTTAGCCCCTGTAATTTATATTTTCTTAACTACAAACGTGATTTTTACCTGTTGGACTTCAATCGTAATTCACGATCGTATCGGAACCTATAGCGATATTGTGGCGTGACGTAATGAGGGCAGCGGCTGGCAGCGAACTTGACCGCGGTGGCGACCTCACCCTACACCTGCGTGCCTGGTGCTCCTTTCGGAGACCTTTTGGTGCCCGTCATGATTAAAAAAATCACAAGTTCCTGGGTTAGGGGTGTATTCTGTTCAGAGATGTGCAGTTTCAGTATTAGTGATGTGCTATTTCCGAAAATTTCCGGAAAAGTTCCTCATTTCCCATACAAAGTGAGGAAAATTTCCGGAAACTTTCCTCATTTCCCATACAAATTGAGGAAAGTCTCCGGAAATTTTCGGAAACAGCACATCACTAATTCTGTTATTTGTTTTAGGTTATCGACTTATCATACTTATAGTACAAGCATTGCTTAGTTCAGGGCTTAGAATAATTTTGTAAAATTGATCACTTTCATGTATTTATTAATCTATCTCATATTGGCATTTAAGACCTAGGTGATGCCTCATGCTACTTATGGTTGTGATCTCATATATGTAATACGATAGGTAAGCCACACCAATAATTAGTTACTAATAAAAGTAATAAATATCATTAAGCTGCGTGTGGCGGCATAATGCCGACTAATTAGTCTGTTGTTTATAGTGTTGCGCGGTGGATAGAGCGCAGGCGCGGCTTGGGCTTTGGGATGCAAATGTATTCGGATGCTCATCCGTGGGTGGGGCATAGTGCGGGGCTACGATTTTATAGCTGTTCCATTGACTTCAAGATGCTTTTACTTTCAAAGCCACTAAATCGCATTCTGTCTGACTTTTATGAAGTCATGAAGTAACTAACTTCATTCTGTATGTAACTAGGCCACAGGGGCACTTTTACATGTCTGAAATAATCTACTGGCATTTCACAAGAGAGGAAAAACGCCAAAGGAAACTCTTATCCTTATTTTACGTATCCCATCTTAACTGGCCGGGTTAAATTAAGTTATGTGATATTTCCTGGTATGTACAGTCGAGTTCATTTACATCTACACGGTTCTCTATCGTTTGCTCGAATTTTTTGGGCTTAATCTATCACTAGCCATAATATTCATTTGCCATAAATCTATTTTTCTCTGCAAGGTGAAACTTTTCGGGATTGTCATAAAACAAACCTAACCTAATCTAATGATTTCTCTATGAACAGTATTATTAATTAAAATTAATTTATTTCAAGTAACATTTCTACTCATAGTTATACAATTATTTACTTAAATAAAAATAATAATACTAATAATTATAAAATAAATAAATAAATAAAATAAATAAATAAATATTAAGGGACAATCATACACAAATCGACCTAGTCCCAAACTAAGCAAAGCTTGTACTATGGGCACTAGACGACGATATACATAATATATAAATACATATATAGATAACATCCATGACCCAAGAACAAATATTTTGCACAAATATTTGCCCCGGCCGGGATTCGAACCCGGGACCGCCGACTCAGTAGGCAGGTGTCTACCAACCGAGCCAAACGTGTCGTCAAAAATAACATTAACTTATTCTAATATGCCTCATACAGCAATGCTGAATGTACGGGCAGTCCAGCCTCTCGGCTATCATCGCCAGGACGGTGTTGGGCCTGGCCCGGACCCTGCGCACTAGGGACGCAGCGCGCAGGCGCATGGTCGCGTGGAAGCACGGCGTACGCGCCTCCGCGAACATACCCGACGCGCTGCAGTAGCGGGGCAGCCCCATCACCGCCCTGAACGCATTGTTGAACTGGACGCGGAGGGCGTTGTACGCTCGCTGCGTGTAGTTCGCCCACAGGCTGCACGTGTATAGTGACGTACAGTACGCTTTAAATAAAGTCACTTTTACACTCATTGAACACCGTGCAAACCTACGAGCTATCATATTAGCTCGCACGCACATAGCCCTCCGCTCCCTTTCCAAGTCCGCATCGTCCTTGAGGTCGATCGTTAAGATATGACCCAGATATTTAAACTGTGTCACTCTTTCTAGAGGAGTACCGTTTAACCTAATAGGTGGAACACTAAACGGTCGTTTCCCACCAGCCTCAAAAACCATGTATTGACTTTTGGTCACGTTATACCTCAAGCCATGATCCAGAGCATACTCTTCACATATACTAATCAACCTCCTGAGCCCACATACCGATGCACTCAGCAGCACCATGTCATCTGCGTAACTCATGTTGTTGACGCACACTCCGTCCACATGACATCCGACATGCTGGCTGCTGAGCGCGACGATGAGTGCATTTACGTAGAGGTTGAAGAGCGCGGGAGAAGTCAGCCCCCCCTGTCTCACTCCGCACTCCAGCCGGTATGGCTCCGACGTTGCCCCCGCCCATCTGACAATGTTAACCTGATGTCCATACCAGTATTTAAAAATGTTAATGACTTCTGTCGGCAACTTAATACCCTCGAGCTTTTCCCATAACACTTCGTAAGACACCAGGTCAAAGGCCTTGGACAAATCGAGGAAGCATGCGTAAACTGGAGTATCACGATCGGTGTAATATCTGACGGCATGCTTAAGACACAATATTAAAGAAATCCCGAAGAGTTTATGGTTTATGAAATATAAAGTTTATGGCAAGTGATACATTTATGACAAATGAAATTCGGGGAAGTGAAGGTATCCCACATCTACACACTTACGAGAACAAAAATATCTGAACCCGACCCTATTGTCAGGAGCATAAAATCGTGTTCAGATATTTTTGTTCTCGTAAGTATGTAGATGTAAATGAACTCGACTGTACATACAAGCACGGCACGGCGGATTTTTTATACCTATCGAATTTCATTTAAATATAAGCTATGTGATTGGTCAATTTTAAACTTCTCCGCTCCTCTCCACTTCTGTGGACAGGGAGCTATGCGGCTATTACACTTTCCTAAATTAGTCTCTAACGAGAGGGATGCAGCAATATGTGAAACACGTATGGAGATAACTCCATCTCACTCCTTCGTATTGCTGCATCCCTCACTTAGGATGCAAAATTTAGCCAAGTGTAATAAGCCTTTAAGTCCTTTATATTCATTTAATGCGTAGGTTACTAATATTGAACTCAGCATCACCTCTTACTCGCACGGTATTGAAAGGAAAGTGACAGGAGGACAGGTGTAAGGAGGATTTGTCGCGCGTCACAGTTATGCTAGATATAATTACTGGTCTCTTATGGATTTTAACGCGTACGAAATCGCGGACAAAAGCTAGTGGATTATAATTGAAAATCCTATGTGTGTCTCTGGGCAAAACAAAATATTGCTATTTAATATTTATGACAAAATGATAGAAATCGCAAAGCCGAAAACAGCAAACAGCAAATAACTTGCCTTACGCATGTGAATGGATGTTTATACTGTTTATAGCCACCGACAGTTGCTGCGATTCCAAAATGTTAATGCGCAAATTTACTTGATGTTCATCCATCCTTTATGAGAAATACCTGAGAGGTGCGGGCAATTATAATTTAAAATCTCCTCGTTTTGCTTAAGGGCCAAAACACAATTACAAGACTCGCGTCGTACGACGCGACACCGTCCCACGATGCGGCGTAACGTCAAGCGTAAACATATGAAACGTAATGCAAGTTTAAAACTGGTATAAAATCATTATGGGTCATTAAAATCTTATTTACGACACTATCAATAAAGATAACTTTATGAGTATGATTCAACTTTGTGGCGGAATCGACTTGAACGAATTTAATGACTCGAGCTAAAGGTAGAAAACATGGGTGTACCCATTTATATAATTCGTAAGTGGGTAAGGATCAAAAAGTTGGACGAAATTTAGGCATAAGCCAAACTGTACCTATTAGAGAAAAGAGCAATTGGAAAAAGTTCCGTTGTGCGACAAAAATTAACGATATACAATAAGGAACTTTAAATAGAATCTGAAGGTACGGAAACCTTCATATAAATTTAAGTTGAGTGAGTTAAGGTGGTAAACTTTTTAATGTTCATCCAAGGGTTACTAGTTTTGGCTCCTGGCTACGCTCCATGGGATCATGGAAAGATAAATGGACCTTGATTTTAATCTTGACTTTAAAAAGAAGAAGACAAAGGATAAGTCAGAGAGGATTTGTATGTATTTCGTTTTTGTGTTTTTTTTTTATTTTGTTTTTATTGTTGTTTATTAATTAAAGTATACAACTTAAATATATACAGTTCCCTGCAAAACTTAAAAAAGTACAGTTTGACTGTAGGTGTGAGTCTCTATAATAATTTCAACAAATTTTATTTATTGCTAAACACTTGAGTGATACTTTGAATACACAACTTTATCACTCAAGTGTCTGTAACAGATGCATTTTTAAGCATTTTTTAAATGTTGACTTATTCGGCTCATGTCGGATATTTTCGGGTTAACTATTGAGTATGTAGGGAATTCTTTTGCTCAATGTTCTATCTCCATAATAGTTCCTGACCCTTGGCACCTCAAATTTGCCCGCTGATACCGACCTTGTTCCATGCTTATGTTCTATTTGTATTGGGTTATGCTCTCGATGTTCTATTATAAAAAAAAAAACTAACCATTTTTATTGCAAAATATTTATTTACATTATCACAGAATATATGCACATTATAAATTCAGAAAAAAACATGAATCAATTATTATTTTTCGTGATACAGCGTATTAAAAGAAAAAATACATTCTAAATCCTGTAAGGTATAAAAATATTAGGTATTCCTTAAAATTCACACCTACCCTAAAGACCTCCATTATACTGCAACTCTTTCAGAATTAGCTTATATCAACACTGTTCACATATGAGTAGTTATAATAACAAAAGAGGTGACCAGCAACACCATGCCAAGTTGATAAAATTATCACGTCTGTTACGTTTCCGTACGATGCCCGTGAAAGGCGGGAAAACACATTTTTTATTTTTTTATCTGAATAATAAGAGGGGGGTTATTCCTACCTGTACAAACAATACGTTTTTTTGGAAAAAAACATCCATTCCCCATTAGTCCAAGGATGATCGATCGTCCATAAGATCTACCAAATGGAGTTTCACATCCTGACAGTTTAACTTTGTCTATCCATATACATATTCAAACGGCATCACGTATTTGCTATCCTCTACTTTGTTGGTCTTCGTTCCTGCATTACTTTTATAATAATGTTAAATATGCAAACACCGGTTTCATATTCGCTGCAGTATAACAAAAGCCTTCTCTTCCCTATCTTCTCTTCACATCTCTACCACCCGTTCCACCCTCTGTTCCATCCGCTGTTCCAGCCGTGGCCTCCCGACCACCCGGGTGAGGAGTAGTACCGGCGGACCACCACGGGCCGAGAGTGGTAGGAGTAGGAAGGGCCGCCCCACCAGCCGATGTTGCCGGCTGCAGCCATGCTCAGGGCTAGGAGGAAGATGAGTGCCTGAAAAAAATTGTACCGTCATATATTATGTAAAGCACTTAAGAGTTTAATATTCATTATTTTATTTCTACACATGCGGAAGTTGTATGTGACTGCTGAACAGGCCTTTGATTCGATTGACTTAGTCGATTTGACTATCTACGGATTCTAAGCTAAATGTACCTAGAAAAAAAAACGGTCACAATCTAACCACTGCTTTAGGTCAGTTAATACCTACTAAAGCCTAGATTTGGTTAGCATGCTAATAACTCATTATGGGAATAGTACCATCAAATAGTCCGTGCTCAGCATAACAAACCAGAATAATGCCTCTCACCTTCTATGCTAATTAATTTTTCTACTCCAGTACTTTTTTCTGTCATTTATATAGTTACTAACTCTACTATAAAGACATAAATTATGAAAGTCTGTAAAAGTCTATACTCTACTGCCCAAAAAAACACTGCGAAACGATGTTATATTATAATGTCGCCAAAAAAGCATCACTTAATACCACAGATTGCAAGGTAAACAGCTGCATTCACACAATTAGCAATTTAAAAAAAAAATATTGTACTAAGGCATTGCTGACAATTTAAAAAAAAAGTTTTATCTTCAGTGCATGGATGTTTAGTATAGTGAACGAATACCTTTATGTATAAGTTCATATTTTTTGACAGATGTTTAGTATAGTGACCGTATACCTTTATGTATAAGTCCATATTTTTTTGACAGATGGACGTCAATAAAAAGAAGTTTATCAGAGACTATTTTTTTTTTAATTTTGTTGATTCCGAGCGGGAACATGTAATTATTTTCTTTGTTGTTTATTTGCATTTTATTTATGAAATGTCGAGTCGTAGAAAAAGTATAGTATGCAACGTTGTATAAGTAGGTCAAAAAACGCTCGTGGCATCTTTCTTACGATGTTCGCTGCGCTCACATCGTAACTCATGCCACTCGCGTTTTTTGCCCCCTCTTATACAACGGTTGCATAAAATAGTATAATGTAAGTTGCCCATTTATACGCCGCCTCACTGATTGGTGTGTACGCTCGTCAAAGTGACTAGAGATTTATCAACTGTTTTATAACTTTATTTTGATACTAGAAGGTGGCCGTAAGTTCGTTCGCCTATTTTTTTCACCATAGTCGGGTAAAAGTATTCTATAACCAGCTCTGGATGTCCAGCTATCCCTGTACTAAAATAAGTTAAAGTCCAGCCACACCACAAAGAAATTATGGCCAACAGATGGCACCAGACTAAATATAACTTCGTTTAGTTGACTTTTTTTTTGTTTATAGGTGACTATGTACATTTAAACCGAATCTGTTTGGTTTCTATATTTTCAATTCTGATTTCAATACTATTTCACGAACAGAATATTTGGATCGATAGCTGGCCGTATCAGATTTATAAAATTACACCTGAAATAATTTACTAATCGCAATTGTTTACTAAAAATACTATAACCCTTGAAGCTCATTTGTTTACTACTACTACAAGCCTAATTAATCAATATTATTTAAAAAATAAAAGCTGATAACGATATCGTATAGCAAACATTCAAAACAGATCAAAATCTACACAAGATCATAAAACGTTTCCCTCTTGCAAAAGCCTTAAAATGATAAGTTGGTTAAATTACCGAAACGTAATGACTACATAAAAGGTTTTACAACGTAAACAAAGATGTCCGGGTTCACTACAGATGTGCGACACACGTGCGTACGCAAAATCATAAAACTTTTTCCACTTACAAAAGTCTTCAAAAATGTTAAGTTAAATAATGACCGAAATATATGGGTTACAACGTAAACAAAGATTCGTAGTAATCAAGATGAAAATGCACTCACAATGATCTTCATGTTGCTCGGTCGGGAATGCCGCGCAGGCGCATCCTCGCGCTTTTATACCGTCCTGCGCAGGACCTTTGCACAACTGAGTCTTCAATTGCCTGCATTACTATAGGAGCAGACAGGCCTAAGTACAAACATAGCCCTGGGCACTTATTACCTTTTTATAAGTAAAAGGACGGATTAAGAAGAGCGTATGAACTTTCATCATGTGGATGGTCATACGCTGTTTTGGCACTCAGGTGGTCGAAATTCTTATTTCACAAAATATTGTTTATCAACTGACATGGTCAAGTGTAACGTCTTTTTAAGGTTCCGTCCGCTTTTCCTTGGAAATGAGATCACAATATAATGTAGACATCTAAAATTGACACTACAAATGTATTCTAATGTGCGTTAATATTAATAACTATACTAAATACACAACACTTACTAAGAAATATAAGAATGACCTACTGAAGTACTGAATGGGCCTATTAATCCAGTGAATAAAGGGGTTTTACTTTACAAACGGTCCGGTAGTTTTGTATTTTTGATATGCTGTCTAGGATGGTTAAGTGAGTTTTTAAAATGCAAAATGCACAATTCCCCCTCCACGCGCCCTCCACCATATTGGAAAAACCGGCACTGTTTTCAGACTTTTGCTTATATCTTCGTCTAGGAGCATTATAGCAATAGCTGTAAAAAGTTTAGACAATGTTGTAGAGAATTATATTTACTATAATTTACATTTTAAATTTTGTTTCAAGGACAGATAGTTACGCAGATATGCACTTCTTGCACATGCACTTCTAGTAATGTATCAAACTTCTGGCATAAATATCTTCATTTAGGAGCATTTTAGGTAGAAAAGAGCTTAGACAATTAAAAGAGCTTAGACAATTAAAAGAGCTTAGACAATTAAAAGAGCTTAGACAATTAAAAGAGCTTAGACAGTTGTAGAGAATTAAAATTATTATAATTTTCATTTCAAATTTTGTTTCGAGGACAATTAGTTACGGAGATATGCACATTTAAAAACCTGTAAATAGTGGCATTTTCCGAAAGTTTGTCACCCCCAGCACTTTAGTCTCTATTCACCGAACTATAACGCCAGAAATGCCATAAAATCGCCAAGGTTTCAGGAGGGCTGAACCCAGATACGGAACAAGCCGGGACTTTAAAGATTTACTAAGAAATACCTATAATGCGTAGAAAATCACAGGCAGTTTCTTTTTTGGTTTGCGTTTATAAAAATGAAAAAAAACAGACGCTGCGGGTAAGGAATTTCATTCCGGAACGGTGCGAATGGGGTCTTTTAAATCGCGGCACGGCGCTGGGCAAATTGCACCCGTTGAGGACTGAAACCTTAACGGCTTTTATACCCCGCGCAGTACACCTACATTTTATAAACTATAATCGGAAAAATGTACTGAGATGACAGGTGTCATAGGACTCATCGTTCGCCGCGCGGGGTATAGTGGAGAACTTCGGAAAGAGAGGTGGTATTTAGTCATGTCAGTGTCAGCCACATTCTCCAGAATACCCAGAATACGATCTATAAAATACTGTTACTCATGTAACTCCTCGTCGGTGGTCCAAATTCTGAAGTAGGATTTCCGTAAGTAAACTCTAACGTACTATATAAAAAATATTAACACTTAATAAAAACGGGCGAAAATTATATAAATAGAACCTATAAAAATACTCTATAACAATAAATAAGTACACTTGTTTCGTAAGTGTGGTTCACGCTTGACCAGTTTTATTGTGTCAACACCATAACTAGATCATTTGCTAACCACAACCTTATTCCACTTGGTGTAAACTACAGTTTCGTTTGCATTTAATGTTTTACAGTAGTGCGTAGAATCAAGCATAAGCACCTGTTCTACTTTCCAAAAAGTCTGGTTAAAATATATTTGCCCCAGCAATTTTAGTTTTTATCTGTAAATCGGTATATGACAACACTGAATATAGGGCACTAATTCGTTTTGATACCTACTTGTGTATTATTCTTATTATTTAAACTACATAGTATTCGATTTTAGCAATTTTAATGTAAATAAAAACATCTTGGTAAGTTATGCTTTGATCAGTATTGAACTTATAAAAATATTTACTAAATATTTATAAAAGATATTTCGGAGGACTTTTGCGTTGTATTTAGTGAGTTTACATCACGTTTACATGTAACTAAAAACAGTAACTTTAAACTTCCGCGTTTATTGACATTCCTACTCGGACTCGGAATTAAAACAAGATAAAAGTTTGTATGAGTTTTGAAATAAAAATATGCAAGTACTAAGATTGTTGGTTGCTCTTTGGTTAATATTGCAATACCTACTTAGTTTTTAGCCCAAACAGCCGCAAAGCTGAAATGGGACTGGGTCGTATCGGGCTAGTTACTCTGCCAAGTGGGTCCCACAAAATAGCATTAGGAGTCGTGGTAGACCTCGAAGGAGATGGCGAGACGAAATTGATGCCTTTCACCACGACAGGGAGGCCCTTGCCACCCTTTGCCTAGCAGTGGGACACTCCAGACTTTAAAAAAAAAAGAGTGCCAAAATTCTGCAATTTGCTTTACATATTCGTAAAATGACAGTATTTTGTATAGTGAGTAGAGTTCCCATTGTTTTCCCTGAATATTATTCAAATATGGCATTTGTTGCGGACAGCTAGTATTAAAACATAGCTTAAGATAAATAAATATATACATATTTTATATTCTTAGCTTAAGAAACAATAATTGTCCAAAAACCGACTATGACATGTGCCCTATATCCCTATGTCAGTTATTTATTCTAAGAGAGCTCCCAATGCTAAGAGTAAAAAGCTCTACATAGAAACAGTCTGAGGCCGTAACGCGTCCGACTAGTAAACAAAGGACACATCACCGAAACTTTCCATTGCTGACGAGAAGTCGAAAACAAATGAGTCATCTTTGTTTACAATTTAGTTGCAAAAATTTAAGAAAAAATTAGAAGAATTTTAAACTTTGTATAATCATTCCTCACTTAAAGACGAATAAAATCTTTTTACATTGTGCCATCCGCAACGTGCTGTAAGCGCGGCAAAACAGAAACGAGCTGCAGGGCTCTCAAGCTCTAAATAGTACTACTGTGATCCGCAACTCTCTCGCGTGAGATATATTACCTATCTCTTTCTGTACAGTACTGTGAGAGAGTGACGGATGACGTTAAATCGCGTGACAAGTCGCGAAGCACAGTTGTACTATATAGACGGGCAGAAGCAATAAACGCGTGCGACGTTGCGACAATCGTGGGTCCGCGAATGCTAATTATAAAGGGCGCAGCGATCTAGACCAATCACGCCATTAGGCAGGTATGCGGCACACGTGGGACATACTTCACACTCCCACGAGAATGGTGGCGAAGACTACTGAACCCTCTTTCAAGTAGGTATTTGTAGATAACCTCAATAAACTTGATTTTCTATCTCGACAAATATGTAAGTGTATAAAACTCATTATTGCACGTGATACGCGTCATAGAATAAAGGGGCAAATTGAATGTTTTAATGGTACCTTTTTTTACGTCACAAGTGCGTTGCCGTAGGGTGGGAGTACGCGCTTTTCTTGAAGGTCGTATCGATCCGGAAATACCGCAAGCGACAATTTATTCCACAATGCAGTCGTGTGAGGCAGGAAATTTTTAAAAGAATTCACAATTTGTTCGAAATATCAACACTAGGTATAGGTATATAATATGATTAGGTACTTCATGATACCATAGGTAAAACACTACAAAACTAAACTAAGATTAAATAATAATCGTTAAACTAATATAATTAATAAATAAATAATGGCCGGTTTTTAAAACATGAATTGAACTGTCTCATAAGTAGCCCTCACTACCAGTGAGTCGGACTTTGTGTGGGAGTATAACCCGCTAGTGAGATTATCTCCGCGCCACAGGAGACAGGAGTGATTTATAATAGGTACGATACCTGTATGAGGTATCCACCCGGCAAATGACATGCATCGTGGTCATCGTGATTTTAGTCTCAAATAGCCTTTCGCCCTCAAAGAGTTAATTACAAGTGTGTCAGAGAAGCCACCTTAAACCATGTATCAGACGCTTTAAGCCGTCAATACTCGAATATGATGCTAATGGGTCTGTTTTGACTGGTAAGTAAAGGTCGCACCAGCTCGATGAAGATGCCGGTTGGCACAGTAATGGTTCACTCAGATAAGGTGTGTTGTTTGCATATTTTGCATAATGTTAGTAGATTTTAATGAAAACGATATAAGTAAGTATGCACGAATACTTCTACATTTGTTACATTGTTAGAAGTACTGAAATGTTAGACCTCCCTATATAAGATTGGGGGAAAATATGTTAATTCTTGACTGACCGAGCGATCGAAGCGCTTCCATTCCAGCTTGGTCCAAATTGTCTCTCTCATGAAATTTTGCGACCAGCGGGCCAATGATGGTTTCGTTTCTCACGTGATACGTAATTCGTAAGTGACAAAGCATTTGTCAAAACGTGAAGGATGATGCACTCACTCTCGCATTTTGTCAAAACGTGAAGGATGATGCTTTGTCACTTACCTATTTATCGCGTGATAAAAGCAATCATCATGAGGTTCGACAAGTATAAATACTTTGTTGTCGATTACATTAAACATTCGAAGTTTTTCAAAACGGAGATAATGGGGTTGAAAACGTAAAATTCTACAAGTTTCAGCAATCTCGAGACAAACTCGCGAGGTCTACAGCTCACAGAATCACTAGTAAATTTGACGTTGACGTTAACGTTGACGTTGACGTTGACGTGACGTTAATAGTCCTTCTGGAATGAGGATTAGTACCTCCATATTTATATGAACCGAACGCCGTTTAAATACCGATGTTAAGAAGTCCTTTATTTAATTGCCGTCAATGTCTTTCCTCCCGAAAGCAGTAACATGATACATTCGGCGAGGAGCTCCATCGGCTTTTTTATTCCCGTCCAGCCTTAAGAGGACATATCACTGCTCCTTTTCTCTTACTATCAGTTTACGTTAAGTTTAGTGCTAACTATGGCGTCGCATACAAATGAGGTCCAAACTTAACGTAACCAGGTTACACAAATCGAGGAAAACGAAACATCGACTCAGAATGGGAAAGAATTGAGCGTCGGACCGTTTCGATTTTTGTGCAAATTATAATAGAATTAGTGTACCAGGCCTCGGTTTGCGGCGGAAACATAGCCAAAAGCAGACGCCTACTACACAAATTTTATAATATTAAACGCAAAAATTTAAATGGTCCGACACAGAACATTATCTTCCAATTCAGGTCCTAAAATAACGTAAAGATTGGTCAAGTTTTGGAGGAGGGAACAGACGACCCCTTCACCCCGACTTGTATGGAAAATTAGCAGCGGTTCTTCTTAAAGAATAACAAAAACTCATGTCCGACCATATACCAAGGAAAACTGGCTAATACATTTTCTGGCAATGTAATGTTATTGACTTAAGTCGCCGATCGCTTGCGTAAGAGTGGATCCGACGGACGATACTCTAACCTGCTCATAACTGGGTTAATGACACGGACGCAAGGTCAATATTCATTGCTACGCTTCATTTGTGGGATGATAGTGTGATACTGTTATCAGAGCAAATGCCAAATTTAGAAAAAAAAACGATTAGAAGAGAGTTAAATTCTTTAAAATAAATTACAATTTGGTATTTTAATTACAAAATTAGATTTTAATATCTCTATTTTGGCAACCTCTAAAGTGTTTTGGATAGGAGTTCGCTATCAAATACTGCACTGATTTGACTATATACTATTACTACGCAAATAAATTATTTCACATTTTAATAATTTCTCTCCAGGTGCAATTGGTCAATTCTGTGGTTGTTGGTTGTCTTTATATGTTAATATAAACAAAACATATTACCTACATAGATAATCTCGCACAAATTGGCATAGTACCAAATAAACCTCTGGTAGGAGACAGAGCAGAGAGGCAGAGAAAAGCCAGGAAATATATTCGATCTCATCACACAAACTTAACTTTGACCTTTGCAGGATTCGAACGCACTTGCACGAAGCCATCCACATACCACACACCAAATACCGCGGGCCGCAGGTAATTAATCAGGGAGTGGAAAATAAACAAAAAATAAATTAAGAACACGTTTATTTGGTATAAGAGTAGTTAAGGAGGACGTCGTTTACCACCAGCCAGAGGCGTACCTCGGGGCGGAGATTAGCTTAGCGGAGTGCAGGGGAGCGTGCAGGGACGCTGTATGCAGGGGGGCAGAGTGGAGGAGGGGAGCGGAGTGCAGGGAGGAAGACAACAGGGGAGCTGAATGCAGGGAATGAGAGGAGAGAAGAGGCGCTGAGTGTAGGCTATGGCCAGATAGGAGCGGAGCTGAGTGGAGGGAAGAGGACAGCAGAGGGGCGGAGAGCAGGGAGTGAGACGACAGGAGAGGCGCAGAGTGCAGGGAGTGAGACGACAGGAGAGGGGCAGAGTGCAGGGAGTGAGATGACAGCAGAGGGGCAGATTGGAGGGAGTGAGATGACAGCAGAGGGGCAGATTGGAGGGAGTGAGATGACAGCAGAGGGGCAGAGTGAAGGGAGTGAGATGACAGCAGAGGGGCAGAGTGGAGGGAGTGGGAAGAGAGAAGAGGTGCAGAGTGAGCGGATAGGAGAGGGGCAGAGTGGAGATGAGCACTCGCGTACGGCGAGATGGAGTGAGCATGAGCGCTCAGCAGCGGTCCGTGGCTCAGCAGTGGCGCTGATTGAAGGGAGTGGGCGCTGAGCAGTGGTGATGAGTGCAGTGAGTGACCGCTGAGCAGTGGTGATGAGTGCAGTGAGTGACCGCTGAGCAGTGGCGCTGAGTGCAGCGAATGAGCGCTCAGGGGAGAGAGCAGGCCGCCGGGCTCGCCGTAGATCCCGCGCTTGTCGCGGGCGGAGGCGGAGGCCGCCAGGCAGAGGAGGGCGCACACCTGGAATGAAGGGATAATATCTCATGTATTACGTGTTAGTTATATCTATAGCCATTATGATCGAGACCAATAAACGCAAGATAAAACAATTTTTAAATGCGACCAAAAGTTTTCACTGAAAAACTAAATTGTCTCTTCCGTAGTGAAAAGTTAAACCCTCGTATGAGTCTAAGTTATAAATGTATTATCACATAACATTTGAAGAGGTACTCGTATCGCCGTATGAACCTAATTAGACCTTGGCGCTGAAATTTTTGATGTGCACAGAAATGCACACGAATCTTGAATCATTGTACGACCCAGTAAAAACATCTTTTAAGATTTAAATTACACGTTACTTTGGACACACCAGTCCGGCGACTTAACCTTGTAACATCTTTACATGACTTGAAACTTGACTAAAAATAAATATTCAACTTACGAAGAATTTCATTTTCACTAGTTTGCTCGACGTTGTCAGAAACAATGTTGATATGTGTCGCTTCAGCGCCAGTTTTATACTTACATCGTCATAAAGATCGGACGAGGTGGCGCAAGGGCTCGCGTCCCTCCTACTATGATCCAGTTGTGGGGTAACCGTGTCGACACCTTAATGTCAATGCTACACATTGAAATTAGAATATTCATTAATTTTGTATTGGATTAAAGACTATGATTGACGCGATCGAAAGAGAGTGAACCGACATGTGTTGATGCCAATATTAAGATATTCATTGAATATATTAACTTATTTTACTGTAATAATAGCCACAGACTATGACATTCTGCATGACAAACTATGACACGCGCCTGAACTAGGACTCCCTGTGTTCTCAGGCATAAAAAAGACTAACTTATTGACATAAACTTAAATAAAAATAAACATTTTGGGATTGTTGTCAAACAAGCAAACCAACATAACGGGTTCTTCCCGTTTATAACTATATCTATCTAGCCATGTAATTTTCTCACTTGGTAGTCTGGAAGAAATTGCTCTTTAGCGATAAGACCGCCTAGTATTTGCCTCTAATTGTAATTTCTTGCATTGTGTTTCTCCTTTACGTTTTGTGAGGTGTGCAATAAAGAGTACTTGTATTGTATTGTATTATAACGAGGCATATACTAAAACACATACAACAAGTTCATCTGTTAGACTATCATCCTTCAAATTGACTCTTTAATAATATTCGTCGATTTGTCCACCCTTCCGTATTTTAATCTATTTGAACAGATTAAAGATGCATATAAACCTGTCAGATGTAATCAGCGAAGTTAGTAGGTATACGAGTAGTATGCAGCCCTGCGGCGTTTCCCACGTCTGTCCAACATAGACTAGGGTTCACCACAAAAAACACAACAAACCAAATAGGTCCTCGTTTCTATAATTTCAGTTATTTTCCCGATGTTTCGGAGTTTCTGTTTTCACGGTTAGCATGAAAAAACATATAATTTTAAATATGAAAATAACATTAGGGTCAACTGTCCATTCGAAAAAGTCTAATTTAAAACTAAAGGCCGCGCTAAGTATAAAACTGGTATCTCAGTAAGAGTCTCATGGTGATATGCTGCTTTTGCACAAATCTGGCATCCATGTGCATGTGAGATGGGCCTCTTGTTTACACTTGCGCCTGAAGGGCACTAATATTCATTAATTTTACATCGCTAGAAATCTGGGTTTTCAAGCCTTATATATCTTTTACGGGTCAAGCAACACATGATACTGGAAAACCCTGAATTGGAGCTTTTTTGTTAAGAGTATGAACTTATTTTTTATATAGATAGTATACTGCAATAATAGTATAATGAAGTTTCGGAGTTCTTTTGTAGTTTTTATTTTTCTTCAATAGGTTTTACTTATAGTAAAACGCTAGTACTTTATAAAATTAAAATAATTTATAAATTAGGTTTAGGTTTAAAGATCATTTATTCTCATTAAGAATTTACAATTCACTTATTATGAGAACTTAAAATTAAACATAAATGTTTGCAATGAGCGAGAACATAATGAGGGTAAATCTATATAAAACTGCGACAGCATTCTACCGATACGAATTGCCCATACGCCGGGTCCGTACGCCGAGTTGTAAACAAGATAACGAAAAATCACTGAGTTACGCAGACTGGAAGTGGCATAGCGTAGTTGCATTACTTTGTTTTATACTATCTGAGCATATTGTATTTGTTTATTTATAAATTAATTAAACCAGATCTATAAAATGGCTACTTAGTATACACAAATGTAACTATGAGAGAGAAAAAGGTATGGCTTTTGAGTTTGTATCTGAAAACAGAAGCTTACAGCTACCGTTACCGATACGTCGATATCCCAAATGTATAATAATTAGTTTTATTTAAATATTTTACTATGCTTTGCTACTCGCATTGGGCTCCTAGTCTATGACGCCCGCGATGCAAAGCGCCGCGTCGATAAATTACCGTCAAAATATGATTTTCTTATTATTAATAAGACCGGTTATCTTCTGTCGTAATCGCAATACGATAATAACATGAGCAAGTGTACAATAATAAAGGCTGCATCTATCGATGACTAAATTAAAATACAGTGTTCAATGTAGGTAGGTACAAAGACTTAATCGTGCATTATTTGAACTATGTAAATACATATATTTATTACAATGGAAAATAAATTACACATTAATTGCATTATTTTGATAATCTTTTGCATGTGAAGAATATAGGCGAAATATCTACTCTGTATCAAAAAACTAAACTAAAATAAATAAATCATCAGTTTATATAAATAATCGATTTGGTCCCAATAGCAAGCTCTAGTAGCCTTTGTGTTAAAGGCAATAAACGACTATGTACTTATATAGACAAATATATACTTAAATGTAGAAGATTCATGAGTTCTATGACTCCGGAACATATTCGACAATATTTGACCTTGTCGGGATTCAAACCCAGGACCGCCGCCTCAATAGGGAGCTGCACTACCATTGCATTTATGGGGTCTAATGACCTAATAACACGGAGAGACTTACAGATACACTTAAGATACATTATTATTTCATGGAGGTTATTTTATTACAGTGGAGGACTAAAAATAAACGAGTAGATTCCAAGTTTGTTATTCTAGGAAGGTAGAAATAAGGTAACAGAAATCGCGTAGAAAATTCATTTATTTATTATTAACTAAGTACAAGTATTCAGGTCACTTTACACACTTCAGTCACACTTTTGAGCAAAAGTTCATACAACACACACAACTTAATACAATTAAATTGACAGAATTGCCATCTCCTCATAGCGTCGTTCCCGTGGTGAACTTACAAATCAAAATGTCCACGCACTTGGAAATACCTAAAACCGTACAGAATTAAAAAAATTAAACTAACAAATATACAAATGTGTAAGGTCCAAAGTCAAACTAAAAAAATATACAGATTTGTAAGTGTACCATGAGAAGAACGATAGAGAGCTTTATTAAAAGCTTAAATTAGACGTACTCTTTCTTTCAGTCCTTAGAGCCTTATCACACTTGCGATTTGCGAGCGTATTTTGTATGAAGGCGATCGCGCAGCGTCTACGCCGCGTCGCTTATTTGTATAGAAAATACGCTCGCAAATCGCAAGTGTGATAAGGCCCTTACAGTTTATGATGGGTCAATATTGTAGGTAAAACACAATGACGTCTTGAGAGAGATAGGTGCGTTATTGAATGCACTCATAAGATATCTATGGATTATAATGGCCTAACGTTAATTCAGAGCATATTTTTAACCTACTGGTTTTTATGGCGTGTATGAGACTTCATTTAGATGTTAGTCTACATCCACGATAGCTTTTTTCATCTATACAAATAAAAACGTCATTGGCAAAGCATAAGCGTTGCAACTCGTTTTACCTACAGTATTGTTGCAGACATTTAGGTTTCTGCTCTCACATGGATTTGTGCGATTAGATGAGTGATACAGCAATATGACGTCATCATAAATCCAAAATGTCCGACCCAGAAGCTCTAAAACGCATTGTATTGTTAACATACAGGGGTTTTCGGTGCACACATGATAAGGCCTAGTGTTAAGCCTTCGGGTACACTACAAAACTCCGACATTTCATTTGTCCGAATGCATCACTATTCCGAATTTTCATAATTCCGAAAACCATGTTCTGGTGAAATATTTTGACTTTTTTTGGGATACCATATAACCCTAACCTAACTTAATTAAATTGTGTCACATACCATCCACAGCAAATATCGTCGTTTGGCGTGATAGTGCTTTCGGTGTTATGAAAGTTCGGAATTATGATGGATTCGGATAAATGAAACCCTACAGTAGGCGTCAAATCATTCGTGCGCCGAAAACTCCGGGGTATGATGGCTAATAATGCCGATTCACTAAACAATAACCTAATAAATGCGATATAGTAGAACAGACATGTTTTACTCTCTTTCATTGGTCAAATCTAACACCATGGATCAGCGTATCGTCGATACACCCACGGCTCAGACGGTCTGATCGTTAAAATTCTGCGGTGTAATTTGGGGGTGTATACGGTTGGAGTGTACACTTGCGAGTACTGCGGGGTGTACACCTGCGGCGCCGTATACACGGGCGCGGTGTACGCGTGGATGTTCGCTCCTGCGGCATACGTCTGTATGTGTGCTGGCGCTGTGTACGTGGGAATGTTTGCTGGCGGGTTGTGGTAAATAAGCTGTCGGGAATGGCCGGGTTGCTCCAAGTGCACGGTGTGTGTGATCGGGACTGACACGGAGTACACGGTTTTGGAGTGCGTGTCGATCTGGGTCGATTCCGGGTACTCGTATACTGGGAGCTGGAAACAATAGAGGAACATTTTATATCACTGTCACTGCTTAAGCTCTTGACAAAACGGGTCAGCTAAGCTAGGCATGATTATAGTATTATAGTGTTTGTTGGTCGTCTGGTGGTGGAGGACGTTTAGCCACTCTTGTAGCCACCTTTTTGACAAACTCCATGTTGTAGAGGTAATTCTCTGTTGTCTTGTATAGATCCTGAATATTTGTAGTATTTGTAATTAGGTGGTTATTACATGCTTAATAAATCAGCGTTCATTGAGGCATTATATCTACGTAAATACGACGCGAGCCAGAAACAACACCTTAACCATTTGTACAAGTCTCAAAAACAAAATATGTTTAATGGGTACTGTCATGATAATGAATAACAAACCCCACCCACAAGATGTATGACTTCGGTGTTGATGTTGACGCTAATTGAGTATGAGACACATAGAGAATATTGCTGAACCAGGGAGCTACATCTTAGACCCCGTAGTCACTTACTAAGGTAAAATAATAATAATAAAAAGTGTTACATAAATTGGACTCTAACATAACATGTACTGCTCACGCGCTATTTTGTTTTGGAGGGCTAAACAAGGAGGGCCAGAAGTACTTGCGAAGAGTATGAGAAGGATGCCTGAGGTCTGATAAAGGGACATTCCTAGTTCTATAAAACCACCAGGTCATCAGAGTATCAGAGTCTAAATTCACCCTGTCTTCAGCAGCAGCTTTATCAGACTGTCCTGAATTTCCAATGACAATCACTAGAGTACTTAGAGCTTCACTCGAACTTGACTGATGGTGTGAAATTTCTGATCAGAACCTCGAGTTGTTCTATAAATCCTATAAAAACCACCAGGGACCAAGAAGTACCAGCTAGAGGAGCTTCACTGGCCCAACTCAATCGCCAGCAGTGCACAGAGTCCGCTCACGGAGACCAGGTCCAGGGCGTGGTGTAACACCGTGCGGACGTGCTGATGCTGTACCGTGTTCGAGGGTCGCACGACGGTGTGCACGCTGACGGGCACGGGGTAGGCCTGCGTGACGTGCCCGAAGCTGCGCCTGTCCCGAGCTGGGGATGGCGAGCTGGTGGCCAGCGTCGTGTATGCCAGGACTACAAGCTGGAAAAGATAATGGAAAACGTTAAAATGCAGTTCACGATTACAGATCAAGAATGACGTGACGAGTTTCGAACTGGTATGGAGTGGAAGCTGGGATTATTCCAGCGACAGTAGCGACACCAGTTGTGATATTATTATAAATGTACCAGTATTATTTTAAAAAGTATAATGGATGTTTTGACACTTTATACTCCCGCGGTTTGTACGCATAATTAACACAAATTATAACGGGTCTATCGCGATATTTCTTATTGGGATATATTTAAATGCACATCTGTATAATTTTTCAGTACACTAGGTAACTGCACTAATTAACTGAATGCATACCAGAAAAAAACTAATGCTGTGCAAAAAAAACAATTGATTAACTGAACATGTCCTACAAAAAAAACTTAAACATCATACAAAACGAGATGACCTTTTTAACCGAATTCACACCAAAAATATGGTTCGTACATCGGATATATTTGAAAGTTTCACCAAAAATACTGACTTGCACACTAATTATCCTCGCACTGCACACTAAGATCCGACTTGGCCGGGTTAGGACTTAGGTTAGGTTAGTTTTTTTTTTATATCCAGTAAAACAGTTTTGCAAATACCTTTAAATAGTATATTGAATTCCCTACGTCCGATATAAATTGTGACATTGAAACCACTAAACACACATTAAAAAATACGCGGAACTAAATATACTATCACTAACTTTTGGACATTATACTATATTTAATTGTAAAATAATAACTAAAAAGAAGACATGTTTTGACTACCTACAGCTTTTTATGACGTCACCTGCATGTATCATCAATAATAGAAGTTTCATACTAACAGATAGTTTTTGACATTTCATAAAGAGTAGCTGATTTGAGCTGTCATCAAATACCGTATTATAATGGATGTTGCTTTCTCATATGGTTGGTTGGGATTAATGGGATTTTGTCTTAAATTAAATTAAACGAAAAGTGGCAACTTCAATCTAGCAAGAACTTTCAGTTAGCCAATTTCTGTTATCCCCGCGTATAGCAAATGTAAGCTGCTTAATGTTTTAGGTATTGATTTTCGTGTATCCAACTCAAATTCTAAATCCTCTGTAGGTATTTGAAAATAAACGTTAAATCTCTATCAATGCATCGTTGTAGCATTTTGAGGATTCACAGCTATTTATATTGTTATATTTTTTAGGTTGGTTAATAGCATTGATATTGCTATAGGCTTATACATAATATTTATTAAAACATACCTGTTTTATAAGATATTGTTAAATAATTATTGGTAATAATTAATCGCTATCACTACATGAGAGAACAATATTACACAAATCGAAGTGATTTAAGTCTAAATTAATATGTTTTATTGAATGAACTTCATTAGATAAAACAATTCTTTAAACGGATTATATCGCGTATATTAATTATTTGAGCCTCCCTGACGTTTCGGTACCTTTACAGATACCGTTGATTGTTTTATTTTAAATGTGTGACAGTCGCGGAAACCGAAAAAAATATTCATTAGATAATCTAAATAAAATAAGATTTTGCTATGATTATTGGACGATACACGTTAAGTGTATAAAAGAAACATAAAAATACGGTCACTATATAAGAATAAATATTTGTACTTCTAATCATTAGTCTTCTGACATGTTTGTAAGCATTTGCCGGGATTCGAACCCGGGACATCCTAAGAAGGTAATCCCTATTAATATACACTACCAAAACGAAGACTTACTAAGCTAAACCTGTCCAGAATTCAGCTCTTGCCAAGTGGCCAAGATAAGGCTACGCTAAAGCACAGAATACTTAATAGGCTAAAGTATAGACTGGCGTAAAGCGCCTACTCTTACTAAACGAGCAACGTACCAGGGTCTTCATTTTGCTGTCAGCTTGGTTCAGGTGTCTGTCCTCCATGGGGTTCACTTCCGACTGAACACGACCTTGCGCGGATCCTTTATATATGGAAATGCGAATCGGCGCATGCACGTCAGAGTGATAAACACCAGCAGAACAGGATTTGGGCGGCGGATAACAATAAAATAAATCCTGTACCTTAGATGCTGTTTAATTTAGTAGAGTCGTTACTTATCACGTTTCATGGGAATGGTAATGTTTGGGTAAGTATAAGTAATGCAAACGGGGTGGTGATAAAAGTTTGCCATATTGTTTTCAATTTTTTTACTTTAGATAGGAAAAGAAGTAAAGGTGAAAGTTAAATATAATTGACTGAGCGAGCAAAGCGTCCAGTCCCAATTTCTGCTGTTATCGCCTAGAGGTCGTATTGCCCAACCGATTCAGTTTTCTTTTTTTTTATAGCCAAACCTTTGGCCTCGATTGTTGAACTCTTGACTTGAAGAAATCCAACTTATGTTTAGGGAGGGGGGTTGAAAACAATTATGTATTTTTATGTGAAGCAGTTCGAAATAAACTCGTGAGGTTTACAGCTCTAGGAGCCAAGTGGTTACCTAGTTAGACTCTCACCTCATGCTGTACTTACCTACTTTGGTTCTTTATTAGTGATGTGAATCATCCCCGTTGCAATATCATATCTGCCAATGCTTTGGTTTCTAAATAGATGGCAAGCAATCCCTCGTCTATCCTCCAGCATCCATCTACCTCATGCGCCGCACCTAATTCTATTCACCTCTGTGTTTACGCTGGATCTGGTAAACAAACTGATCCATTTTGTATAAACCAGGAGTTGCTTCTTTAAAAAATGCATGGGTAAATTTTAATTTGAAAGAAACCTTAAATTAGAGTCATGTGTCATTATTTTTAACTACAGACTAACATTTTCTGGCATTCGAGCTAATATTATAAAGGCAAAAGTTTGTTGCTTCTTCACGCTCAAACGGCTGGACCATTTTGATAATTTTTATTATGAAGGTAGCTCCCTGGATTACCACATAGGCTATTTTATCCCGACATAACGTAGTGATCCCGTGGGATAATCGGGTTACACCGCGCGGAGCAGCGAAATAGTAGGTACATTCATAATTTTGTACATTTCGCGGGCTCATGGAAAATATTGTGTATCTACTTCAATTTGAATGTTAGAAGCGGACTCGGCCATCGGATTGACTGGGTACAAACAGTGCACTTTACTTAACTCCATAATTTACTTTTTTTGCGTCTTGTAGGTACCTTTACTACTATCTATAGGTAGTCACCATGTGCCCGGACCTATAAAAGAAAGTGCACTTTGAATAGTCCGCAAATGGTTCGATCTGTTTTATACTTCTGGAATGTTCAAAGACTAAGATAAAAATATATAATTTTAAGGCTATTTCTGTCGATACAATACGGTATTTCTCGTTCTGTCCCCCCATTTCGAGCGGTAACTGTCGACCCTCAATTAGGCGTCTGGTATTTATAACTGTGATTAACGTCCCAGTTTTTGACGCAAATTCAATTTCTGGTTTTTACGGGAAATTCGAGTCGTAGTGACGCATTTACGATGTCCTGATTTTGATCAAAATTGTTTTAATTATTTGACTACAGCACAGCGAAAGCAGATTAGTATGGCACTAGCTCTACTGATTCGTGTTAACACTAGCAGAAAAAATAAGAAAATCTACACTGACAAGGCTTGGAGCGAAAGTGCAGATTTTTTTTATTTTTTGGCGCTTACAAAAATAAATCCTTGAAGCATTTGTTTAGTTCAGGTACGACCTTAAGTAAATAAATAAGTTTGTTAAACTTTCTTGTAATGCTTTTTGCGAAGCGTTTAGAGGTAGAAATTTAACCAATTCCAATAAATTTACTCTTATCTAAGAATTCTATCAGGTAAGTTAAGGCATAATAATTGGACAGTATAATAAAAATATCTATTATATTCATACCTGTGCTAACTCAGGGCACAGATACTAAAGTGATGTAGCAAACAATTTTATCGACAAACAAATATATCGATGTTACTGTCAACATCAACATCTAAATTGTATTACTCTAGCATATTATATGGCTGATGGCAGTGGTCACCGCCTGCGGTCTAGCGCCAATCTCACTCTGGCTGTACCGTCTAATAAGACGCGTACCTATAGCAAGTCTTTCACGGTAAGCGCAGTGAAGTTGTGGAATGGGTTGCCTTTGTCCCTTAGGAGGTCTCCATCTGTTGCATCACTTAAGATTAATTTGAAGAAATTGTGGCTGTCCGATATATATATATATATCTTATAAATAGTATAAATATATGTGTATTATTACTTACTTAGTTTATGTACTCATAGTTTTATTAACTATAATATAGATATCTTGTTTGTACGCAGTGTAGTTTGCCTATTTTCTTCAAATACCCATTCCTTCAATTGCTCAAAGGTTAACTGGAAGAGATCCCTAATAGGGATAAGTTCGCCTTTGTACATATTTCATTTGTTATCAATGTATTTATAACCAGTTGTTGTGTACAATAAAGTGTTTACATACATACATACATATACATTAATGGCACTGACAGTAAATTCTTATATTGATTGGACTTACTCGATATCAGACAAGATATATTATAATATATATCGAACCTTTTTATAGTAATCGAGGGGACAAATATTAATATAAATCGACATGTTTTTTTTATCTATATCAAATCCCTAGAACGTGCCCCGAGTTAGCTCAGCTATGATTATATTATTCTTTGTAGTTCTATGTCACTCGAATCAAAACTTTGTTAGTTTAAAATTAATAAATTGGAAGTGCATTCTAAATAAAATTGTCGTTATTAATAAATAATCGGTTCTCGCGCTAACATTCCACTTAAATGGACCCAAAGTCCCGCCCGTCCTTGCGTCACAGATCAAATAAAAAGATACAAAATCTGTTTATATCGATTCCAAAATTAGACGCTCTGTTTACGAACGCGGAATTTTTTGCGGTTGAGTGACCGATTTATCTCTATGGATGGAGTTATTTTTCTATGGAAATGGCTGACGGGGTAACTTTAAAAACTTGAATGGCAATTGCAATTCATCAATGATAAGCCGTTTTTGCCTTTTATGAAATATTTTGGAAATGTACTGATCATAATATGCAAAAAATAGGATGATGTAGTAACACGTTAGTCACGTTAAAGCTTTTTGTAATTTATTTTATTGTCATTGACAAATAGCAGTTATGATAAAAATAGAATTGACTAAGACTCATGAGTGTGTAGAGAAGAGGTGATAGGTATACACAGTATATTATGTATTTGCACCTTTGGAAGTTTTATGAGGTGAATTAGGGTATGTCCCCAAGAATGGTCAGAAGGAGCACTTATGGCTCGATATTTTATGACTGCGTTTTCGTCGTTTCTTTTGCTCTCTGCTCATATGTTTTTATTTATAGACGTCAATTTATGCTATATTCAGGCACGATTTTTTAGGGTTCAGTACCCTAAGGGTAAATACGGGACCCTATTACTAAATCTCCGCTGTGCGTTGCAATTGAATTTTTCAACCATTTGCTTCTTGCGTGCCTTAGGGTGACATCGTAGCGCCATCTACCATAAAGATTCAGGTATCATCATCTCAAATTATGTTGAGATGTGCTACACCCAAACTAATCACTAATTATTTTTTATTAAAGCAGTGTATCTAACGTCTGCTCATGTGAACCGAATGTTTACAATGAAACGAGAAATTGAAAAATTGAATAGTTCAAGCGGGGTAGACGTTCGGTGTATGCTAAGCTTTAATAAGCAACGCTTTAACAAAAAAAAAATATGTTCGACTAACCTAAAGTTGAAAAGTAACAAGGTGCATAGGTTCGTTCTACATCAGAAGGACTAAAAAGAACAGAGTATAGGACCAAGGTTCAATTACGCACCCTTAGAGATTGTTTCAATACTTTCAATTTGTGCAAGAATGGCAATCGCCAGCAAATGGCAGTCCGATGTCGACCTTCGCGCCCTTGGACCCTCAAATGCCAACCGGCGACCTTAGGATCCGAGCCGCGGCGAGGCACGTAAGCACAATGCCTGTCCTAGGGTATAATTACGCGGTGGGAACCAAATACATTAGCTTGTTAGAATAGGCTTAGCTTTTGTTTCACTGTTTGTATAATGCTGCGAAACTGCTGTGATCATGAATACCTGTGTGAGCCTAACTCTACGAACATTGAATAGAATGACAACTGAAAATTACTATGTATGTTCTCTCTTTTCTAACAACGATTAGGGTATTGCGGTCATGTGTTCGTGATGTTTCGTATATCGATGTAACCGATTTTTGTTACTTGAAATACATTTATTTACTTCATCGTATGGGACGCACAGTGATAATGGACAGCTCGAATACTTAATATAACAAACAAACATGAGGATGTGTTAGCCACTTAATGGCTTCGTCACTGGGGGAGAACAGGTCTTCGGGAGGGCCGCCGGCATAGCGCGTTATGGGGCAGTCGTGGATGATGTGCTGGATGGTTTGCTCTTCGGCTCCACACAGACTTTGCACTGGTCACGGTCAATACAAACACCACTGCGCTGCGGGTGGGTGGATTCCCCAGCGCCTTCTCGAAATACATTAAAATGACATACAGGCTGCAATTTAAAAGTAAATAAAGCGCATAGCTTCAACAGATAAATAGTGGCTTCTGAGTTACGTACACAAGTCCCGGGTTATACAATGCAGTCTTATAAAGAGAAGGAATGTAAAATGTGTCTGCTCGCGGAATGGGAGTAATTAGACAAACATGGCGGCCCGCCTTTGCAGATTATATCTGGTAATTGACGTAACATGCAACACATACATAAAAATCGTAACACGAAGGCTGTCTGGAAGACATTGCTCTTAAGCGGAATACCCGTTTACGAAACCGTCGATACATGTCCATATTACTGACAGGAGTGCTCCGTTAAAGTCTTATCTAAGCTGGAGCTATACATTGTATCGTAGGTATATGTATTGTATGTAATTATTTCTTCTATATATTTTTACTAAAAATAAGTCAGAACTATTTAATCAACTAACATTTTTTTTTTATATTGGTGTTCAAAATCATTCATTGGCAACAATATAACACATCTCAATACTCCTAAACCACCATAAGGACGAGTGTATTTTCCAACTAGATTCCACCATTTCCACCATTAACATCTCGTCTGGTATGCCTAAGGTTTACGTTCAATCTTCTATCTCGAAGGATTCTCAATTTAAAATAGTTTCAAGTATATTCAAAAGTAAAAGGTATTATGTCGAATTTTGTCATTTAAACGAATCTAAGGAATCGATTTCAGGAAAAACATTTTTGAATCCATTTTCTATACCATGAAAGGAAATGTGTACCAATTTTGTTTCTGCTATTATAATTAATAAAAACAAAAAATAATAATAATCTGTTTATTTCAATTAAGTTACACACAATTTGCAGTTTAGGTTGTAAATGTACAATTATAAGATTACCTAGTGACTTAGGCTGCATTTCGTCTGTCAATAGTTACAGCCATAGAACTGACTCACACTGTTTCCCCACCGAATCCCGAACACACCCACAGATATTAGGCCATATCTCGGTTAATTCAGTTGTCTATTTCCCGTAATAGCACGTCACGTGTTGCAAGTATAAGCACAGACTGAGTTATCAGACTGAGTTATCAGTCTATTGAATCGTTTCTCGGACTCGTGGCTCAAATCCGACGAGACATGGATCCCGCTAGACTTGTTGACACATGTTAAAGTGTATTAAAATAATGTTTATTTCGTATTATATGACATAGGAAACCTAAATACGTATTTTTCAGTTCATGAAATAGAAGATGGCTGAACAAATTGAAATCGAAGATATGATTTTTATCCTGTATTTTGAAATGGCCGCCATTTTCAGCCTTGATAGTGACGTCAACGTCACCAATCCAGTAAAAAACAACGATAATATTCGCTACCATCCATTTTAATAGAGTACCTAGGTTATTTAAATTAGTCTCAATGGGAAAGAAAACATCAAAACGGTAACCTCAAATAGAGTGTACTTACCTATCGCAAAAGTAGACGTAAGTAGGTATATACTCATATATGCAGTAGCGAGATCTCGGACATATTATGTCACGATGAACGCCGAATTTAGTTTTAGTATACCGTGGTCGGTGTGAAAGAAATGGTAACTATAATAGATCCAATGCGCTGTAGACAAGTTTTGCCCGACATTTGTTTTTTTCCCTATATTCACACTTTATGACACCAAACTTCTTTCCTAATTGCTCGATATTATAGAATAACAAAATAGCACATTTTAAGGTGTTTAATTACACACGTTTTAGTCAAACCAAACTTTTTATTGAAGCGTAAAATTTGGATATTGAATGATTCAAGCGGGGTTAAAAAACCAACGTTTCCAACGGCTTTCCGGGCCAACGCGGGCTTCTTACCTATTAGACCACTGAATGAACCGATGCGAAATGTTTCAAATACAACTGGCAGGTTCATATTATATATTCAGGTTCATGTTATATTCCGCCAAACAGAGGACAGTTTGTTGGCGGATAAAGCGCTCACAAACATTTTCGTGTGCTACCACTTATAAATTACTTAACTAACTGCACTCATTTTATCGCTAGCGCTACCCATCAACAACAACGCTGCCCCCCGCGGCACCACGCTGCGCGAATCGCACCCTAGTAGTAGTTACTGAGGTCCAAAGTCGCACCGCGCAGCATCCTGAGCCGCAGCGCTACTGCAGATGGGAGGCCATATAATATGGCCCTTATATATCTATTACTACACTACAATAAACTAATCAATACTTTCATCATACAAATTTAGGTTCTGCAGTTTTTTCTTAAATACTTGTTTACTACTGCACTTTTCTACTGATGTTCTTATTTTGTTATATATCTTAGGAGTCATATATTTACGCGTTCTTTTGCCGTAGTAGTTGTTGGCCTTGTATTCTACGTATGTTTTTTGTGTGCTTGCTCTGAGGTTACGCAACAGGAGTTGAATTACATGCCTTAGGATGGCATCGTAGCTCCATCTACCGTAAAGATTCTGATTTCATGATGGGCGCCATCGTATCAAATTATGTTGAGAATCGACGGTAACGGTGTGCTACACCCAAACTATTTTTTTTTAAAATATAATATAGACATTACCTATATACTTTGAATGCCTTAACCAACTTTTAAATTTTTTGCTGCAATGCTAACATTTGGTTTACGCTAGCAGACATTGCTGCTTTAATAATAAAGTTGATTAGTTACACTAGTTTTTAATATCAGTGCCTAGTCTAGACGTAGTCTCCATCGCCAGGCTCCGTGATAAGGGCAGGGCACATACGGCTTGTTACGCAACTGCGCCGGCCTAGCCATGTGCGCGCGCGCAGACCACCGACATACTTATGGGCTGCGATTTGGTAACAAACTTTATGTGGACATTTTCATATCAAAAGTTGGTTCGTGGGAAAATTATAGCTTGTCGTGCGGACAAGATAACTAGGATGCGTGTGTATGTACAACTAGGAGTTGCCCAGTTAATGAGGAAATCTATGTAATTCTGACTGCAGATGATTTTTATGTTTAATAGTTAAGAGAATAATTGTCCATAAATGGAACACAATTGGAAGAAATTGTCTTTTATATGTTCGGATAGTAAAACAGTGGAAACCAACTTTTATTTCTACGTTCCTTAATCCACGCTTCGCAAGCGCAAATGCATAGGCATAGGTAGTGCAAAAGTGAGTACCGAATTATTTACCTTAAGAGGATATAGGACCTCTTGTCCTATGTATAGTTCTATAGGTATGTAATCTGGGAGTTGGAATGATACTTCAAATATAAGTAAGTTAAGGCGTGTATTACGGAACACGGTTGAGAGGCAACTAGCGAGCTAGTGCGCATGAGGCTTCCCGTAGGCGCGTCTGGAATGCTTACCATGCATAATGTCCCTATAGTCGCCTCTCCCAAAAAAATAAAAATTTACAAAAAATTTTCAAAATTATTCTTAAAATTAGTGTTAAACAGAATTTTTCATATTTTTAAATTTGAAAATATTATTGTTAAACCAATGATTGAAAATAAATGTATTGTGTCTATTACCACTGTGTTTTATTTAAATCAACTTTATCTTTTAAAAGAACCAATTTGCGCCACGCAAACAATGTCGCGTTGTAATTTTAGTACCTGGAATTTATGAGCGATAAGAGAACACAATAACACATGGAACGTTACATAAAAATATTAAGGTTGAATTTAGAATACATTGTAGATCTTAGTCATATTATACAACACACTACGGTGTCTAAAAATAGAAACACATTTCTTACATCTAAATAAAATTAACACAATGAACGATTTGCACTGTTTTTACACTTTCACATAAATTTGTTGCGGTTGACTTGCAGTAGTCTGCAGACCTGGAGTCATCTGCTGATCCATTGTCAAATTTCGAAATCTTTTTGTAACCCATTTGTTCATCTTCTTTTTGCAACTATTGCAAAAGTAGTATAGTAAAAATGTCACCAAGAGTATAATTATGACCAATAAAATTATACTGAATGTATTCAACTGATTTGCTATTCCGGAAACGTTAATAGATGCTTCTGCCGTTAATGTATTTGATTTGTCTGTATTATCGGAATCTTTTCTGCTTCCCCAATTTCCCATGATTACTTGTTTACTGTTCCGATGTTAAAAACGTAGTGCAAATAGTTCTTAATACAAAATTAAGAAACATATAACCTAAATTATTTATAATTACAATCATGCAAAACTTAACCTACTAAATTATTAAGTCTACTCATCACAAAATCGTACCGATTTCTTAACTACGCGGCCACTGCGTGTAATATAGGGTGCTACCCTATGCACAGGCGGAGCGTTTCCGCTGTCCGCTTGTGTCATACTTGGTAAAATTACATTTTGTGGTGAGTATACTCTGTCCTCAAGTAAATATGCAGGTTTTAACCTGTCAATTGACATGTTTACTTCACGGTCCTCTAATTTGATTTTAAAAACCTTATCATTTCTTTCAATAACTTTATAAGGCCCTTCATAAGGCGTTTGTAATGATGATTTTACAATTCGACGTACAAACACAAAATCACAAGTTTTAAGATCAGGACTAACAAAAAATTTATCATCTCTATGATGTGAAAATGGTCTTGGTTTCATTTTTCTTATAGTATCTTTAATCTTGTCTAACATACAATGTGGCTCAGTAATTTTATTATCGACATTACAATAAAATTCAGCAGGTAAACGTATGGAACAACCATAAACCAGTTGCGCTGCACTAACACCTGTATCTAATCTGGGTACTGTACGGAGGCCTAATAAAACTGTGCTTAACTCCGTAACCCAAGAAGTGTTGTCTAAGCGAGCTACTAACGCTGCTTTTAACGATCTATGCCAGCGTTCAATAATTGAATTACTTTGTGGGTGATATGGTGTGGTCCTAATTTTTTCTGTTCCTACGTACCTCATCAATTGTCGAAAAAGATTACTCTCAAACTGTTTTCCCTGATCACTAGTTAAGGTAGCTGGGCAGCCAAATCGCACTATCCAGCCGTCATAAATTGTCTGTGCTACCGTTTCTGCCGAGATGTTCTGCAACGGAAACGCTTCTGGCCAACCGGTAGCTCGATCTATAATAGTAAGACAATACCTGTAACCTTCAGCTGTAGTGATCAGTGGTCCAACGATGTCCGTATGTATGTGCTGGAACCTGTCTACTTCTGGAAATTTACCTGGTTCCGATTTGGTATGACGCATGACCTTGGATTTTTGGCACTGGACGCAGGTTTTGGCCCAAAGGCCTACGTCTTTGTTCATATTCTTCCAAAAATACCTATCTGCAATCATCTTCCGTGATATTCGTACACCTGGATGGCTTAAATTATGAATATGTCTAAAAATATCGCGACGAAATTGCTCAGGAATGTATGGTCTCGCATTACCTGTAGATATCTCGCAATACATACCATAAGTACAGTTAGGCAACATTATTTTCTTGAATTGCAATTTATCGTTTTGTAATAGTGTTTCCAACTCATCATCATTTCCCTGTGCCTTTGAAATTAAGGAAAAATCTATTGCAATGTTTTGAAAATCGACAGTCTCAATTCTAGACAATGCGTCAGCCACTACGTTGTCCCTACCCTGTACGTGCCTTATATCAGTAGTAAATTCGCTGATAAAAAGTAATTGTCTTGTTCGTCTTGGTATTTCTTTGTTATTATCCTTACTTAATTTACTAAAGGCATAAGTCAACGCTTTATGATCTGTATATATAATTAGTTCTCTGCCCTCATGCAGATACCTAAAATGTTGTACAGACAGATAAATAGCAAGAAGTTCTTTATCATACGTGCTATACTTAGTTTGCGGTGCCGTTAGCTTCTTAGAAAAGTAAGCCAACGGTTTCCATTTGCCTTCTGTGTATTGTTGTAATACAGAACCTACACACGTGTCGCTAGCGTCAGCATATAATGAAATAGGTACTGTGGGAAGCGGGTACGCTAATACTGCGGCGTTCTGTAAGCTGAGCTTACATTGTTCGAACGCTTCATCAGCTTCTTGCGTCCACTGTATGGGTGTTTTGTCGTTGCGTTTAGCTCTATGAATATACCTAAGCAATAATTCTTGGTATTGAACCGCGTGCTGTATGTGTGGTCTATAGAAGTTCACCATTCCTAGAAATGTTCGTTTGACTAACAGTTTTTGGTTTCGGATAATTCTTAATAGCATCAACCTTACATTCCAATGGTTTAAACCCTTCTGGTGAAATTTCGTAACCCAAAAATTCTAATTTCCTTTCTTTAAATTTGCATTTCTCTAAGTTAATAGTGATGCCAAACTCACTCAGTCTCTTAAATAATTGATCTAGATGACCGTCGTGTTCTTCCTCTGAGAGAGAAGCAACAAGTATGTCGTCAAGATAGCAATACACAAAATCTAACCCTGTTAAAACTGTATCATTCATGAAACGTTGATAGGTACTACAACTATTTTTCATCCCAAAGCTCATTCTGGGGAATTCCCACAGTCCAAAAGGAGTCGTTATGGCCGTCTTTTCTACATCATCTGGATATACCATGATGTTATGGTAAGCCCTACGAATATCCACACAAGAAAATATTGACTTACCTGCTAATAAGTAGGTAAAATCGTGTACTCTGGCGATAGGGTAGCGGTCCGGCTTCGTGACGGCATTCAAAGCTCTGTAATCGCCACACGGCCGGATATCCCCATCCTTTTTAGGTACTATGTGTAAAGGACTAGACCACGGGCTCTTCGATGGTCTACATATGCCCATATCTTGCATTTTTTTAAATTCCTTTTTAGCCTTATCGTACCTATCCGGAGGCAGTGGTCTAGTTCTTTGGTGTATCGGAGGCCCTGTTGTCTCTATATGATGGTAAACATTATGTTTAGGCGTCTCTAAAAATGACAACGGTTTTAAAATATCTGGATACCTACACAATAAATCGTATGCCTTATTATCTTTGTTAATACTATTAATTGAGGTGTCGGTATGGTTTGTAATTGTTCCAATCACAGAAATACTGGTCGAATTATCAATCAAACGTTTACCATGTAAATCTACAAGCAATCTGTATTTGAGCAAAAAATCTGCACCAATAATTGGCTTTTTTACGTCGCATACAATAAAAGACCATTTAAAAAAACGTCCCAAATTCAGATTTAACGTTAGATTTACATAACCATATACTCTAATTTCCGTATTATTCGCGGCATATAATTTACAATTTTCAATAGGTTGTAAAGAGTCTTTTGAAAATTTAAAGTTCTTGGGAATAACACTAACATTTGCACCCGTATCTACCAAAAATTGAAATCCCGAGTTTCTATCAATCACATTTAGGCGATAGCTATTTACCACTGTGCAGGGTTCCGCCGAAAACGTCTGCACCTCTCCTAGTTTCCCGCTGGCGGTTGTCCCTTCCAGCTGCATGGCTGCACACATTTGTTTGCCTTCGACTTATACCGGTAATGATAAAAGCATAGCCAATCAGGGCTGTTCTGGGTCCTTCTAGCAGTATCCGGTCGGCTACGGTTGTCGGCGCGGGAGCGGCTACGTGCCCCTGCACGTGCTTGGCTTCTACCTCGTTCACGCCTTCGCGAACTGCATAACTCCGTTATCCGATCGTTGATTTTCGCAATTTCCATCATAATGTCTGTCGGCGGGCTCTGCCGTGAAGTTCCCTGTATTTCCGCTACTTCATTGGGTCTGAATGTCTCCATGACCTTGTCCGCGATATTCGCCAAGGTCTCCAAGTTCTTAGTGTCCGCCGAAGCTACGACGGCTCTAACTGAAGGCGGCAGGTGCCCTTGCCAAAAATATGCTAGGGTTTCCTCCGGGAATTTGTCGCGCGCAAGGTCGCGCATTTTCCGCATTAATTGAGACGGGCGTTGATCTCCCAATTCCATATCAGACATTAGCTGCTGCAAACGCTTGCCCTCAGTTTGCTCGTACACACTAAGCAGTCGATTTTTAAGTGTCTCATATTTATTCTCGGTGGGCGGCCTCTCAAGGACATCCGCCACCTGTTGAATAGCTTGCTTTCCAAGTTTCGCTATTACCACGTTATAATTTGACTGATCACTGGCCCTCTGTTGTGCCAAAATCGCTTCAACCTGCAGGAACCATAATCTCGGCTGATCCTGCCAGAAATCCGGAATCCGTGCAGCTAATGAAATTGTGGACAACTCAATAGTTGTCGCAGCCCCTTGAAGTTGAGGTTGTGGTGGTGGTACTGGTACCGGTGCTGGTGCCTGTGCCATTTTGCTTCCAATGACCCTGGAGCGCGGGGAGTTGCCTACCAATAATGTCCGATAATCTCAGGCGAAACGTTAATATCACAAAATAGTCAATAATTTCACTCGCGAATCGAAATACGCATGTACTCAACCAGATTACTTTAATATTTCACTAAACGTTCACTAATGTCCAATCAAACAGTCGTCGGGTCACCAGATATAGGACCTCTTGTCCTATGTATAGTTCTATAGGTATGTAATCTGGGAGTTGGAATGATACTTCAAATATAAGTAAGTTAAGGCGTGTATTACGGAACACGGTTGAGAGGCAACTAGCGAGCTAGTGCGCATGAGGCTTCCCGTAGGCGCGTCTGGAATGCTTACCATGCATAATGTCCCTATAGAGGACATATCACTGCTCCTTTTCCCATACTATCAGTTTACGTTAAGTTTGCACCCGGTAACTGTGGCGTCGTCGGATACAAAATGAGGTTGTAACTTAACGTAACCAGGTTATTTAAATAGAGGTTTCGTTCTCGTCTATTTCCTTCTCCAACACTTAACTAATGGGTCGATCGCAAAAAAAAAATGTACATACATAGTTAAAAGCTTAGTTAACAAAAAATCACGATCGCTTCCTTTGTGTAACGAAAGTTAGTCATACAAAATGTGTGGGTAACTTTCGTCACACAAAGGAATCAATTAAGTTTTGTTTTAATTAAAGCCCTTCACTAAAATGTACAATTTTTTTGCAATAGATCCTAATTACGATATTTTAGGAACTGAATAAGAAGATTATAGGTCTGTGTCAAACCGTTTCGATTTCTGCGCTTATACATTTGTGTGCAATTGTTATACAATTATTGTGCAAGGTGTCTGTTTTTGGAAAAAATTCCGCCGCAAACGGACGTCTAACTAGTACAGAAATTCTATAATAATTTGCAAAAAAACCGAAACTATTCGACACAGCCCATTGCCTTCCTAGTCAGTTCATGTAATTTTGTAAAGTTTGGTTTAGTTTTGAAAGAAGAAACAGTCGAGAACCTCGATTTGTATGAAAGAATAAGTGAATTTCCTCTTAAGCGTTACAACCAGACAGACGCTGGTGCCGCCACAGCAGTCGGTCTAGTTTTTTTTATCTGGACCACACACACGCACACACACGTTCAATGCAACAAATGTCTACTTGGACTCCTTCCTAACAGACTGGTTTGAGGTTCCCGTAGGTACTTGATTTGAAACGGAATCATATCTTACGAGGTGTTACGTGCGATTTGTTACAAATGCTCAAGTGAGATATGTACTTGATGAAAACGTGGTTTTAGCAATAGAATAAACGTAGGTAGGTATTAATTTTCGCAAGTGTATACCCCAAAATTGAATTGATAGCAAAAGTTTTCTCGTATAACCGACTGTAGACCAAAGGTTTTCTGGAAGAGATCGCTCTTTAGCGATAAGACCGCCCGTTGTTTACCTCTAATTGTGATTTCTTGCATTGTATTTCTCCCGTATGTTTTATGAGGTGTGCAATAAAGAGTATTTGTATTGTATTGTATTGTAGACTTAATTCGTTACTTATTGAGTTACAAGAGTTACTGTGTATGTCCCACTAGTCAGATTTTGCTAGTTTGTGTAATACCGTTGAGGAAAAAAGGCCCAGCTAAATTCATCCATAATTGGATACATTTGTAAAATTTTAAACCCATAAAACGTGCATCGCTACGCTTACTCTACGCAATAAACAGCATTAAGTGCCGGTTGTTATAAACAGTCTGTCATCGTAAATTGCTTGCGTCAAGTCCGTGCTGTGAGATTTTTGTTTCTTCACGAGGTGACATCTGCCCCTGCCATTTTCAGCGTTTGTTGGCGCGTCAAATTTGTCGCTACAGCTCATTCTAATTGCTACCACCATCAACACGTAGTTCTGTAAGGCTGCCTTCCACTGAGCTAAGTTACTAACTAAACGGCGGCTAATCGAAGCACGAAAAAAACCACCAATAGTCACTCGATACAGTTCACTAATGGCAAAACTGGCTCAATAGGTATTAAGTGGTTTGATGCTCAATTAAAATCAGGAGAGCACGATTAAAACTTGAATTCAAAGCCTTTCATGGTCAAAGACACCCTGTATATATTTTTTGTTTTTATTAGAAATTTTTCAAAATGGCTTAATAAAGGGGGTTGAAGACGTCAAAAACGTATACTACACATTTTCAAACAGAATCGCGAGTTCTACAGCTCACAGCCACAGATTTATTTTATAAGTATAACGTCATAATGTCAAATAGCACGATTCGGTTCAGTTCACATTGAGCGGTGAGTGGTTGCGTGCGAAAGATATACTGACAATGTCAGTATAAACAGTGTAAACCAACTCACTATGTCAGTCTAACATAGTGAGTTGGTTTATCCTTTAGTGAGCGAGTGAGTTACTGACAAGAATGAAAAGATATACTTCATTGGAATCACTTACTCGCGAACCTCTACAATGAAGTATAATAGATAAAGAACCTTCTGTAGTTCTTTATTTTGTGGTGCTAGTGGATAACTGGACATGCTCTACCTAAACAAACACTTATTGACTCTAGGCATTACTGACAGTCCTCTTTGCAGAGCCTGCATGGAGGCCCAGGAGACAGCCGCCCATCATGCTTGAATGTCCTGGAGTGGACAAATACTGGGCACAACACCTCGGATCTCCGAGGTCACTCCCAGAAGTCGTCGGCAACATCAAGGGACTGCTAGGCTTTCTGGTAGAGTTGGGTTGGCAAGAGTAGTGCCAGCAACCCTTTATGCAAAATAGGCGCATTATAAGACGTCGAGTTTCGGAAAACCAGCCCGCGTTAACCTATAACCTATATAGTGGTGCCAGTGGAGAGGCAGCCTAAGCCCACGGTACTTAGGACTTATGTTAGTAGCTATAATCTGCAGCCATTCCGGCGGACGCAGAATGCTAATGAGTGGACGAATAAGCCGATGCTATATCCTGAAGAATGCAAGACGGTTCGAGTTTGGCGATAGAGCGCCTGATTCTGGTAGATATTCTCTTTGATAATTACCTTAAATTGCGTAAGAAATATAAAAAAATACTAAAAACCTAGATAGTTCCTTTAGGGCCGCCTATAGCATAAAATTTTTTTTTTTTTTTTACTAGCCCGTGTTTGTGTTCCACTGCTGGGCAAAGGCCTCTCCCTCAGACTTCCACAGGTCCCTGTTTAGTGCCTGTTCCGGCCAGTTGCTGAGGAATGCGTCCAGGTCATCCCGCCATCTCCGTCTGGGCCTACCCCGTCTGCGTCGTCCATCTTTGGGCACCCACTTAGTGGCTATGCTGGTGCATCTTTCTGGATGCATGCGGCAAACGTGGCCTGCCCAATCCCACTTGAGTCTGGCTGTTTTGCTACCTACGTCACCTATGCGTGTTTTGGAGCGCAGCGTGGTGTTTCGGATGCGGTCCGTCCTTTTCACCCCTAAAATGCTGCGCTCCATGGCCCGTTGGCAAACCTTCAACTTGGACTTTTGGCTCTCAGTAAGCGACCATGTTTGGGCACCGTAGGTTAGGACAGGCAAAATACACATGTCGATAAGTTTCCGCTTCAGTGACAGTGGAAGGTTTCCCTTCATGAACTCTTTCATGGACCAGTAGCTCTTCCAGGCATTTTCGACGCGGCGTTCGACTTCTTTGTACTGTCTGTTGCTGAAAGAGACTAGCTGGCCCAAGTAAATGTACTCATCGACATAGTGTATTATCTGCCCGTCTACCTCAACCCTACGTTTCGTGCTGTTGGTCATTACTTGAGTCTTTACACGATTCATTCTAAGTCCAATTTGAAGGCTTGCGGTGCTCAGATCTTTGAGCATTAGCTGTAACTCTTCTGCAGAAGAAGCAAAGAGAACAATGTCGTCGGCGAAACGAAGGTTTGAAAGCATAAAAATAATAACACGTAAATATATATTGAACTGAATCATAGTTTTGATTCCTGTATCGATACAAAAGTTAATTGTGAAGAAAAACACTTTGTTAGATTCCTTGACATAATAAAACATATATGAAAGTTTTATGCAATCCACTGCAGTCCAAGCGGGGGTCGAACTCCCTTTACCGGAGTAGTGCTCTAACCACTGAGCTATCGGACCGCTTTTTAGCCTTTTTTGCACTTGCTGTAATTTTTAATACATAAAACGATTAAAATAATTCTGAATTATCGACATGTTCGGAATCTATTCACAGTTCTATTACTGTTCAGGCATATTTATCCCAGAATAAGCCAGCCAATATTTCGCATAGATTTGTCAACGTTTCCGCCCCCTTATAAACGCGTTCTGTGTGTTTACTGCCCGCTCATGCGCTTGCGCTGGTCACGTAGCATTAACTATTACTCCGATGTATGGTTAAAGGTTTCGATTTCCGCGATTCGCGCGATTTAAATACAGCGCCTTAGTTGGACGAGGCATTGCGATATCCCCAATTTAGCAATATCTTGGAGCAATAATGGGGTATATAGATTTTTTGCTTTTCGACCGGCATTAAAGAGGAAATATAACTGCCCAATTGCCCATCTTTCCTTATCGTCTGTTTACGTTAAGTTTGCACCTGGTTACTGTGGCGGTATGGTGTCGCACACAAATGAGGTTTTCTCCTCCAAACCATAACCCGGCCAGCCGTTACTAACTTACTAACGCTATTTTGAATAAGTAGAGCTTACTGCTAAGTAGACATAGTGACGATACGTCTGATAGGACCACCTTGAAGTCCGTATAGTATCGTGTCCATTCCTCTCGCTTTCGTGTTAACCTTTTATCAAAGTCAAGTTTGGGTTACGAACTTTACTTGTGTTAAGTCACAAAGTAAAAAATGGATGTAAATAAAATCAAAGCGGCAACAAGATGACAGTCAGTGCTGATTACGACTATAAAATCGGAATTAATTATAACAAAAAAATAACTGGAGGGAGTGGTGCGGCTTAATGCAAATTGAGGTATAAATTCATCTGATAGTATTTTTCTGCATTTATGTATAAATGTGTAAGTATAGGTTTTTTTCGACGACGCGTTTGGCTCGGTTGGTAGACACCTGCCTACTGAGTCGGCGGTCCCGGGTTCGAATCCCGGCCGGGGCAAATATTTGTGCAAAGTAATTGTTCTTGGGTCATGGATGTTATCGATATATGTATTTATATATATATTATGTATATCGTCGTCTAGTACCCATAGTACAAGCTTTGCTTAGTTTGGGACTAGGTCGATTTGTGTATGATTGTCCCTTAATATTTATTTATTTATTATTTATAGGTACTTCAATGAGTGGTTTTGTTTAACATTCAAGTTAACTTATTTACGTAGGTATTGGGTCCCTAATTATGCGTTTCTTAAAATATTTGTACAAAATTAAGACTTCAGTTTAATTATTATTTTCCTATTTCGTTACCAATTATTATATGAGTAAGTTTTTATACCCTGTACACTGTTAATAAGTTAATATTTTTTTGTAATTTTATATCAAAGTTATGGCTTTAAGTACTTGATTATAAAGGCTCTGTTATGCTTATACTTTTTTAATTGTATGTACCTAATCAGAAATCAATGTACCGGAAATCACGCAGAAATTTGGTAACTATGCAATTATAAAAATATAATTGATCATTAATTAACGTCATAATTTTGTATATTTTTTTTGAGAAATGCTTAATTTCTCACATGATCTAATGCAGTGAACGAGTTAAATTTGGTCCAATAGGTTTAGGGATGTTTAAGTAGGTATCTACCACTACCCTGGACAAACAAACACGACTGAGGATTTTTTTTTAGTATAATCGGTGGTAGTACAAACCCATCAAAACGTATATTTTAAACCATCTTTGGATGTCCAGCTATTCTCGTACCAATATTACCAAATCCGTTCAGTGTTTTGGCGTGATGAGAGGGCAAAGAAACTGACCAACAGTTGTTGACATGTTGCTGCACGGCTGCCGCCTTGAGCGCACACAAACAGGCTATCCTGCATCGCACTATCAAATCCGTAGAAAACTAATTTTCCATACAAATTTAGAATTTGACAACGCGGTTGGCGCTATGGTTAAGCAGCTACCTACTGATCCGACGGTCCTGGGTTCGAATCCCGGCAAGGGCAAATATTTGTGTGGGGAACTCGAATATTTGTGCCTGGGTCATGGATGTTATTTCTATTTAAGTATGTATTTATCTACATAAGTATAGTATATTTATCGTCGTCTAAGTGTCCATATCACAAGCCTACTAGCGCTAACTGTGGGACTAGATCGATTTGTGTGAGGTTGTCCGATACTTATTATTATTATTCCTTTATTTATTTCGTATCTTAGGTTAGGTTTTTACAATATATGTATATAAAAAGTAAAATACAATAAAGAAATTACAAAATATATCAACACATTATAAAAAAACCTAACCTAGGGTGCCGCCGGCAGCGGGGCAGGGCCCAGGCTACCGGTGGTTAGGGCTGCAGAGAGAGGAACCTCCTGACAATGCGCGCCGTGTCCAGAAGTACCGCCTTCTGTATCTGGCCCTTGATCCAGCCATCTAGCGAGAGTCTCTTAAGATGTTTGTCGAGACTCTTCGCTATAAGACCGTTCGCCGAAACGACTATCGGGACAATGATCGTCGAGTCAACATCCCACATGGCGGTCACCTCGTGAGCCAAGTCAAGTTACATTATTATGTCCTTTATTTATTTTAATTCTTAGGCTAGGTTTTTACAATATCTGTATATAAAAAGTAAAATACAATAAAGAAATTACAAAATATATAAACATATTATAAAAAACCTAACCTAGGGTGTCGCCGGCAGCGGGGCAGGGCCCAGGCTACCGGTGGTTAGGGCTGCAGAGAGAGGAACCTCCTGACGATGCGCGCCGTGTCCAGGAGTACCGCCTTCTGTATCTGGCCCTTGATCCAGCCATCTAGCGAGAGTCTCTTAAGATGTTTGTCGAGACTCTTCGCTATAAGACCGTTCGCCGAAACGACTATCGGGACAATGATCGTCGAGTCAACATCCCACATGGCGGTCACCTCGTGAGCCAAGTCAAGGTACTTGCTGAGTTTGTCCTTCTCGGCCTTCACGAGGTTCTCGTCATGGGGGATGGTGATGTCGACGAGCACTGCCTGGCGCTTGGATCGATCTACCAAAACGATGTCAGGCTTATTGGCTACAATAGTCCTGTCCGTGATGATAGATCGATCCCAATAGAGCGTGGCACGACCATTCTCAAGAACTGGCAACGGTGCGTACTTATAGTACGGCACCTCAGACCCCACAAGACCGTATTGAAGAGCAAGTTGCTGGTGAATGATCCTGGCTACTTGGTTATGTCTGTGCAAGTACTCGCCGTTAGCAAGATGAGAACAACCGGAGATTATATGCCTGAGTGACTCACCGGGACGGCGGCATGCCCGACAAATGTCGACCGTACCGTCCTTCAGGATATATCTCCGGTAATTGTTCGTCATCATTACTTCGTCCGCAATTGCACAGACAAAACCTTCGGTTTCCCCGAAGAGATCCCCGAAGCGTAGCCAGTTCACCGACGCGAGCAGATCTACATCGGGCCCCGTAAGGGCCTTGTAGAACCGCCCGTGTAGCTCCTTGCTCTTCCATACAGCCCTGCGGTCATCGATGCTAAGCACCTTTGGTCTGCGCCAGTTCTCGTTTGCTAAGGAGAGAGAGGTGAGGCCTTTGTCAACTGCTACTACATCGCGATGAATCCCACACTCGTTGTTTCGGAAATACTCCCTAAGACTGCACACCTCACGGTTATGGAGGTCCTTGGCGTTTAAAAAGCCACGGCCCCCACACTTACGCGGGATGTACATTCTCATAACTGACGAGCGTGGGTGCCTCATGCGATGTGTAGTGAGCAGCTGACGGACCCTCGTATCCAGGGCGTCCAGCGCAGTCTGAGTCCACCTTAGTATGCCAAAGGAGTAAGTGAGCAGAGGCATCACCCAAGCGTTGAAGGCGCGTGTCTTATTGCCACCGGACAAAAGACTGTTAAGTACTTTTGTCAAACGACAAAAGAAACGCTCCTTCAACGCCTGTCTAATGTCTCCGTCCGCAATACCCAATGACTGTGACATACCAAGGTACTTGTAGGTTTCAACTTCGGAGATAGACCTGAGGGTCATTGTCTCAGAAAGCTGTAAGTTCGCGGAATTTACGACTTTCCCCCGCTGTACATGCATGACTGCACACTTATCTACACCAAACTCCATTTTGATGGCGCTACTGAAGGTTTCAGTTACTTCCAGTAGTTCCACCAGATCCTGGCGTTTTGGTGCATACAGCTTAAGATCATCCATGTACAGCAGATGAGAAATGACCTCACCTCCTCTTCGAAGCCGGCAACCTAGTCCTGAATCCTTCAGCAGAATGCTGAGCGGATTCAGGGCTAGGCAGAACCACAGAGGACTCAAACTGTCACCCTGGAAAATACCTCTCTCAATCCTTATCAAGTCCCGCGGACCAGGGGGGCCATCCCCGTCTCCTGGTTGACGAAGGACTGTGGTCCACTGCCTCATACACGCGCCTAAGAGGGATCTCAGAGCTGTATCGATTTTATACAGCTCTAAGATCCTCTCCAGCCATGAATGAGGCACCGAATCATAGGCCTTCTTATAGTCAATCCAAGCGGTTGAGAGGGACCCCTTGTTCCGCCGGACTTGTTGGCAAATGGTCGTGTCAATGAGGAGGAGCTCTTTAGTACCACGGGACCCAACCCTACACCCATTCTGAGAAAAGGCCAAAACGTTGTTCGCAACAATGTGCGTGTTAATTTTTGTTCTCAGAATGGACGTAAGGAGCTTGTATAAAGTGGGCAAGCACGTGATGGGTCTATAGTTTTTCGCTTCCGTGGTACTACCGGACTTATGGAGCAGGAAGGTAAGACCAGTAGTCATGAAAGATGGCAGGGAACCAAGCTCGAGGGCGTCTTGAAATTGTGTTGCCAGACGTTCGTGTGAGAATCGAAACCACTTGATCCAAAAGTTGTGCAACCCGTCCGGCCCAGGACTTTTCCAGTTCTGGGTCGTACGGGCCGCACACCTTACATCATCGGGGCTGATAGTCACAGCCCCCATGGCTTCGATCGGCTCACACTCACGTCTGACAACATTCATCCATTCGCCCTCTGTGTGCTCGACTGGCACCGACCAGATACTACGCCAGAAGTTAATCATGGCAGTAGGATCCGGCAGTTGCCCGTCGCTCACACATTGGTCGGTTCCCTCCCACTTTCGGTATACCTTCCATTATTATTATTATTGTTCCCTTTATTAATTTTCGATCTTAAATAGGCTAGATATTACAATATTATGTATATAAAAAGTAAAATACTATTATTATAATAGTATGGATATTTTTGCAACGCGTTTCGGATGGCGCGCTTATTATCAGAAGCACGGCAAACAGCTTGTGTCTATTCATAGCTAAGTTATTTCACTATTTTATGTTTATTAGACTTCGGCAATAGTAGTAGAACCGCTAGCCAGTGACTCATTAATATAATATAGCTGTATGATAATGTTATATGTATACTAGAGTCTACCATTAAAAATCCAATTTAATCTGTATAATAGTCACCCGCCGACACGTTGTTTGGTTCGTGTTACAAATACCAAACCCAGAGACAAAATCGTCTTATGTAAATCAGTTACGTATCTATATATTCATTTATTCAGTATTAGTTATGCATTGTAAACAAGTCAGCAATTAACATAATTTAACAAGTAAAATATATAAATTCATATTAGAGTTAGGGATTAGGTTCATTATATGAGATAAAAAGTTACTTATAAGTACGGTCAATTTAATCTAAAAATTCATTAATTGAATAATATGCCTTTCTAACTAGCATTAATTTTAATGTAGGCACAAAATATTAGTAAGTTTGCCTAATTCGTCTTTAACTGAGTAAACACTTTGACATAATATTTGAAATGCAAGATTTACCGAGGTTGTCTGGAAGAGATCGCTCTTTAGCGATAAGACCGCCTGTTAGCAGAATATTATTATGATTACCGAAGAATCTTGGTTAAAAAAACTTTTTGAACGCCAAGCAATACCGATGAACCCCTGATACCCAAACTCCACAGCAAAAAAAAAATCATAACTGACACATTTCAAGTTTCCAAATGAGTGTTACGTTTAAACTAATTTCATTACTTTAGTATCACAGAATTCAAAACTATTATTTTTATTTGGTTATACGTTTGGTTAGTTTTGAAAATATAAAAAAAAGGTGAACGCAGCGTCATTTAAGAATCGGCACTCAAATGACGTCCTTATGGAAAAGTTGGCAGACGCAACCTAGAAAAAGAACAGTGGTAAAATTTCCATACTAGATCTTAGTCCGACTGTATGATTTACTGCGCTGTGACCAATTACGTGTCGCCTATGCTCTTTTGGAATGAGGAACTTTTAATTATAAATGGGGATATTTACGAAAATGAAAAAATGCGGTATTCTTTTTTATATCCTATATTTGATTAATCGGAAAAAGGCCTGATGGTTATAAAAATTAAATGTTATCAATTGCTCCAAAATTAACAGGGATTCAAAAATACTTACGGCGGTACCTACCAACTTTTGATCATTGAAATTTGGACGTCGATTGACGACTTTGGTGTCAGCGCTACAATTCTCCGATGTCGTGATATGACGTCTGTGGCGTTCAACAGTTTAAATAGAGGCCTTTCTCCATTTGTGTACGAGTTTTGGTTCAATCGATTTAATTTTCGGCATCGCAAATGTATATAAGTTTTTGAAAATTAGGAGTTGTTTACTTAAACATAGGCAGTACCGCCGACTAAACAGTGGAGACGCAGGTCCACCTTGAGCCAGAAGGCGGCAATCATATTTATGAATCAAGCTTTTCCCATACAAAGTTAGTTTTGCAATTTTCCGCTGGGCTGTTTCCGGTTGCGAAACGCTTCCGCTGCCGTTGCCCAACTACTGTGTAATTGGTTGCGAGGCGTCGGCGGACTGATTCCTACCTACTTGCCTAATTTGAACATCAAGTTGTAGTTAGGGTACATATTGGAAACGGGTAAGAAAAACAAAAGATTGGTACACTGCTTTTGGTTGTCGCAATTCTTTAAATGTATAGGCGAAACATGAGATTTAAGCAAGATTTAAGGGATATTGGCGGAGTTTAGAGCACGGCTTTTAATTTTACATCCTGGGTCAATGATTTTGTAACTTGTTTTGATTTTGTACTTAACGATATTCGAACACCACCGAATAAAAATAAAAATTGATTTAAAAAAAAAACTATTTAAACTGAATGAAACGCGTATATTAATATTGATTTAAACTTACACAATATTTACACATTATTAAAGTGCAAAAATGTTTAGTTCCGTTCGCACTCAAATGCCAGTTTGCTCGTAAAAGTAGAAGCTGTTCTATTCTTCCGAAAAAGGAATATGGATGATTGAGACATCCACCATGGTACGAGTACCTACCTACTGAATTTAAACGAAACTGCGGCGATAAATCACGGTAGATACATAATATTGCGTTGGGCTACATATTTAAGTTTAATATATTGATTACATGTGTACGAACCGTGACAGTATGAAGTATTAAGTACACGCTGCTGAATTATGCTCGTTGAGTCAACGTTTTTGCCGGCTGACAGCCGAAGGTAGGTACTTATTTTTTCAGGCACTGTGTTTCTTTGGTTGGCAGGCCGTCTAGACCAATAACTAACCAGTTTTTGCGTTTTCCTAAACGGGCTCGGTATTGAGTGGGTAATTTCATATATGTACATATGTAGTAACTAGTAGGTATTAGTGCGTGCAAAATCCGAGTAGTTTGTTTGCCTTTTCCTGTAATAAAACTAAAAAAGTGATTAGGTTTGGGTGGTTGGGTACTAAAATTCGCTATTGCACAAATTTTTATTGATTAAATCAGTAACCTGACTAGTTTCTTGCTGCGTTTCTTTCCAGATGTTATATTTCCGTAGCGGTAGTATGTATTTTTAAATCTAAATTGTAAAAGTAAATAGTGTAGTGACCTATACATAGACTGGATTCTGATGCCGAATATGCAAATGACATCTAGAGTGTTAAACATTTCTTCATTACTCTACACTGGCAAACGTCAATAAAGTTTTATTAATTCTTGGATATCGCACTAGATCCGTAGTTAGGTAATATTCTACAAATAGCAAGTTCAATTATTCTTCGCCGCAAATCCTTGTTTTTGTGGCACCGTAATTCAAGGTAATATGCCCAGCCGTTTGAAGATCACTTACTAGCTTTTATCTGCGTATGTCGAGATATTTTGTGTATCATTTTATCAATGGGAAGTTTTATATTTTCTCTTATTCCCCTTTCGGCCATAGAACCACACGTGCCGGTTTACGATGTCATATTTTCACCGTGGAAAATATTCCCACGAGTGCCAAGAATTCCTTAATCTGCCGAACTATTGTACCTATAATAAAAACTGAAACTTTTTGCCGGCACAATATGGCAATTAACATTGTGTTTCCGCCTTCTTGTAACATGGGACCTTTCAAACAAGAGTGAAGAAGCATCTCTCGGGCAAGCATGGCAGACTGACAAGGAAACGTTGGTTTTTGTCAGTTGCCATTGCGACTGGGCTCCCTTTTTTGCTGACCATCAGGCGAAGTGAAGCCAGCATGTTGTGCCAATATAAAAATAACATCCTCAGGAATTCCAGAAAATGATATACAATTTGTACTTACTTATGGTTTAGAGGAAAACAAAAACATTTATAATTTTTTACATTATATTTATTGAAAAAGACAGCGAAGACTTAATTTGGCACTAACACTCGACGACACCTTAACATAGGAGCTGCGCGCGGCGGGGCACCGTTGGCAACGTTGGCACTAATGCCAACCATGGCCCAGGCCCAGGAGCGGGGCGCCGTAGCCCACGTGACCGAGGCCTATAGGGGCCGCGACGCTATGGCTGGAAATAAAAAAATAAGTTTGTAAATTTCCCTTCTAAAACAAGCTTTCTACCAAAACATAATCGTTAATTGAATAATTTCTCCATCAACGCAATCACTCGGGTACTTGAAGTAAGCAAATGTAACTCCAACGGGTTCATGAATGTCAGAGCCGACCTACCTACTACCATGAGGTCAGCGTAGGTAGGTGCAGAGCAGAACCCAATAATATATATTATTCGATAAAAAAATATGTATTTTGTTAAATGGTTTAGTTATAGAAATAATTTAAAGTATACCGTCTGTAACCTGTAACAGGGGCAATAAATTATCACATAGATTCTACCCTTCAAACTAGCGTTTGTTTGGCAAGTTTTAAAATAACTTGTATTTAATAATGACTTATAAGAAAGCGCAGCGTGAAGCGGCCCCGACTAGGGGGACAAATTACCTAGTTAGGATCGCAGGGAGTCGATGGGAGGGCCTATATTCAGCAGTGGACGTCTGTGGCTGATATATTATATAGATAAAAACTTGTACATATGTATTTATTTGATATTTAGTACAGTGATAGTTATTGTAGTATACCTAACCCTATGCCAGGCACAGTACAGCTGTTTGTATAGGTCACTATGCTAGAACTTAGCTCGACGACGCACCACCAGCACCACCAGTCTCGGCAAGGGTCGGACAGTGACTAACCCCACTCCGTTGGTTCTGACGTATGCGCACGAGATAAGGATAGCAACACTACAGTTATGTCAAAGCTAAAGAGATTGCAATGTTGGACAATAATAAAGATGAACATCTGAAAACCGTATTTTCTTGAAGTGGCTGAACAAATGTTGTTCAGTTTGAAGAGTAGAATTTATGGTTTAATTTTATGTTCCTTTAACAGGCCACACTCGGTATACGCATATGGTTAGGTATTATACATAGATATACGTCGTTGTTAAGCGTAATTAGAAATAAACACAATGCGTATTGTGATTTTGGCGCGTGTGAAGACAAACTTTTCAATAGAATTGCTAATTCACATGTTTATTTATTGTGATTCATGTTCATGACTTATATACATTTTTATACTCAGGAAAAGACGAAGTTTTTCGGTTGATATGATGATGAGATGACTCTTTTGTTTTTTATTTTGGCTTATTTATGATATGTTAAAGCTTCTACAGCCTAAGGGCCCTATTCATGGCTATGGGACTTCCATGAATTAGACTAACGGTTGTACGATTTCTTTCAACATTTGGCTATTCTTTATCTATTTAAATTACACCTAATGTTCATATTCTCCTGTCTGGAGTCTAGGTCAAAAATAGTAAAAATCTTTCCTGATGGGGGCAACGATGGCGTGGCCTCTAATTAGCTCATAGCCCCCATACAGGCCCGGGCCATGCCCGTAGTACCTATAGCCCAATAAGCCACTGTAATCTAGACTAGCGATTTACCTGATAACAGGAGCGTGTGCGATGGGAGCAGCGATGGCATGGCCTCCGACCAGCCCATGGCCTCCGTACAGCCCATGGCCTCCGTACAGACCATGGCCCCCGTACAGACCCAGACCATGGCCGTAGTAGCCATGGCCGAGCCCGCCGTACAGTCCGTGGCCCAGCCCGCCGTAGCCCAGCCCGCCGTAGCCCACACCGCCGTAGCCGAGCCCGAGGACGCCTCTCTTCTCGTTCTTCTTCTCTTCTGCGCCGAAGACGGCAGCTGCGGCCAGCAGGAGAACGCACAGCTGTGGGGGAACAACTTTGTTGAAACTAGTCTCCGCTTCAGTTAAACTTATTTTCTTTTTAGGGTTCCGTACCCAAAAGGGTAAAAAGCGGGACAATATTACTAAGACTCCCCTGTCTGTCCGTCCGTCTGTCTGTCTGTCTGTTTAACAACAACTACTAAAAAACAGAATAAAATATTTTTTTAAGGGGGCTTCCATACAAGAAACGTGATTGGTTGCGTTAACTTTTCACCTTATTTGTACTATCTGGCGCCATACATTCCAGGTGCAAACTTAACTTAACCTGGCCAGTAAAGATGAGATAAGTATTTATACGGAACTCTCAGCGCGCGAGAACGCACGTGCCCAGTTTTTGAATTTATTTTGAAACTTTGACAGTATTATGCTGTCTGAACAATTTACGTTATAAGCACAACTAAACTTTTTCGATTTTTCGTCGCTAATATGTTTAATTATTGATTAACCCCCACATTAACACTTTTGTAAACCGGATAAAAATATATAACTATAACACATTTTTGGCGTCCATTATGTGAAGTGTCTCAGGAATGAATACAGTTTTCACCGACCAGGGTATAAAATATGTATGTCTAACAATTATATGGCGTTCATATTTGTTTTCATGTTTTCATGAACATTACTGATGCAATATCAGACTAGGTATTATAAAGGCGAATGTTTTTGAGTGTGTTTTGCGTATGTTTGTTACCCCTTCACGCTCAAACGGCTGGAACAATTCTGATAAACTCTCTGGATTAACATTTAACACATAGGCTACTTAATATCCCGTAAAAATAGTGTTTCCGTGGGATGTGCGGGTAGCAATAAAGTAGCGTAATATACTGGACTACCTACATCAAACGTTGAATGTCGGCCCCTATCATTGGCAAATTATTTTCAATCAGCGTAAGTCCTAAGCACAGATCACAAAGTCTAGATAGTAATCTGAATGATTGTTGGGCTCTGTCAGCACATGAAGCTTGGTCGTGACCACCGCTGTCGCAAGCACAGGGTCCCGGGTTCGATCCGGCGCGGCCATTTGCCGACGGCCGCTTGAATTGAGAGAATGCAAAGCAATCACAATGGGCACTGACGCTGTGGGTTTAATGAAAAGGGGTATAAGTCATATATAGACCAAAAACAAAAGGTCATAACTGTATTGTTAGATAATTTATGAAACATGTAATGTCTCATTTTTTTATGTTGGTACACATCACAATTTTTATGTAGACCATTGATACAAAGATCAAAGCTTAAAGAATAATTTAAAAAGGAGTTACCTGGTTGTGTATTGTTAGACTTGAGTTCCTTTACTCCCGGGTTATATGTGACTATTGTCCCTTTTTCATTAGACCCACAGAATCACACTCCAGTTCGGTACTTCGGTAAAAACTACATAATATATTGACATTGTAATCATTATTATACACTATTCCAGTAATCCCAATAGTATTATAAAGAAGAAAGTTTGTGAGCGTGTTTATGTGTAGGTATGTTTGTTACTTCTTCACGCTCAAACGGCTGGACCAATTTTGAAAAATGTTGGTATGAAGGTATCTCACATCACCCTGGATTAACACAAAGGCTACTTTTAATCCCGAAAATTTTAGTGTTCCCGTGGGATGAGCGGGTAAAGCCGCGCGATGCAGCTAGTTAATTGATAAATTATTATAGATGACAATTGAAATGAGTAAACAGCAAACATAATCACTTAGGATTCTTTAAACCTCTTTATTTTATAGTAATGGATGAACTGAAAAAGGGACTTTCGTTTTTTATTTTAGTTTATTTTAGGGCTAGCTTTTTAATTTCGGCTGCTACCAGTTTTCTTTGACATAATTACATTTCCATCAAATAATACATAAATTTATTCTTGACTTGAAAAACCACAAAATTGGTAATTTGATTTCGTAATTAGTTTTAGCCTGAAAGGACTTATTTTTGGTTAGTCGCTTTGTTTGCACCTTATCATTTTCCAGTTAAGTTATTATGTTTCAATGTTATACTTAGCCCAAGTAATTAGTAATGTAGGACTTACGATAGCCTTCATGTTGTCGTGGTCGTGGTAGCACTGGCCCTAGTCGGGAGTCGCCCGCTTTTATACGGAGTCGAGGGCCCCCCAGCCCTAGCCTAGCCTAGACTCGGCCGAGCTACGGACCGGGTACTGTCGGGGAGAAAGGTCGACGAAGACGGAACATTGGATAAGATTAATTCGAATGTTAATCTCAAATTCGTTGCCTTATATACCAGAGTACTCCTTAAAATAACTTGCGCGATAAATATTGAAGAGTAACACTTGAAGCCGGAAAATCTGAATCCTTCAGCAGAGTGCTGAGTGAAACACAAACAACAACAAAGGTCTCTATTTGTCACCCAGGAAAAAATCTCTCTCAATCCTTATCAAGTCCTGCAGACAGGGGGCCATCCCCGTTACGGTAACGGTTACCCGGTTCACTTATTATTATTATTTAGTATCAAGATAATTTATTAGCAATGTCTGGATATAGCAAAAAAATGCCTGTCTTTCGTACTAACCGAAATTAAATCATGCTAAATACTTTGATGAGAGGTGAAAAGAAGGCTTATGCACGAAAATTGCAATTTGCACTACTGAAGAACATATAAAACTGGTGAACGCAAGTTTTTTTTAATGGCTCTATTTTTCTTTGCTCCATATTCTGTTACATAAACTTTATTGTAAATAAACTTCGTCAGAAAGTCAGACGTGATCATAGTAACATTAATTATTATATATGAGTTTAAGCCGTTCATAATAATTCTACCCGTCTATATATTAAAGCCATGTGTTGCTATTATTAAGCGAATTGATGTTATTGATGTCATAAATGGAAGATTTGCATTGAAGTCAATTCAAGACTCCAAAGCGGAAATTGCATTATGACACGAATACTTAAAAAAACCGGCCAGGAGCATGTCGGGCCACGCTCAGTGTAGGGTTCCGTAGTTGCCCATCCTTCACAAAAGATGGGCTTAAAACAGCGGTTTTAAGCCCGAGGTTTAAATTACGAGAAAGAGTTCAAGCTTTATAAAAAAGCTCTCTTCTGGAAGCTATCGATTATACGCGCCAGCTTGAGAAGAATGTTTTAATGCAGCATGGCACTTAACCAATACGTGTACCTAACGTTTGAAGTATAAGGACACCGCGCGGCACTTACGTCATTTTAAAGAAAATTATGAAATTTTGCGATAACTCAAAAACGGCTCAACCGATTTTATTCAATATATAGTTTTCATTGAAAGTACTTTTAAGGCCTCAGTTTCATGAATTTTTCATCATTTTTTGGCGCCCTCTAACTTTTCAACCATGGGAAAAGTTAGAGGGGGGACGCAATTTTTTTTGTTTTTGGAGCGAATATTTACAAAACTGCTGACTTTACCAAAAAATACTGCTTGGAGACCCCTATTATTTTTAAAAGACCTATTCAACGACAACCCACACACTAGAGTTGAAGCGAAAAAAAATTTACCCCCACTTGAGGTGCTCGAGAGGTAACCAAAAAAAATTTTTTTTTTTAGTTTTTATTTTACCGTTTTGTCGGCGTGACACATACACATACTCATACCAAATTTCAGCTTTCTAGTATAAATGATCACGGAGCTAAGCCGCGGACGGACGGACAGACGGACAGACGGACAGACGGACATGGCGAAACTATAAGGGTTCCTAGTTGACTACTACATAATGATGCAATAATGTTCAGTAATGCCTTTTATTCGGGTACACTTTTGTTATACAAGTTTAGTCAGGCTTAGGTAAGTATTTGTATGGTTTAATGTTTCAAGATAACACGAACTTTAATTAACTGCCCGTACTAAAAGTGGCATTTAAGCCTTTCTCCCGCTTCGCCATTGGAGGCTGATTGGCTAACAACGTACAATTTATTTCTAAAATTCACGTAATTTCGAATATTTGAACACAAAAAAAAAACAATATTTAAAAACAAAAATAAATGTTTTCGTTCTTCTGTAAAGTTTCATAAATGTAGGTTAGTCAAAAAAGTCAATCCGGCGTCGACATGTTTCATAAATTTCAATTTTAGAATTTAATTATGTAGTATGTATATATATGTAAGGATGAGGATGGCGGCACACGACGAGCGTTGTTGATAACTTTGAGGGAGGCCTTTGTCCAGCAGTGAACGTCTTTATGCTGATATGATGATGATGATAGATAAGGTACTCGATGAATGTTCCCATGTTCCTTACCCCTTGTGCCCGCGAGTGTACCTCGTGAGATGAATCATGGCGCGATACGGCAGGCATGTATTGTTCGTGTTCGTACACTTGCTGATAAATTAATTATTATTTACGAGTACTCTATGGTTTTGCAACGTTTAATAAGTGAAGTGCGTACCAAATCAGATCCTGCCCTCGAAGGCCGTTCAGAGTAGGTAACTACCTTAATTATTTACTAACATACCCATATTAAACTTATGCTTATATTATAAATGCAATGTGTTTCCAGATTGGTTTCCTTTGATTTAAACTTACACGAGTTTCACACATTTATAACAAGACCACTTTAATTACCTCGACGTTTCGAACGTGATTTTACATTCATGGACCTGCCTACACAAGGGCTTAAATTAGGTCCGTCATTATAACACGGTGCACATAGCAGTATGACAGAGAATGTGCATTATTTATATCCATTTAAGATGTCTTCCACAAAGATAATATCAAACGAAGCTCAGTCATTACCCCGGTATGTGCATCTAATCAAATGGAACCAACACTATGCCCATTCGAGCTGCACCATAACTGGGGCAAACGCGGATACCCCATACATGCCTATACAAGGGTCCACATTAGGTTCGTCATTATATCACGGTGCCACAGCAGTGTGGCACAGAAAGTGTACTATATTCTGTTTTTTTTTAATTAGGCGAGGATAAGGTGCTAAACGAATTGTTAATCCCTATAGCAAGGACTATGAAAAAAAAACTATCTTGCAAAAACTTTACATACCTGCACGTGATTGCGAAATTGTTCCCTAAATAAATCTAACTACCAAATCAGATTACGAGACGGAGATCTTTAGTAAAAGATATTAGAACAATTTTTCGATGTTGATGAAATTTTTACGAAAGGCAATACGTTTCTAAGGCTGGATTTAGCTAGATTCTTTGAATAAAAGTTTGCTTGAATGCAGCCCAAGAGAATTATATTTCCCATTACAAAGCTCGACCTATACTTGGACGGTTATGTTATGACACTGAAAGGGCAAGGTATATATAAGGGTCGTTTTGACCCAATGGGTCAAATAATAAAAAGCTTGTCGCAGGTGGCGCCATTGTTGAGTGTCGTCAATATCACTTTTCGAATTAAGTTTTATCCTTGGTAAACCTAATTTCACTGTGCTGTTTGTTATCAACAACCTAATCATCGGTTTCCGCGACTGTCAAACACTTAAATAAAACCATTTAAACGGTTTATATCGCGTATATTAATTCACTAACTACCTACTCGTAACTATAGCGTAACGGGAGAACTACCAAAACGTCAGGGCGGCTCAAATAATTAATATACGCGATATAATCCGTTTAAATTGTTTTATTTATACGTAATCAGCGATAAAATTTATTTTAGTAAACTAATGTATTTTGTACGGTGTGAACTTTTTGCGTAATTTCTTTCTGTGTATATGTTTGGCTAAGAACGGCGCAGGCGCATTGGGTATTACACGAAATGCGAGCCGGAGCAGGAGACGGTGTTTGTTTCAAGTTTTGTAACTCGCAGGTCACTCAGACCTTATTGTATTGTCTTACTTTTATAATATGTGGTCTGTATTGAACGATCAGGGTATTGAGTTACATAGATCATGCCCGCAATTTCACGTTTGTTTAGCATACTTACTGTATAATAATGTATTTAAGTTTAAGTATGTATAAGTAAATGAACATTTCTTATAAAGTTTGTACACAATTAAGACGTCAATTCATTTATATTAAAGCACTAGCTGTTGCCCGCGACTTCGTCCGCGTGGAATCTTATCTTGAACAGTTTACATCTTTATTATATTATTTTCAGATCTAAACAATGTTGAAATTACGTTTCTTTTTTTGCAAGTTGATGATTTTGATGTTGGTTACTGTAATTCAACAAAAAATAAATAATAATAAATATTGAAGTGCTGCTCCCATACAATAAACGTGTTTTTTTTTGCCATTTTATACGTAATGGTACCGAACTACGTACGGGAGTTCGACTCGCTCTTGGCCTCTTTTTAGTTTTTTTTTTCGGCTAAATTGCTCTAATTACGCGGAATCATTATGAATAATGTTATTAAAACTATCGTGAGACATCTTTACTAATTATAAAAACGGTATAAACTCACGTAAAAATTGTCAGGAACGGCCCGACATGTTTCGAACTCATTTGGAGCTCTTCATCAGGGGTAGCTATCCAGCGTGCGTGTAGCGTGCGCAGAGGGCGGCAAGAAGAGCGATTAAAAGTGCAGTGGGTCGCGAGTCGCGTAGCAGCACGGATAGCTACCCCTGATGAAGAGCTCCAAATGAGTTCGAAACATGTCGGGCCGTTCCTGACAATTTTTACGTGAGTTTATACCGTTTTTATAATTAGTAATCATTATGAACTCAGGTTTCAAGTCCCGCACTCAAAATAAATATTTGATCTTCAAACAAATTTTCAACCCCTTTTTCACCACCTTCTGGGCTGAATTTTCAAAAACGAATTCACTTTTCTTGTATTCTGATAATATGCCCTTATACAAAGTTACAAGTCCTGCGCCCAAAAAAAAGTTTGATCTCAATACAAACTATCAACGTCCTTTTTACCGCCTCAGGGGTTGAATTTTCAAAAACGCTGAAATTACTTTTTTTGATTTCTAATTATATGCCTTTATACAAAGTTTCAAGTCCGGCGCTCAAAAAAAGGTTTGATCTCCATTCCATTCCAAACATTCAACCCCTTTTTAGGGTTCCGTACCCAAAGGGTAAAAACGGGACCCTATTACTGAGACTTCGCTGTCGGTCCGTCTGTCACCAGGCTGTATCTCAAGAACGGTGATAGCTAGACAGTTGAAATTTTCACAGATGATGTATTTCTATTGCCGCTATAATAACAAATACTAAAAATAAAATAAAATAAATATTTAAGGGGGGCTCCCATACAACAAACTTGTTATAGATATATATATATAGGTACAGAACCCTTCATGCGCGAGTCGGACTCGCACTTGCCCAATTTTTTTCCATCTTCAGGGTTACATATATTTTCAAAAACGCTGAATCACTTTTTTGTATTCTAATAATACGCCTCTATTTAAAGTTTCAAGTCCCACACTCAAAAAAATTCTTTTCACCACTTTCAGGGCTGAATTTTCAAAAACGCTGAAATTTCTTTTCTTGTATTCTAATTATATGCACTAATACAAAGCTTAAAGTCCCGCCTCCATTCAAAGTTTCAACTCCTTATTTACCAGTTTTAGGGATGATTTTTCAAAAACACTTAAATCAGTTTTATTTTATTTTATTTTAATACCTATTTACAAAGTTTCAAGTTCCTAGCTTAAAATTAAAATTGAACCCCGAGACAAACTTTCATCCCCCTTTTAACCCACTTAGAGGTTGAATTCATAATGACGTTAAATTAATGTTATTTTGTTATTATTATATATGCCTTAGTCAAAGAATTTGTAATGGAATCAAACTTTCAACCCTTTTTAACCATTTTAGGGGACGAATTATTGAAAACGCTGAAATTACTTTCCTTGTATTTTAATTATATGCCTTTATACAAAGTTTAAAGTCCCACGCTCAAGAAAAGGTTTGATCTACATACAAACTTTCAACCCCCTTTTTACCACCTAAGATGATGAATTTTCAAAAACGCTGAAATCACTTTTGTTCCATTTTATTTGCATAACTTTTCACGAAGTTTAAAGTTCCTAGCTTAAAATTAAACATGAAGCCCAAGACGAACTTTCATCCCCCTTTTAACCCCCTTAGAGGTTGAATCTTTGATGACGTTAAATTAATGTTATTTTGTTACTATCGTATATGCCTTAATAAGAAGTTTCAAGGAATTTGTAATGGATTCACACTTTCAACCCCTTTTTAACCCTATTTAGAGGAAGAATTTATGAAAACGCTGAAATCACTTTTCTTGTATTCTAATAGTATGCCTTTACACAAAGATTCAAGTCCCGCGCTCAAAAAAATACTTGATCTCCATACAAACTTTAAACCCCTTTTTTACCCTTTTAGGGGTCGAATTTTTGAAAAAGCTGAAATTACTTTTCTTGTATCTTAATAGTTTGTTTTTACACAAAGATTCAAGTCCCGCGCTCAAAAAAATACTTGATCTGCATACAAACTTTCAACCCCATTTTTACCACCTTAGGCGATGAATTTTCAAAAACGCTGAAATTAGTTTTCTTTTATTTTATTTTAATATCTTCTAACAAAGTTTCAAGTTCCTAGCTTTAAAAATAACTTGTATCCCATACAAACTTTGCACCCCTTTTCAACACCCTTAGGGATTGAATTTTTCAAAATCGCTTCTTATCTCTAGCCCACGTTATAAAAGTAGGCTACTGTGCAAAAATCAACTCTCTAACATTAGTAGTTTCGGCTGTGCGTTGATGAGTCAGTCAGGACTTCTTCTTTTATATATATAGATTAACGTCTGCTAACGTAAACCAAATGCGAGAGCCATTGAATTTTTTAACCAGTCGCATTAGGTTCGGTGGTCCAATAGGTAGGACGCCCGTGTTGGCCCGGAAAGCTGATGGCGACGCAGGTTCGAACCCTGCCTGAACCGTTACATTTTTAAAATTTTCGTTTTGTTTTATGTCAATTGACAACATTTCATATTTTTAAGACTATCATTTTATTACTTTTCTGAATTCTGCTTAAAAAGATGAACTAATCTCTGTTTTTATTTATTTTCTGAGATGATTATTTATTTTATTATTAATTTATAAAAACATATACCTACTCATTTTAAAATGTGGCAACACCAAAACCAGAACTTAATGGAACGGTTACTTTAGTCGGTTTTCTTATAAAAAAAAAAAACTTAATAAAACTCGGTATGCATCTGTTATCTGTCAACGTCAAATAAAAAAAAAATATTTTTTTTCGCTCTGGTTTAGACAACAACCCTATTCAGCCCGTATTGTCTTAGATTGCAGTTATTTGATGTATTTTCTTATATTTCTTTAAATACAGAAGAATAAATTCAAAGATTTTTTTTAAGGTACACGTCATAAAGCCCTGTCGATCTCTATATTAATTTCCACCTGTTAGAAATATGAAATGTTGTCAATTAATGTTCAATTATATTTTTCCTTTTTTGTTACCAATTGTCTTTGTGATTTCCAATACTTTGATTTCAGATTATATATAATTAAAAAAGGAATTAGAGTATATTTTAGTTAGTTAAATTACCTTAGTTTATACGAGTGGTTAGTATTTTGTACTTGTTGATTATTAAAAGTATAATAAGCATCCGTAAATTTGAAATAAAATTACTAAAATAATTGGTAACGAAATAGGAAAATTTTATTGAACTTTCATTGAAGTCTTAATTTTGTACAAACTTTTTGTACAAAATTAAGTGGTCTCCATGTGAAAAGGGCAAAGGTCTTCAAAATGCTGAATTGTTGAATATTACGAAAATACAGTTTTAATTGAACTACTATAAAAATATATATCTTTTCAGTTTTAGGATTATGATGAGACAAATTTGATTAAGGCTACACAGTAGTTCGCTTCCGTAATAAGACTAATAAGGCTGCCTGTCCACTGGAGCGGATCAGAAATATGACAAAAGGACCAATCACTTTCCTCAGATTTAAATGCATTTCTTTTGGGCTTCACAAAGAGCCTGATTGGTTCAGTTTCTCTGCTCCGGTTCTGTGGACAGGCAGCTTAAAATACTTAAAGCTCTCGAGTATACTGTTAATTATAAAACCGATTTAAATATTATGTACCTATTTACTATTTACTCCAATATTTATTAGATGTCGCGACGACGACGCGGTTAGCGCAGTTAGTAGTGTAGCTGCCTACTGAGCCGGCGGTCCTGGGTCCGTTGTGTGATGAACTCCAATATTTGTTCCTGGGTCATGGATGTTATCTATACATGTATTTATATATTTATGTATATCGTCGTCTAGTACCCATAGTACTTACAAGCTTTGCTTAGTTTGGGACTAGGTCGGTCTGTGTAAGATTGTCCTTAATATTATTTTTTACCTAAAAGTAAATGCTGAAGCCCTCCGTAGGCTCGTGGAACCTTGTTTATAGGTATAAGACAGTTATAATTATTATAAGACCGTTGTGATTAGATTTCTGGAACCCTAGAAAAAAGCCGATCAAGTGCGAGTCGTACTCGCGCACCGAGGATTCCGTTCATATATTGAAAACACTGCACATTTTAATTATCGTATTACCTAAGCGGTTTACACTCATGCACGTGAAATTTTCAGGAACGGCCCGACATGTTTAGAACTCGTATGGAGCTCTTCATCAAGGACAGCTACTCGTACACCGGCGCGGCAACTTTGTCACTGACCAAGTTGATGGAGTAACAATCCCTGATGAAGATGTGTCTCACGAAAGTTTTAATAAGATTGCTGCACTGCATATTACTCCTACGAAAAGATAACCTATACAGATACAAACATATATATATGTGCTGTGCGAAAAAAGGTGTCCATCCAGCGTAATCTCAAACCATAGAAGGTGATTCGATGCTGGTATTGCGTGGGTCCATACGTGTTGAGTGATCCGGGACTGCACGTTACGCAATCATAATTAACACAATAAAATTTAACTAGACTTGGGTTGTATGGTGAACTCCACTTTAAATAACTACTTACCTACTCTATGAGCTGTATGATACCTGGCCAGTCTGTTGCGAAATGACTGAAATATACCTAATATATTTTACACCCCTACAATATCTCCGTCATTTTGAAAAATTTTGAAAATTTGGATAGTGAATCGACAAAAACGATCTAATTATATAATTATCGAATCTGCTTACAAAATTTCACAAATATGCAACTTGCAGGCGTGAATCTCCGGAAAACTGGACATCCGCGGACATACGAAAGCAATTTTGGCCAAGCCGAAACGGAGGCGCTTCACTCGCTCGGTCAATTATGAAAGCTAGGGCTTAACATATCATAATACCTATACCTATCTACTACATATCCTGGTGATTTCGAGAAGTTTCCCCTATTTGAAAGTTGCAACGGGAAAGAACTCCCTTGCCTACTCTTGATGAGGGATTCCGTAGAAAGGTAGAGTTAAAACTATGTCATTACCCAAGTAGCACAGAGGTGGCATAAGCAGCCTTTATTCAGCTTAAATTTGTTGTATAATGGTTGTTTAAGCGCTTGTTCAGTTTGTGCGCTGCTTGGGAAGTACCTAAGAGCCAAAGCACAATTCCTCGCTTTGTGGCACTACGAGTATGTCGCGTCGTACGGCGATGCAATGTCGTGTCTTGTAATCGTGTTTTGGCCCTAACTTTAATTCGATACTGCTATACAGTTTTTTAATCTTCTATTCGCTGTCCAAATACAGTAACTATTTATTTAGCTTACAAAGTATGTATATTCAGCAACCAGTTTATTGATCAGGTTGTCCTTGGACGTAGGCCTCCCCTAGTCTCTTCCACTCTTCCCTGTAACGAGCTGATCTTCTCCATCCTTTTGGTAAGTCATCTTCCCATCTCTTTATTTGCCTTCATTTTCGTCTTTTCCCATTCCTAGGATACAGCTACCTATTTGTAATCAATACCACTCAATACCTAATATATCGCGGAACCTAATGTTCCATTACTTAACCCCATACAAGATAGCGTAGTTTGTTACTATGTAACATTAGCATACATATATAATGTTATATAATAAAGGGTGTAACATTTTACACGTGGAGTGGCTTAGACTACCTACTTCAGCACGTGTGGCCCAATTGTAATCATGTAGATAACCCATGATACAAACCATAGTAAGTAACAATCAATGTAATATCGCTCTCTTCTGTATACACTGTACCTTAGCGTTGAAATTGAAATGTACCCCGTTTTTCACTTTGGACTTATATAGTTGCGAAGGCTCTGTATACCGAGCTCTACTCGCTTGTGGCAAATAGTTGTCCTAAATCATGCTGTTTACTTAATCCGTGGCATGTGACAACCAAATTGGAGTGCTGCTTATATATAGGTATGCAATTGATGTGTCACTGGCTTGATGCGGTAATTTGTAGCGATATATGTGTATGTGAAATGGTTCGGAAACCTTTATATAAGTATACTTACGTGTTTAGATAGGATTTTTTAACAGGAGATTTATCTATTCAGTTTGGCCAGTGGTTCAATTCCACTGTCATCAAAGCGTGAACCTATGTTCGATTTCCGCTAGAGGCAGATACTTCGGGTAAGTAAGTACTTATGGTTATTTAATAATGATGTAGAATCATGTACATAAATAATACACATGAGATAAGTCATCTAAAAACAAAAACCTTCCATAGTAACGTTTTGTAATTAATGGTTTATAAGCGACGTTTGACAACATGGTTGGCTCAATTTGTAGACCTGCCTACTGAGCCGGCGGTCCCGGGTTCGAATCCCGGCCAGGGCAAATATTTGTGTGATGAACTCGAATATTTGTACTTGGGTCATGGTTGTTCTATGTATTTAAGTATATATTTATCTATATAAGTATGTATATCGTCGTTTAGTACCCATAACACAAGCCTTCTTGAGCTTAATTTGGGACTAGACCAATTTGTGTGAGGTTGTCTGATATTTATATTTATATTTATAAGCTCTCTATAGGAATCTATGTTATTTGTTAGGTAGGTAAAGTAAGGCGGGGTAAGACTAACATATTTTATCGTCTAATGCCGTAATAAACTAACAGTGCCATAACTTATTGGACTGCGGCAGTCTTCCCCGGTAGCCTTAGGTATCCCACCTTACATGTCTTGAAAGAGTGGAGTCAAATAGGATAGAGTGAGAAACAAATGAAACTAGATATCCACATGTGAATTGGTTTTATTTTACAATTAAATAAATAACCTAAAACTACGTTAATAGTACGTGTAACATTAGTTAGGCAATAGGTACGCGGTGAATTACTCAAACTTGTTTATCACATCACTCCGACCAACTAAAACATAATGCAAATAAATGCTAAACATCTCCGGTTGTGTAAATGCAATGGCTACCGGAAATGTTCGAGCGGGCGGTCCAAAGGAGGCTGCAAACCTAACGGGATGTGGTTGTGGAACAGCTGGGGCTCCTCCTCCGCTCCCGCTCCTGTGCCCTCCTCACTTCGCCCCTCAAGTACGTGCTGCTGAGGAACCCCGTACTCCTGCTGGGGCTGGACATCCCCGTGCTGGGAGAAGTCCTGCGCGTGCTGTGAGAAATCTTGACCATGCTGCGAGAAATCTTGTCCATGCTGTGAGAAGTCTTGTCCATAGTGTGAAAAGTCCTGTCCATGCTGTGAGAAGTCTTGTCCATGGTGTGAAAAGTCCTGTCCATGGTGTGAGAAGTCTTGCCCATGCTGTGAAAAGTCCTGTCCATGGTGTGAGAAGTCCTGCCCTTGGTGCTGTGAAAAGTCCTGACCATGTACGTATTCGTGTGCATGTTGAGCATAATCTTGCTGTGAAATGTCGTGATTCTGCTGCGAATAATCCACGTTTGGTTGCCCGTATTCCTGAGCCAACTGGTGGTTGTGCAGGTTCTGCTCATACTGAGCCTGTTCTACCTGCTGTTGGATGTGATGTTGCAGCTGGTGTTGGTATTCGTGGTACGCCTCTTCACCGGTGTGGTGCTCGTACACTTGTTGTCCCTGCTCTTGTATGAAATGATCATGAGGTTGCGCGTAGTGAGTTTCTTGAGTGGGAGCAAGATCGGGTTGCACGAAGTGATGACCATCCTGGTGGACCTGGGTCAAACCGTGACCGTGCGGCACAGGAGCCCAGCCATTGTGGTCAACGTGGACGGCCGGCTGCGCTGGCTGCAAGTGAACAGTAGGCTGGGGAATTGCCGCTTGCGTCGGATGCAGGAAAGTGGGCTCGACTGCCACGGCAGGCGTAGGCTGTTCTACGACGCCGTGAGCATGTGGTTGCTGCAGCACGTGGTAGTGGGGCTCCTGGGGACGCTCTAACAACACAGGACCAGCTGAGGCCACCGAAGGTGACAGAGACACTGCTGATGGTGACAGAGGCACGGCTTGTTGAGCAAAAGGTACTAAAGATTGCTGGATGCTTACTCCTAAAGGATATCTAGGATACGTGGCGAAGTAGGAAGTCTGCACGGCGTTACCGGGCCTAATTGCATACGAGTACTGTGGAGCGTAGGGATACAGGGAAGCGACTGGGGCAGGTTGTACTGGAACAGGCGCTGGCAGCACAGGCTTCAAGTGAACATGATTCTGTGGCAAAATGAACTGCGGAGTAGCGGGGATGATCGGAGCGACTGCCGGAGATGGTGCAGGGATGGGACGGGGAATTGCCACTGAAGGTTGAGGGATTGGAACTGGTAGCGTAGGGATTACAGGGACTGCTGGGATTGCATGAGCTGGTAGAATCGGCACCACAGGCCTAGGTGCGACATGATGATGGTGATGGTGGAAATGTTGGTCCGGCCTTGGCACTACTTTGGTGTGAGTGTGATGCGGAAATCTGTGAGCGTAGTTAGGCAAAAGTGGGACTTTATGACCTACATGGACAGGATATTTTGGACTCAAAGGATGATGTAAAGGCACTTTCACTGCAGTCACGGACGCCGTAGGTGGATAGGAAACTACAATCGGCTTCACGATGGAGTGGGTAACATGAGGGATGTCGTGTCCATATTTGTACGGGGGCGCGGAAGAGAATACTCCGCGCTTGTGATGCTTGATCTTCGCAGCTAGTCTTCCAAGGAGCTTGGCTTTAGCTCTGAGATGCCCGTCGCCCGCGGCCACCACCACGCAAGCGCACAACACCGCGATCTGAAACACACACGTTTTCATTGCCACTGACACTTCACTTCAGCCTCACAGCACTGCACTCCAGATACTCACTACTGTAAATCTCATGGCGGCCGGTCGGCGCGAGTACCTCTCGGGAACGGAGTGTGGTGGTCCCTCGCCACCCATACTTATAACTTAGATGGCATCGCATTAGTATGTAGCCGGCATCCTGTTTTCACTTGGGGCAGCCGGACTCTGAATCGTCCTTGCGACGCTTGGACCATTCCTATCGAATGCATCTAAATTCTGCTTCCGAATTTCTTGGCGAGCGATATTCGGTCTCATGCGGTACAAAGAAGGTGCACTTTGGAAGTAGGATTGGCTTGTCTGAAACGTGCTCGTAGCTTGCTGCCGTCATTCTTGTAACAGGCGTGCGGGTGCGCATACTAATCAATCAAGAAACGTAATCGGGAGAAAATTGTAGCGGGACGGAGCCGGACTTGGTTCGGATTTGATAGTTTCGTTTTTATTTGAAACTTTTAACAAGATAATTGTTTACATAAGTCAATGAGTTTTTCTGCCACGATTCAAAATACCTAAGTACTTACTCTTATTACACCAGAAAATCAAAAGATGGCAAAGATGCCTCTGCATTTTGGTTCTAGAAATGTTATGAATAAGTCTAAGATCGATCACCGAATCATATCAATGAAAACAAAAATGTTGGCTTCTAGGTAGTGTCTTGCTACGGTAGGTCACACGCCCTTGCCTACTAAATTACCTACAAAATCAAGTTAAGCTGGTCTTAGCTCAACCCAGATCAACAAAAATATTATATCGGTTTACCCTTGAAATTTCGACAAACGTTTAATCGAATTTCAGTTCAAAGTCAACGCATTTTTTCATTTGATCGAATATTCATTACATCGAACAATTAAATAGTGTATTTTTATAACACTGATTTTTAATCTGTAGAAATATTATTTATTATACCTATACTTTATTTCGCAGTTCTTTATTTCATATTTTATTATTCCATATTTTATTATTTTGTTTTAAATTTTACATTGCAGAAAATCATTTCAGTATTTATCATTCTACAACTTCAATGAATTATGTGAGGAACTAAACGCAATGCGCTCTCGGGCGGATGTGGGTAGATATTATGTTTTATGTGTGTACCCTTTTGTTTACCTATGTCTGCGAGCCGCTTCGTTTTTGGGGTCATAAAAAAAACCCTAACCTAACCTAACCAACCTATGGCTGCGAGCCGTTTCGGTTTTGGGGTCATAAAAAAAAATAACCCTTTTTTTTTTTTTTAAGAGGGGAAAATGCGTTACGCATACCACCAGGGTGCGGGAACAGACCGTGGTGATTATGTGGGGCCCCCATGGCGGCTAATGAGGCCTCTGGTGTACCCACTAAAAACCCCTCTATTTGCCCCTTCGGTGCTATGATGCGAGGCCCCGGGAACGCTTTTTGCACACATCCGCGACCTCGCTAGCGGTCGTCCGAGGTTCGGACACATCTCCGGAGGACTTCAAAGTAGTCCCCCTCTTCCTCGCCAGGTGCGAGCCGACGATCGGCAGGCCTGCCGCTCAGGGACCTTCATGCAGGCGACAGGCGTTCCCGGGCCTGCCGCCCACAGGTTCCCTTACGGGTGAAGAAGGTTGTCGTATGCCAACCGCCGTCGCCCCACGCGCTTGCGGCGCATTGGCTGGGAGGCCGGATCTTCCTCCCTTCCACGCTCCGCTGCCTCCTTCTGCGCCATCACCTCCTCGCAGAAAGAGGCCATCGCCTTCCACGACCTGTCGCTGCCTACCATGGCCTCTACCACGGCAGGCAGGGAGAGGTCGTTCCAGACTGCGGCCACGAGCGCGGTCCGCTGCTCCGCCCAAGCTGGGCACACCGCCAGCGTGTGGTGCGCTGTGTCCTGAGCGTCGCCACACGCGTGGCATCTTTCTGTGGGCTCCCGTCCCGCCACCCTGCACAGGTATTTGCCGAAGCAACCATGCCCCGAGAGGACCTGTACAAGGTGGAAGGAGAGAGACCCCTCTTCTCTTCCGACCCATCTCTCCAGGATGGGTCGGATCGCTCCGATGGTCCAGTGGCCGGCACTTGGCCCCTCCAGCCTTTCCTTCCATTTTCGGAAGAGATCATCCTTGGCTTCGTTCCTCCAAAGTTTGATCTCCTCCGGATGTGGTCGGTTGCCCTGTGCTCGCTCTGCTGCCACCCGCCAGTATACTACCGCAAGGACCTTGGCTTCGAGGTCCCAGGGCGGATTACCGGCCAGTAGGGTTGCCGCCTCGAATGAGACCGTCCTGTATGCTCGAGTCGCCCTATTGGCTATTACCCGTTGGCGTCTGCGCAACAGGGCCACATTTCGGGCGTTCAGGGCCCCCGCCCATATGGGAGCTCCGTATAGTGCCATAGAGCGCACAACCCCCTGGTACAATCGACGGCATGCGCTGCCCGGACCTCCAATATTCGGAAGCAGCCCCCCTAGTGCTCCGGCTGCTACCGCCTTGCGGGCAAAGTGTTCCGTAAATTTCCATCGCCCATCGAGGACAATGCCTAAGTATCGCATCGTCGACTCGATGGCGATGGAAGTTCCCCCGACAACGATCGCTAGACCAGGAGGCGGCGCGTTTCGAGGCCCATGAAAGAAGAGGGCCTCCGACTTATTTAGGGCCACCTCGAGCCCCAGGGCTCTGATGCGGCTCACCACGTGGGCAACCCCCGCTGTTCCCAGGAGGACGGCCTGCCTGTGGGTGCTTCCGCTCGCGGTGACGAGAGTATCGTCGGCGTAGCAGAGTACTCCGACGCCCCGCAGATTGGCACCGCGGAGTACCCAGTCGTATCCGATGTTCCACAGGAGTGGTCCTAGGACCGACCCCTGTGGAACACCGCATGTGACCCTACGATTCGACCATCCGTTTTGGGCCGGGTAGACAATGGCCCGATCGCGAAAGTAGTCCCTCACCATACTTTGTAGGTACCGGGGCACGCCGTGGTACCTCAGCGCTGCCTGGACAGTCTCGAAGGGCAAGGTGTTGAACGCATTCTTTATGTCTAGCGACACTGCTAACATCACCCCGCCCTGCGCGATAGCTTCCTCGGCGAGGACCCTCAGCCGTGCAATGGCATCAATGGTCGACCTTTCGCGCCGGAAGCCGTACTGGCAGTCGTGCAGGTCGGGTCCTACCTCCTCAAGGTGCTTGACGAGTCTGGCAGCGATCACCCGCTCGAAAAGCTTACCCATTTCGTCGAGCAAGACGATGGGGCGGTAGGCTGACGGCGACTCCGCCGGGCGCCCGTCTTTCTGAAGGAGGACGAGCTTACCCGTCTTCCAGCTTCGCGGGAACTGACCTTGGTCAAGGCATGCGCTGAAGAGGGTCCTCACACTTTCCTCCAGCTCTTCCAACGCAAGCGCGAGGACCACGACACGCCCGGGCACTCCGTCGGGACCAGGGGCGCCATTTTTTTGCTTGAGCCTTAAAATTGCGGCTCCAAGCTCTGCTTCCGTGACCGGAGGAGGAGGTACACCGTCCTCATTCCACGGGATCCCACCCATCGCCGGTGGATGCCACGTACCTTTTTCCGGGAGAAGGCCGGACAAAATCCGCTCTAGGAGGCTGGGCTCAAGGCTGCTGGTCAGCGGGGGAGCCCAAGGCCGGAGTTTTGCCCTTACAGTTTTGTAAGGGCGCCCCCAAGGGTCTAGGTCTAGCGTCTTTAGCCACTCCTCCCACGCCACTTCCTTCGCCCGTGCGATATCTGCCTGTAGCTTGTGGCATTTGGCTCGGTAGGCGGCGTATAGCTCCTCCTCCCTGGCTGGGTCTCGCACTCTCCTCCGTCTGCTCCTGGTGTATTGGCGGCGCGCCGCCGTGCACTCGCTTCGTGCAACGCGGATCTCCTCGCGCCACCAGAATACCTGGCGCCGAGGTGTGGTCGGCCTCACGCGGGGCATAGCGGCATCGCAGATTCGGTGGAGAGCAGCAACCTGGTGTTCCGTCTCGGCGTCGATGTCGCCTATAGGCCCAACCCTAGCCTGCCACGCCTCTCCAAGGGCTGCTTCCTGGGCCATCTCCCTGTCAAGTTGTCTCAACCGCCACCGCGGCCCTTCCCCTGCAAGGGGCCGTCCCGCATTTCTTGGGGTGACTGGAAATGTGGAGACCTCGAATCGGATATAGCGATGATCCGAGAGTGTCTCCACGTCCGTCTTCACTTCCCAGCCCGATATACGTCGTGCAAGAGCGGGGCTAGCCATAGTTATGTCCACTATTGACCCTCCCCGTTGTCGCACGCACGTGTCTGTCGACCCCCTATTGAGGATCTGCAGCCCCTTTTCAACCGCCCATTCCTCCAATGCTTGCCCCCTCACGTCTGTCGCTGGAGATCCCCACGCTATAGACTTAGCGTTGAAATCTCCAGCGACAAGCAACTGCCCAGGGCGATTATCGCCAAACAGAGAGCCCACCTCGTCAAGAAATGCCTCGAATTCGGCCAGGTTCCTGTTAGGCGAGAAATACGTCCCGACCACCGTCGTGTCCCCCAGGCATGTTGACACAAAGCCGTGGCCCCTGGTGACATTTTGGTGAGGTGCGGATCCCGTTTGCGGCTGTGTGACCACTGCCACTAGTCCATCTCTGTCAGGTATAGCCTGGTAGGCTGTCAGGTCTGTAGGTATTGGGTAGGGTCCCAATTGTCCCTGGAGGGGACCGAGTATGGTTCGGCCACAACTGCAACCTGTATCAACCACTCCGCCATGCTCTGGAGTAGAAGGTCCTGAGCCCTGGCACAGTGGTTGAGGTTTCCTTGCAGGAATCTGATGGTCGCCATTATGCGACGTTCATTTCCAGGACCTCCTCGCCCGAAACCACTGCGTTGGTGGGCAGCTCCGCATCTTGTTAGGGGACCCGGGGGCCTTCGCCAGCTTGCGTTTCCCTTCTTTTGGGGTCAGACTTGGGTGCAGCGCAAACCTTGCTCCCCATTATGTGGCCCGCTGGTTTACCGGCTACCGCGCATCCAAGACAGTGCGGTTCACCCGAGCACTGAGCGGCCTTGTGGCCGGGCAATCCACACCGGAAACATAAATCGCTCCGGTCCACCTCTGCTTTGCACTGGGCCCTGACGTGCCCATTTTCATGGCAGCGGTAGCAGCGGAGAGGTCTCTGCTCTAGCAATTTTACTTGCGCTGAGATCCATCCCACCAGCAGACGGCCCCTTTCCGCTATCTTTTTGGCTGCTGAGATCGGGCAGCGCACCCACGTCGTGCCCAGGCCGTTAACCCCTCGGCGTACGTCGCCGACCTTTACCAGGTCAGTGGCGCATTCACCTGCGGTGGCAACAGCAGTCACCACCTCCTCAGCAGACCCCGAGTCATCCAGACCTGAGATGCGGATTTCCGCCGTTTTTGTGGGCCTGGTTACCCGCACGTCCCCTTCGCTGAGCTGCTGTTTGATTGCGGCCGCCAACTTGTCGGCTTTGTCGCCACTCGCGGTGCCCGGGATCTCCATGATACAGGCGCCAGTGGCTGCTCGCCGGAAGCGTAAGCCACCCGAAATGTCAAGGTCACTAAATCGGATCTTGCTCTTCGCCTCGGCGAGCACCTTCCTATAGGTAACGCCTCTATCTTCTGCTCCTGGTTGAAGGGTCAGCACTACTGCAGCTGACCGGGGAGGTCGAAGCTTGCGGGCTTTATTCGCCCGCTTCGGCTGTTTCCGTGCCTGCGGCTGATCAGCGGCTTGAGATCTGGCAGCTTGAGCAGCCCGCCGTTTGCTAGCCCTACTAGCTACCGTGTTCCAGCCCTCTTCAGTTGACTTGGGTGCTGGCGGCAGCGGGCGTGGTTCTAGCGGCGTTTCCTCGAGCTGAGTCACACCGTCTCTCTTCTGACTCGTCTTCTTTTTGGTTTTCTGTCCCGGAGTTCCAGGAGCAGCATTGGGCCCGGCTCGTTTGTTCACGGCTTTGGGTGCCATATTCATTACATCGAACAATTAAATAGTGTATTTTTATAACACTGATTTTTAATCTGTAGAAATATTATTTATTATACCTATACTTTATTTCGCAGTTCTTTATTTCATATTTTATTATTCCATATTTTATTATTTTGTTTTAAATTTTACATTGCAGAAAATCATTTCAGTATTTATCATTCTACAACTTCAATGAATTATGTGAGGAACTAAACGCAATGCGCTCGCGGGCGGATGTGGGTAGATATTATGTTTTATGTGTGTACCCTTTTGTTTACCTATGTCTGCGAGCCGCTTCGTTTTTGGGGTCATAAAAAAAAACCCTAACCTAACCTAACCAACCTATGGCTGCGAGCCGTTTCGGTTTTGGGGTCATAAAAAAAAATAACCCTAACCTAACCTAACTATGTCTGCGAGCCGTTTCGGTTTTGGGGTCATACAAAAAAAAACCCTAACCTAACCTACCTATGTCTGCGAGCCGTTTTGTTTTTGGGGTCATAAAAAAAAACCCCTAACCTAATCTAACCAACCTATGGCTGCGAGCCGTTTCGTTTTGAGGTTACAAAAAAAAATAACCCTAACCTAACCTAACCTACCTATGTCTGCGAGCCATTTCGTTTCTGGGTTCATAAAAAAAATAACCCTAACCTAACTAACCTATGTCTGCGAGCCGTTTCGTTTTAGGGGTCATGGAAATGAATGAGTTGTATTACGTCGATGAAATAATATAAATTATTTGATGTTCTGTCTTTAAAATAATCTTTTAAATGTAATTTTAACCATTTAAAATACCTTATACCATTGCTCTAATAATTGTTATAATATGTAATGAATAGTCGATGAAGCCATAATACTCCAAGAGATAATATTTATACTGAATATTCTATAAATCGTTTTCGATGAAATGAAATTCGATGAAAAGTTTGTCGAGATTTCAAGGGGCACCCTATTATATAATTTCTATCTTAGTAATGGGCACAGAGGTAACGATCCGATGTCTTCATTTACTTAAAACTTTTAGTTCCCAATCCGTGCCTGGCGCAGCACATGCATGCCGGTCGCGTCCGCGGTTACCAAATAATACGGCGATCACTTTCCTCGCTCTCACTGTCGATGTCGCAGGAAGCGGGACTACCCAAACTTACGTGCTAATTCGGCTGCCTTGACTCAGTGCTGCAGTGCATGGGATAACGAGTTTTGTAACAAATAATGAGAGAAGTATAATTATATGGGTTATCGTGGGGTAATTATTATTAAACTAAGACAGCACGCATTATACTTTGAAAATAGTTTTAGACAAGGACATTTAAATACTAAGGTATGATTTTTTTATTACGTTAGAAACAGTTTTACAAATTGTAAAAAATATATCTGTTTTAGAACGCATCTCGTGTGATCTCACAGCTGCCTGAGCTGCCAAACAAACGTCACTGACGTCACTTTGACTTTGACATATTTCGCGCAATTTAGTATTTATTTTGTACGATACGCTACGTTAATAAATAAAAAACAATGAATGACCACAGTGGTGATAACGTTTGTAGGATATGCTTTCAACGTCAAGACACTATATTTTCTTTGTTCCGGAAACGAAAAGGCTCGTCTCCTTATGACAAGCTAGTCAACTATACCAAATTAAAAATCGCAGTTGATGATGGCGGCCCATCTTCTATTTGTTTACAATGCCTCACAGATCTGGACACAACTATAAACTTTTTGAATAAGTGTGAGAAATCCAATCAGATACTGGCCAGTAAATATGTCTTTGCTAAAAAAGAAATTTCAAATTTGGAATGCGAAGTCCCTAATACCGATACCGTCGCTTATTTTTCTCAAGAAGAAAGCGTTGATTTGGAGTTAATACAGCCACATAAAGGTAGTCTAGTTAATCAGGGAGTGAAGCATAGTGAATTATTATTAGCAGAATGTGGACAATGTTCCCAGTGTGGCTCAAAGAGGCGGTGCAAACATTGGACGCCACCGGTTGTCCATACCTGCCAGTATTGCGGAAAAGTATTTAGTAGGAAATTTAACTATACACTACATCTGTAAGTGCTATTCCTAAACTTTTAATTACAGTTTTATTTTATTATGCAACCTTAGCAAAATCAGACGTTGGCTTCATTTTGCATTTTGGACATAGAAGTCAGTTAAGTGTTTGTAAATCATACACTTATCTTAGGCATAAGTGACATGAAATGTATATGGATGGATTAATATTTCTCCATTGTGTATGCATCAATATTACAATTTAATTATTATTTTCATCTTTAAGAAAGTACAGACAGTTGCATAGTCAGGCCGAGAGTCAGGCCGCACCAAGCTTCCAGGATTCAGAGGCGGAGGGAACCGGGAAGTGAAATGGGGCCCCAATTTTTTCTTTTAGCACTAGAACTCTTGATCACCTAACTCATTACAGATGATGGATTTAATATTGTAGAATTCTGCCACAGAACTAAAGTAATTATTATTACAAGATTAGCTTTTGGGGACAACTGTAGCATGGATTTTTACCTATCTACCTACAGCTTTTCATTGAGTACAGTGCAAGTTTAATAATGTGAAGTGCTGTTTAAGCAGATTAGAATCACAATCCATAACCATAACATATATGAACTGCTGCTTTTTGTGATTCCAGGAAGCGGCATCTAGGTGAGCGTGACTGGCCTTGTCCTCAGTGCGGGGCGCGGCAGCTGACGCGCTGGCTGGCGGCGCGGCACTGCGGCCCGCGCGCGCGGCGGCCCTGCCCTGTGCCCGGCTGTGAGAAGTCATTCACCACCAATACGAATCTGACCACGCATCTTAGGACTCATAGTGGTATAACTTTCTCTCTTTGTCTTTCTCATTGATACATTTACCCATTTTCATCCATCCAATTTTATTTACCTTGTAGGATGCTGAAAACCATCTTTGATAATGAGACAATTAGCACCTCAATGATAAGATCCTGCGTAGCAGGACAGTATCTAATTCTTGTAAAATTATATTATTAAATATATATTAAAGGTAACTTTTACATTTTCAATATCAGGAGTAGCAAAGGGATTTATGAGTATTGCTGGGATAGCTTTGTTTTCCTGTTTTTATCTTATATGTGTTCCCTGCTTGATTTGATTCTAAAGTTATACTAGTATACTTGTATTGAATTTTTGATACACTACGTATGTGTAGTGTGTACCTATCTTATTCATGTAAAACAGAAAATGTTTAATGCGTTTCAGGTGAGCGACCACATGACTGTGCCGAGTGTGGCAAGAGCTTCTCCTGCAAAAACACACTCAATGACCACATGAGGATACACACAGGTACCACCGTTACTCGTCTTTTGTGCTACTGTTGTTATATTATATCCAACTTTTATCTATTAAAATCTTCCTCTTCAATCACTTTAATCAAATCCTCAAATGACAAGTAGAAGGAGTAGAAGTCAGTCGAAAATAGCATTGTTGTTTCCGCGAGTACAGTAGCTCCCCGGCGGCGCGGGCGCGGCGAGGTCTGCTGCGGTCGCCGACGTCCATACCACGTTGAACACACCGGTTCTCGTCCGATCACCGAAGTTAAGCAACGTCGGGCGAGGTCAGTACTTGGATGGGTGACCGCCTGGGAACACCTCGTGTCGTTGGCTTTTTGCTATTTGGACTATTTTTGTTTATCGTTGCATTACTGTATTCATCACTGTTTCTATAAATAGTATACGCTTTGTTATTGACGTCACACAAGTATTGTTCGGTAAGAAGACATTTTTTGGTCCTATGGTCGCCAACGTCCATACCACGTTGAACACACCGGTTCTCGTCCGATCACCGAAGTTAAGCAACGTCGGGCGAGGTCAGTACTTGGATGGGTGACCGCCTGGGAACACCTCGTGTCGTTGGCTTTTTGCTATTTGGACTATTTTTGTTTATCGTTGCATTACTGTATTCATCACTGTTTCTATAAATAGTATACCTACGTTTTGTTATTGACGTCACACAAGTATTGTTCGGTAAGAAGACATTTTTTGGTCCTATGGTCGCCAACGTCCATACCACGTTGAACACACCGGTTCTCGTCCGATCACCGAAGTTAAGCAACGTCGGGCGAGGTCAGTACTTGGATGGGTGACCGCCTGGGAACACCTCGTGTCGTTGGCTTTTTGCTATTTGGACTATTTTTGTTTATCGTTGCATTACTGTATTTATCACTGTTTCTATAAATAGTATACCTACGTTTTGTTATTGACGTCACACAAGTATTGTTCGGTAAGAAGACATTTTTTGGTCCTATGGTCGCCAACGTCCATACCACGTTGAACACACCGGTTCTCGTCCGATCACCGAAGTTAAGCAACGTCGGGCGAGGTCAGTACTTGGATGGGTGACCGCCTGGGAACACCTCGTGTCGTTGGCTTTTTGCTATTTGGACTATTTTTGTTTATCGTTGCATTACTGTATTCATCACTGTTTCTATAAATAGTATACGCTTTGTTATTGACGTCACACAAGTATTGTTCGGTAAGAAGACATTTTTTGGTCCTATGGTCGCCAACGTCCATACCACGTTGAACACACCGGTTCTCGTCCGATCACCGAAGTTAAGCAACGTCGGGCGAGGTCAGTACTTGGATGGGTGACCGCCTGGGAACACCTCGTGTCGTTGGCTTTTTGCTATTTGGACTATTTTTGTTTATCGTTGCATTACTGTATTCATCACTGTTTCTATAAATAGTATACCTACGTTTTGTTATTGACGTCACACAAGTATTGTTCGGTAAGAAGACATTTTTTGGTCCTATGGTCGTCAACGTCCATACCACGTTGAACACACCGGTTCTCGTCCGATCACCGAAGTTAAGCAACGTCGGGCGAGGTCAGTACTTGGATGGGTGACCGCCTGGGAACACCTCGTGTCGTTGGCTTTTTGCTATTTGGACTATTTTTGTTTATCGTTGCATTACTGTATTCATCACTGTTTCTATAAATAGTATACGCTTTGTTATTGACGTCACACAAGTATTGTTCGGTAAGAAGACATTTTTTGGTCCTATGGTCGCCAACGTCCATACCACGTTGAACACACCGGTTCTCGTCCGATCACCGAAGTTAAGCAACGTCGGGCGAGGTCAGTACTTGGATGGGTGACCGCCTGGGAACACCTCGTGTCGTTGGCTTTTTGCTATTTGGACTATTTTTGTTTATCGTTGCATTACTGTATTCATCACTGTTTCTATAAATAGTATACGCTTTGTTATTGACGTCACACAAGTATTGTTCGGTAAGAAGACATTTTTTGGTCCTATGGTCGCCAACGTCCATACCACGTTGAACACACCGGTTCTCGTCCGATCACCGAAGTTAAGCAACGTCGGGCGAGGTCAGTACTTGGATGGGTGACCGCCTGGGAACACCTCGTGTCGTTGGCTTTTTGCTATTTGGACTATTTTTGTTTATCGTTGCATTACTGTATTCATCACTGTTTCTATAAATAGTATACCTACGTTTTGTTATTGACGTCACACAAGTATTGTTCGGTAAGAAGACATTTTTTGGTCCTATGGTCGCCAACGTCCATACCACGTTGAACACACCGGTTCTCGTCCGATCACCGAAGTTAAGCAACGTCGGGCGAGGTCAGTACTTGGATGGGTGACCGCCTGGGAACACCTCGTGTCGTTGGCTTTTTGCTATTTGGACTATTTTTGTTTATCGTTGCATTACTGTATTCATCAGTTCATCACTGTTTCTATAAATAGTATACCTACGTTTTGTTATTGACGTCACACAAGTATTGTTCGGTAAGAAGACATTTTTTGGTCCTATGGTCGCCAACGTCCATACCACGTTGAACACACCGGTTCTCGTCCGATCACCGAAGTTAAGCAACGTCGGGCGAGGTCAGTACTTGGATGGGTGACCGCCTGGGAACACCTCGTGTCGCTGGCTTTTTGCTATTTGGACTATTTTTGTTTATCGTTGCATTACTGTATTCATCACTGTTTCTATAAATAGTATACGCTTTGTTATTGACGTCACACAAGTATTGTTCGGTAAGAAGACATTTTTTGGTCCTATGGTCGCCAACGTCCATACCACGTTGAACACACCGGTTCTCGTCCGATCACCGAAGTTAAGCAACGTCGGGCGAGGTCAGTACTTGGATGGGTGACCGCCTGGGAACACCTCGTGTCGTTGGCTTTTTGCTATTTGGACTATTTTTGTTTATCGTTGCATTACTGTATTCATCACTGTTTCTATAAATAGTATACGCTTTGTTATTGACGTCACACAAGTATTGTTCGGTAAGAAGACATTTTTTGGTCCTATGGTCGCCAACGTCCATACCACGTTGAACATACCGGTTCTCGTCCGATCACCGAAGTTAAGCAACGTCGGGCGAGGTCAGTACTTGGATGGGTGACCGCCTGGGAACACCTCGTGTCGTTGGCTTTTTGCTATTTGGACTATTTTTGTTTATCGTTGCATTACTGTATTCATCACTGTTTCTATAAATAGTATACGCTTTGTTATTGACGTCACACAAGTATTGTTCGGTAAGAAGACATTTTTTGGTCCTATGGTCGCCAACGTCCATACCACGTTGAACACACCGGTTCTCGTCCGATCACCGAAGTTAAGCAACGTCGGGCGAGGTCAGTACCAGTGCTCCCCATGTGTACCGTGGGAACCGAGAAAGATACCTACACATCGCGCATCGCGGTCGACGCGCTCAGCCAGTCGGTTGCCACACGCGCTCACGGCCGGACGCCGCCGGTCGCGCTATAAAATCACCAAAAAAATGGCTTCGTCGCGAATGAGACCAACGTGTTGCGGGGTGTAAAAACATTAAAGCAACAGACATTTATCCTTTTTTTCTTTGCCGACAGACGATGAAATGTTACTAAAAATTCTTAGAACTTAATAAGCACCTAATACCTAAACGCATTGCATACACTGTTATAATAGATACATGTAATGTTGAATAAATAAACCTACCTACTTAATATAGTTAAATTCATAGAAAAAATCCACTACCTATATCAACAAGTGACAATAATTTACTCACTAAGATTTACCAAATCAGTTTAGTGCGTGTGGTGGGAGAGTGCATTGCACGGCCTTAAAGGGCGTAAAAGTCGGCGTTGTTCTTGACACTTAAGACCTTTTGCAAGGAATGCATTCGCAAAGATGAAACGCGTGATCAGATTATTATAAAACAACTTGTACCTAGTGACTGTTTCGAAGCCTGTAATGCTAGTATTATACAATATGTAACACATTATATATAGGCACCTACCAAACTTTATTTAGTAAGTACCTATACTGTCATCGGGATATATTTAGGTTACTTAGGTACCTACACAGAGAGTTGTTTTTGTTTCAGGTTTCTGGTATGTTCAGATAGAATAGGTAGGTAAGATTCCGATATACCTACTCGGAAATTTAAACGATTTTGATGGTGTGCCGCGGTGCATGTGAATACCTATTTCTAGTAGGTACCTAATGATAATTAAATTTGACTAATAAATTTAAATAAATCTATCGTATTTTCATTTATATTGACTTTTTATAAAATAATTTCTAAGCGGTGTCAACCCTAGCCTCGTTTTGCCGGCACGTGCGGCCAACGACCCACGCGTTCAAGGTAGCTCCATTGTTAAATAGAGTAGGCATGAAAAGCGGTAGGTATTTGCCTTTTTATTCAGACATGGGTATCTGTTCGAAGAACTATTATATTAATCTGTGTCAGTACTTGGATGGGTGACCGCCTGGGAACACCTCGTGTCGTTGGCTTTTTGCTATTTGGACTATTTTTGTTTATCGTTGCATTACTGTATTCATCACTGTTTCTATAAATAGTATACGCTTTGTTATTGACGTCACACAAGTATTGTTCGGTAAGAAGACATTTTTTGGTCCTATGGTCGTCAACGTCCATACCACGTTGAACACACCGGTTCTCGTCCGATCACCGAAGTTAAGCAACGTCGGGCGAGGTCAGTACTTGGATGGGTGACCGCCTGGGAACACCTCGTGTCGTTGGCTTTTTGCTATTTGGACTATTTTTGTTTATCGTTGCATTACTGTATTCATCACTGTTTCTATAAATAGTATACGCTTTGTTATTGACGTCACACAAGTATTGTTCGGTAAGAAGACATTTTTTGGTCCTATGGTCGCCAACGTCCATACCACGTTGAACACACCGGTTCTCGTCCGATCACCGAAGTTAAGCAACGTCGGGCGAGGTCAGTACCAGTGCTCCCCATGTGTACCGTGGGAACCGAGAAAGATACCTACACATCGCGCATCGCGGTCGACGCGCTCAGCCAGTCGGTTGCCACACGCGCTCACGGCCGGACGCCGCCGGTCGCGCTATAAAATCACCAAAAAAATGGCTTCGTCGCGAATGAGACCAACGTGTTGCGGGGTGTAAAAACATTAAAGCAACAGACATTTATCCTTTTTTTCTTTGCCGACAGACGATGAAATGTTACTAAAAATTCTTAGAACTTAATAAGCACCTAATACCTAAACGCATTGCATACACTGTTATAATAGATACATGTAATGTTGAATAAATAAACCTACCTACTTAATATAGTTAAATTCATAGAAAAAATCCACTACCTATATCAACAAGTGACAATAATTTACTCACTAAGATTTACCAAATCAGTTTAGTGCGTGTGGCGGGAGAGTGCATTGCACGGCCTTAAAAGGGCGTAAAAGTCGGCGTTGTTCTTGACACTTAAGACCTTTTGCAAGGAATGCATTCGCAAAGATGAAACGCGTGATCAGATTATTATAAAACAACTTGTACCTAGTGACTGTTTCGAAGCCTGTAATGCTAGTATTATACAATATGTAACACATTATATATAGGCACCTACCAAACTTTATTTAGTAAGTACCTATACTGTCATCGGGATATATTTAGGTTACTTAGGTACCTACACAGAGAGTTGTTTTTGTTTCAGGTTTCTGGTATGTTCAGATAGAATAGGTAGGTAAGATTCCGATATACCTACTCGGAAATTTAAACGATTTTGATGGTGTGCCGCGGTGCATGTGAATACCTATTTCTAGTAGGTACCTAATGATAATTAAATTTGACTAATAAATTTAAATAAATCTATCGTATTTTCATTTATATTGACTTTTTATAAAATAATTTCTAAGCGGTGTCAACCCTAGCCTCGTTTTGCCGGCACGTGCGGCCAACGACCCACGCGTTCAAGGTAGCTCCATTGTTAAATAGAGTAGGCATGAAAAGCGGTAGGTATTTGCCTTTTTATTCAGACATGGGTATCTGTTCGAAGAACTATTATATTAATCTGTGTCAGTACTTGGATGGGTGACCGCCTGGGAACACCTCGTGTCGTTGGCTTTTTGCTATTTGGACAATTTTTGTTTATCGTTGCATTACTGTATTCATCACTGTTTCTATAAATAGTATACGCTTTGTTATTGACGTCACACAAGTATTGTTCGGTAAGAAGACATTTTTTGGTCCTATGGTCGCCAACGTCCATACCACGTTGAACACACCGGTTCTCGTCCGATCACCGAAGTTAAGCAACGTCGGGCGAGGTCAGTACTTGGATGGGTGACCGCCTGGGAACACCTCGTGTCGTTGGCTTTTTGCTATTTGGACTATTTTTGTTTATCGTTGCATTACTGTATTCATCACTGTTTCTATAAATAGTATACCTACGTTTTGTTATTGACGTCACACAAGTATTGTTCGGTAAGAAGACATTTTTTGGTCCTATGGTCGCCAACGTCCATACCACGTTGAACACACCGGTTCTCGTCCGATCACCGAAGTTAAGCAACGTCGGGCGAGGTCAGTACTTGGATGGGTGACCGCCTGGGAACACCTCGTGTCGTTGGCTTTTTGCTATTTGGACTATTTTTGTTTATCGTTGCATTACTGTATTCATCACGGTTTCTATAAATAGTATACGCTTTGTTATTGACGTCACACAAGTATTAGATTAGATTAGATTAGATATTTATTGAATAATAACTTATTTTACAGTAATAATAACTATAGCCTAAGACATTCTACTTGGCAAAAAAATTACATGCGCCTGAACTAGGATTCCCTGTGTTTCAGGCATAAAGAGGACTAACTTATTAACAATTTCTTAAATAAATAATCATTAACACATGATACAATAATTTAGTTCTTATTAAATAGTTTGATAAATTATAGATCGGATACAAAAATATTAAATTAGAATGAATACATGAAAATCAACTTAGAACAATCAGTAACTTCTCTGTATCTTCGTATGACATATTTTGTAGCGCTTCTTGGAGTGTTTTCTTACATTTCGCGTAGCTGAGCGGATATATATCCAGCTTCGTATTAAGCCTACTGTACAGAAGAGGACCCAGCGAAACAAAAAATCTAAAACAGAAGTGACTTCTTCGAATAGTTTTAGAGCAAACAATATCCTTTCGCCGTTTATTAGTATAATCAGTGCTATAAGGGATTGCAGCGTGCTGTTTAAGGACCGTGCTTAGTATAAATAGTTGCCGAACGGTTAGTACTTCACAAGACTTATAAAGAAGATTAGTAGGGTAGAGGAAAGGACGGGAAGTGGATACCTTTAGAATTGCTCTTTGAGCTCTTTCTAAGTTTATTAATGTAGTTTTGGCCAGCCCGCCCCATGAGGAAATGCAGTACGTTAATATCGATTGACATAGGGCAAAATAGACTTGTTTAATTAAATGTGAGTCTGCAAATGAACGCAGGTTTTTGAACACAAATATTAACTTACGTACTCTATTGCATAAAGCTGAGATGTGATATTTAAAAGAGAGAGTATCATCAATTATGATTCCTAAATACTTAATTTGGGTAACTGCGGCTATATCTGGACATTTGCATTGTGTTTTATTGAGGTCCTTACAGTTGTGCGAGTAGAGTTTGGGGTTATTTGGTGTTAAATTAGATTTGCGCATGGAAAACTTTATGTAGTTCGTTTTGTCCGAATTAAGTGTAAGTAGATGCTGTTGAAGCCAGTTATTAACAGTGCTTAAGCCTCGTTGCGCATACGTATAAACTTCCTCTATTGTTTTTGCAGAAAAAAGTAGAACAGTGTCATCCGCGTAGGAAATAATTTTGCCGCTATCCACTTTCAAATCACAGAGATCATTGATATAAATTAAAAACAGTGTAGGGCCTAGTATACTTCCTTGGGGAACCCCAAAGCAAGTGTTTTTCAGGTCAGAGCTGACAACATTGTCTATTTTTATGCATTGAGTGCGCTCATCGAGATCGTTTGCGAATAGTTTGAGTTGGGTGCCTCTTACGCCAATTGCTTCAAGCTTGTGTAGTAGAATGGAAACAGAGACGGTATCAAAAGCTTTAGCAAGGTCCAGAAATATACCTATTGTGTGGTTGCCCCTGACAAGTTCCTGAACTACGTGGTCAGTCAATTCATGGACCGCATCGGCAGTTGACAATTTAGAGCGAAAACCAAATTGGGTTTTTGACAAGATAGAATGTTTCTCCAAATATTGGACAAGTCTATTATTGATAATTTTTTCGAGGATTTTAGATGTCGATGGTAGAAGAGATATGGGTCTATAGTTCGTTATTTCATCTTTAGCGCCGGATTTGTATACAGGAACAATGACAGCTTTTTTCAGACATTTAGGAAAGATTCCTTCTGAGAGGCATTTTCGAAAGACCTGCGTGAGTGGTGGAACCAGGATGTGCTTGTATTGTTTTAAAATTTTATTTGAGATACCATCCCAACCAACCACGGAATCGTCTTTTAAGCCCATAATAATTCTTTCAACCTCTTCTTCATCAGTATTTAATAACACAAATGACTTTAAAGTACTAAAGTTGATTGAAGATAAATTATGAGGAGGAGCAGGCAAATCTCTCTTAACTTTTTCTGCTAGGTTTTTCCCTATGTTTACGAAAAAATCATTTGCGTTATTGACAGATGTTAATTGGGATGAGTGCGAGTGTAATAAACCCGAAGACGATTCACGTTGTTTCGTCGTATATGTTAAATTTTTAATACACTTCCAAATTAATTTACTGTTTGTACCAGCCAGTTCTAAATGTTTTTTATTGTAGCTGGTTTTAACTTTTTTGAGTAAGTCATTACAAAAATTTCGATATCTTTTGTACGCTAATTGCAGTACTAAATTGGCAGGGTTCGATTTGGCCTTAGAATGTAGTTTATCTCTGTGTCTCATACAGCGTATAAGACCGGGAGTAATCCACGGCTTAATATTTAAATACTTATTACCTATACATTTTTCTATTGTATTGCTACATATTGCTTGTTGTACACTTTGAAGCAGGTACGACATGCAATAATTTGCGTCAGCAGAATTGTAAACGGGGGCAAAGTCGATATTGCATAAATCGTCTTCAAGTTTGTTTACATTTAATTTTGTGATTATTTGCGGGCGAGTTTTATGAGGTTGTTTTTGAAACAAGGTCAACAGGCCAGCTCTGTGATCGGTTACGGTGGAGTTAGCAATTAGTGCGAGAGCCGGGAAATCTGATTTAAGCATGATATGATCTAAACAGGAGCCACTTTGATGAGTTGGAAGCGTGTGTGCTGGGAGTAAGCCATGAAAGGAGCATAAGTTGAGATAGCTCTCAGATGTGGAGTCATTTTTTCCTGGGAGAATGTCAATATTAATGTCTCCTATCAGTATAACATTTTTAAATGACTTTAAATTACTTAATGTTTGGCCTAGAGAATCAGTGAAAATGGTTACATTTTTAAAAGAAGGGGGTCTATACAAAGCTAATATTGCTAAATCTGATCCTATTTTAATTAACAGTCGATTACATTCTAATATATTGGGTTCTTCAACCGTGACACTTAAATTATTTCGAACGTAAACTACTACCCCGTCGTTTTGGTTGTAATTAATAGTACTGCTAAATATATTATAACCTGTTATGTTAGGTAAATTGCTATATTTACCTAGCCAACATTCAGTCAAAACAACAACATCGCTATTTATACCTAATCTTTGTTGAAAAACATTAAAGTTATGAAAATTTTTAAATATACTTCGTATATTTTGCGTTAGTATGGAAAGCGGATTACGACCTGGGCAAATATATTGTTTGCATAATTCGACATCACAGGCTTTAGATTCGGATACAGAGAAGTTATCTAGGTCAGAAAGTAAACTATCACTCATATGTACACGTACTAAACTATCAAGAAAAAAAGTTCAGAAAAGGATAACTTAAAGAGGCGCTCTCAGGCGCCTTCATAATCTATTGAATTTTGGTACCTTTTTTCTGCCATTTTTCTAGCTGGGCATTCAGGAGTCCCGGTTTGGTGATTACTCGGCTTCTTGTAGTGCAAACATGTTGCACATTTTGGTGGTTCTGCCTTCTTAGAGCACTCCTTTATTGCGTGCCCTAGATCTCCGCAATGCCCGCAGGTACTGGTGTCCGTCTTACATGATTTCGCCGCATGACCATATTGCTGGCATTTGTAACACCTTGTGACGAGAGTAAAATCCCTTACAGGGCACGACGACCAATTGACAAAAACTCTGTCATTATTGATTAGGACCTTACGAATAAAAGCTGGGACTTCAATGATGTAGTTGCAGTTTTCGGCGTCCTTCTTCCCCGATTTGTGGCTCAATTTGGATGAGGATAAAAACTTTTCCAGGGTCAGGTCTTGAAGTTTGTCGGCTAGGTTCTGCTGAAAGGTACATTTAAAAACTTCTGCTTCTTGCATAGCTGCGGGCACCCCGACAACTACTATTCTGGGCTTTCGTTTCTGAGGCTCATCCACAGTGAGGCCCGATGTTGTTAGTTGCTGCAACTGCTTGAGTTTTAAGATATCCTCCTTGGACTCAGTACTGATAATAACGCCACCATTTTTCACTTTGCGCATCCCTCTCACGTGCAATTTCATTTCATCAGGCCTAATAATTTGTTGAACGAGGGATTTTGTTTCCTCGCTCGATTTTAATTTGTCGGTCGGGTAGATAGCTACCGAGCTGACGTTAGAGGGCTGGATACGACTACCGGTGTTTTTCTTGAGCATATCCGCAAACGAAACTTGCCCGGGGCAGGCTAAAGTGGACTCTTGTATACATTTCTGTAATTCCTGGACGCGCAGAGATAGGTCAAGATTTTCCTTAAAGGTTTTATGGGAGTTATAGGCCTGGATAGCTTTTTGTTTTAGAGACTGGTACTCGATTGCCATTTGCGATGATGAATGGCCCACTTTGCGGCACAGGGTGTTAATCTTGGATTTCTGCTCAGAGTTTAATTTACCTTCCGAAGCTATGTTGCACACTTCATTCAGGTAGGTCTCGATGGTCTTCATCCATGCTTGGAGGTCCGTGGTGGCCACGCACGCCAGGGGCTCCAGCTCGTGCTGTGCGCGCGGCTCGGGCGGGGCGGGCGGCGCGGGCTGGTCTGGTGGCGGCGTGGGCGAGGGCGGCGGGCTGCGGCGCGTTAGTCCGCTCCGGTTAAATGGACTACTTGGATCCATTTTTCATACACTCCGTTAATGATTACAGTCTAAACATTCTCACTAGCAAGTACTATGCCGTGACACAGATACTTGCTTCCGCGTAACGTAAAGAGCTAGGTCACGTCTTAAAATGATTATATATTTATTTTTATTAAGTAATCGACACGTCCGATCGGTATGACGACTGACGGAAAATCAAGTATTGTTCGGTAAGAAGACATTTTTTGGTCCTATGGTCGCCAACGTCCATACCACGTTGAACACACCGGTTCTCGTCCGATCACCGAAGTTAAGCAACGTCGGGCGAGGTCAGTACTTGGATGGGTGACCGCCTGGGAACACCTCGTGTCGTTGGCTTTTTGCTATTTGGACTATTTTTGTTTATCGTTGCATTACTGTATTCATCACTGTTTCTATAAATAGTATACCTACGTTTTGTTATTGACGTCACACAAGTATTGTTCGGTAAGAAGACATTTTTTGGTCCTATGGTCGCCAACGTCCATACCACGTTGAACACACCGGTTCTCGTCCGATCACCGAAGTTAAGCAACGTCGGGCGAGGTCAGTACTTGGATGGGTGACCGCCTGGGAACACCTCGTGTCGTTGGCTTTTTGCTATTTGGACTATTTTTGTTTATCGTTGCATTACTGTATTCATCACTGTTTCTATAAATAGTATACCTACGTTTTGTTATTGACGTCACACAAGTATTGTTCGGTAAGAAGACATTTTTTGGTCCTATGGTCGCCAACGTCCATACCACGTTGAACACACCGGTTCTCGTCCGATCACCGAAGTTAAGCAACGTCGGGCGAGGTCAGTACTTGGATGGGTGACCGCCTGGGAACACCTCGTGTCGTTGGCTTTTTGCTATTTGGACTATTTTTGTTTATCGTTGCATTACTGTATTCATCACTGTTTCTATAAATAGTATACGCTTTGTTATTGACGTCACTCAAGTATTGTTCGGTAGGAAGACATTTTTTGGTCCTATGGTCGCCAACGTCCATACCACGTTGAACACACCGGTTCTCGTCCGATCACCGAAGTTAAGCAACGTCGGGCGAGGTCAGTACTTGGATAGGTGACCGCCTGGGAACACCTCGTGTCGTTGGCTTTTTGCTATTTGGACTATTTTTGTTTATCGTTGCATTACTGTATTCATCACTGTTTCTATAAATAGTATACGCTTTGTTGGAGCGGAGCGAGCGAAGCGAGCGAAGCTCCCATGGATCGACTCGAATGGACTTTGTAACAATGCGCAGATCTCAGCGAGTTCTCAACCGATTTTAGAAATTTTTGTTTTAAAATGCACAAATTAAATTTCGCTAGGTCGTGACGAAGAGAAAATTTAGAAAAAAAAAAAAAAAAACCGCTCCAACTATGGTGCAAGCGTAGCCGGTGGCTGACTCTGCATCGACCTAGTTATTGACGTCACACAAGTATTGTTCGGTAAGAAGACATTTTTTGGTCCTATGGTCGCCAACGTCCATACCACGTTGAACACACCGGTTCTCGTCCGATCACCGAAGTTAAGCAACGTCGGGCGAGGTCAGTACTTGGATGGGTGACCGCCTGGGAACACCTCGTGTCGTTGGCTTTTTGCTATTTGGACTATTTTTGTTTATCGTTGCATTACTGTATTCATCACTGTTTCTATAAATAGTATACCTACGTTTTGTTATTGACGTCACACAAGTATTGTTCGGTAAGAAGACATTTTTTGGTCCTATGGTCGCCAACGTCCATACCACGTTGAACACACCGGTTCTCGTCCGATCACCGAAGTTAAGCAACGTCGGGCGAGGTCAGTACTTGGATGGGTGACCGCCTGGGAACACCTCGTGTCGTTGGCTTTTTGCTATTTGGACTATTTTTGTTTATCGTTGCATTACTGTATTCATCACTGTTTCTATAAATAGTATACCTACGTTTTGTTATTGACGTCACACAAGTATTGTTCGGTAAGAAGACATTTTTTGGTCCTATGGTCGCCAACGTCCATACCACGTTGAACACACCGGTTCTCGTCCGATCACCGAAGTTAAGCAACGTCGGGCGAGGTCAGTACTTGGATGGGTGACCGCCTGGGAACACCTCGTGTCGTTGGCTTTTTGCTATTTGGACTATTTTTGTTTATCGTTGCATTACTGTATTCATCACTGTTTCTATAAATAGTATACCTACGTTTTGTTATTGACGTCACACAAGTATTGTTCGGTAAGAAGACTTTTTTGGTCCTATGGTCGCCAACGTCCATACCACGTTGAACACACCGGTTCTCGTCCGATCACCGAAGTTAAGCAACGTCGGGCGAGGTCAGTACTTGGATGGGTGACCGCCTGGGAACACCTCGTGTCGTTGGCTTTTTGCTATTTGGACTATTTTTGTTTATCGTTGCATTACTGTATTCATCACTGTTTCTATAAATAGTATACCTACGTTTTGTTATTGACGTCACACAAGTATTGTTCGGTAAGAAGACATTTTTTGGTCCTATGGTCGCCAACGTCCATACCACGTTGAACACACCGGTTCTCGTCCGATCACCGAAGTTAAGCAACGTCGGGCGAGGTCAGTACTTGGATGGGTGACCGCCTGGGAACACCTCGTGTCGTTGGCTTTTTGCTATTTGGACTATTTTTGTTTATCGTTGCATTACTGTATTCATCACTGTTTCTATAAATAGTATACCTACGTTTTGTTATTGACGTCACACAAGTATTGTTCGGTAAGAAGACATTTTTTGGTCCTATGGTCGCCAACGTCCATACCACGTTGAACACACCGGTTCTCGTCCGATCACCGAAGTTAAGCAACGTCGGGCGAGGTCAGTACTTGGATGGGTGACCGCCTGGGAACACCTCGTGTCGTTGGCTTTTTGCTATTTGGACTATTTTTGTTTATCGTTGCATTACTGTATTCATCACTGTTTCTATAAATAGTATACGCTTTGTTATTGACGTCACTCAAGTATTGTTCGGTAGGAAGACATTTTTTGGTCCTATGGTCGCCAACGTCCATACCACGTTGAACACACCGGTTCTCGTCCGATCACCGAAGTTAAGCAACGTCGGGCGAGGTCAGTACTTGGATAGGTGACCGCCTGGGAACACCTCGTGTCGTTGGCTTTTTGCTATTTGGACTATTTTTGTTTATCGTTGCATTACTGTATTCATCACTGTTTCTATAAATAGTATACGCTTTGTTGGAGCGGAGCGAGCGAAGCGAGCGAAGCTCCCATGGATCGACTCGAATGGACTTTGTAACAATGCGCAGATCTCAGCGAGTTCTCAACCGATTTTAGAAATTTTTGTTTTAAAATGCACAAATTAAATTTCGCTAGGTCGTGACGAAGAGAAAATTTAGAAAAAAAAAAAAAAAAACCGCTCCAACTATGGTGCAAGCGTAGCCGGTGGCTGACTCTGCATCGACCTAGTTATTGACGTCACACAAGTATTGTTCGGTAAGAAGACATTTTTTGGTCCTATGGTCGCCAACGTCCATACCACGTTGAACACACCGGTTCTCGTCCGATCACCGAAGTTAAGCAACGTCGGGCGAGGTCAGTACTTGGATGGGTGACCGCCTGGGAACACCTCGTGTCGTTGGCTTTTTGCTATTTGGACTATTTTTGTTTATCGTTGCATTACTGTATTCATCACTGTTTCTATAAATAGTATACCTACGTTTTGTTATTGACGTCACACAAGTATTGTTCGGTAAGAAGACATTTTTTGGTCCTATGGTCGCCAACGTCCATACCACGTTGAACACACCGGTTCTCGTCCGATCACCGAAGTTAAGCAACGTCGGGCGAGGTCAGTACTTGGATGGGTGACCGCCTGGGAACACCTCGTGTCGTTGGCTTTTTGCTATTTGGACTATTTTTGTTTATCGTTGCATTACTGTATTCATCACTGTTTCTATAAATAGTATACCTACGTTTTGTTATTGACGTCACACAAGTATTGTTCGGTAAGAAGACATTTTTTGGTCCTATGGTCGCCAACGTCCATACCACGTTGAACACACCGGTTCTCGTCCGATCACCGAAGTTAAGCAACGTCGGGCGAGGTCAGTACTTGGATGGGTGACCGCCTGGGAACACCTCGTGTCGTTGGCTTTTTGCTATTTGGACTATTTTTGTTTATCGTTGCATTACTGTATTCATCACTGTTTCTATAAATAGTATACCTACGTTTTGTTATTGACGTCACACAAGTATTGTTCGGTAAGAAGACATTTTTTGGTCCTATGGTCGCCAACGTCCATACCACGTTGAACACACCGGTTCTCGTCCGATCACCGAAGTTTAAGCAGCCAGCACCCGAAGAATGCAATTTACATAAGAGGCTCCAACCATTTATGTCTAAGGTTATAAGTTTTTTTTTATAACGGCACAACTACAACATAATGGCTCCACTTCGCCTGATGGTAAGCAAAAAGGGGAGCCCAAGTCGCAATGGCAACTGACGAGAAAACAACGTTATATATAATAGATTAAATTTAATTAAATATATTATGTTATATTCACTTTTAAACGTATAAATATGAATATGGTGTGTGTACTTTTTAGGTTTGATTTATATTCATTTTAGTCTAAATTTTAAACCATTTCTTTTTCTCTTCCAAAAATTTGCATGCCACTGCGTGACTAACAAGATAGTTGGAGCACAATATTTATTATCTATAAGACCTTAAATTATGTACCCTATCTTGAGCAAATAAAAAACTTACCTATGACTTATGACATGCTGGCCCGAGAGATGCTTCTTCACGCTTCGTTAGAAGGGTCCAAGTTATAAGAAGGAGGAAACACATGAGCCGGCAAGGAGTTCCATATTATAAGAGTTCGGCAGAAGAAGGAATTGCCAAACTTCTTGGTACGTGTGAGAATATTCTCCACGGTGAGGCGATGACATCGCAAACTGGCACGTGTGGTTCTATGACGGAAAGGGGAGGGTGGGAAAAGAGAAAATAACTCTTCAGAACACTAATTAAATTAATTAGATCAATTAGTGTTCTTTTATATCACTAACAAAAATGTGCTCCTGAAGTTATCATTTGGAGTGGGCTGTTATATACGTTATGAAGTGTATGTAACTTGAATATAGGTGAATGGAATGGCAGCGATACTTTTTATTGTGATCAAATTTTGAGTTAGTCGATACCATTGCCGCTGAGCAACGACATTGCCTTAATTTTACTTCCAGGCGTTAAATTCTACAGTTGCCTAGTCTTCGTCTCGGATAATTGGTACACGACACATAAGTTCTCTTAAATACAATACTCACCGCAAATTACCTGGTCCCAGTACATCCATAATAAGAGAACTGCATTGATAGTGGTCGTTTTTCACCGTCAATTAACTAGTAAACGTTTAAGTAGTTTCAGATATTAGTCTTAAATACTAGAACTACCTACTCCCCAAAGTTACTTCCGCAATACTCCTAGGCATCAAACCTGACCAAATAGAAATAAGGGTCGAATAGGCGATTAACGTCTTGATTGTTTATTAATTTGTCAGGCGTCAAGCCCTACATCTGCCCCGTTTGCGGCAAGCGGTTCGCGACCAACAAGCTGTCGTCCCACATGGTGTCGCACACGACGGCGCGGCCGCACCCGTGCGCGGCGGCGGGCTGCGCGCGCGCCTTCAAGTCCGCGCGCGCGCTGCGCCTGCACGCCGCCGCGCACGCGCCGCACGTGCGCCACGCGTGCGGCGCGTGCGGCGCCAGGTACAACCACCGCCAGTCGCTCAACAAACACGTCAAGAAACACCACGCCGAGGTCAGTTAACAGGCTTTTCTTAAACATGCAATGAAATATCGTCATAACGTGCATCAATCCAGGCTTCGAAGTGTCAAGTTTCGGGCGGAACAATTTGAGAGATCTGTAAAGGAATTTCATACAAAATTGAAGGCCTAGGCCGGAAAGTATTTTTTTTAAATTTTAATGTAAACATGGCGTCGTGTTCATGAACAGGCTATACAGCTGAAATATATTTTTGATTTTTTCTTCTAGTGGCTGAATGGGTATCGGACCAACAATATCCGCGTTATCCACGACCTATTACACACGAACTGATATTAAGACTACAAATCTGTATGATTCAATGTGTTGATGAATAAATTTAAAATACTGTCTATATGTAAGTCATCCAGAGACCATAGACAAATATTAAAAATTCTCTGCCTTTATTTTATTTATTATAGAAATTAAGATTCTTATTATCAGGTTGTGTATAATGGCCCTAATATTGAACACTACACACGTGGATGACTTCCGAAAAAAAAATGGTGGGATTGGAGGGAAAACTATAAATACTTTTTTTTAAATGGCGTCTGTGTTCATGAACTGGCTGAACAGCTGAATTATGTTTTTTTGAGTGGTGTATTTTTTTATTTCATTGCATATGTTTGAGAAAAGCACTATACCTACATGCCTTAGCCGTGAAATGGGCTTGCCGGCTTCGTATCACTATCCGGCCTCCCTTACGGTCGGCTATCTATACCTACTCAGCCGAAAAGCCCTTATTTCCCAGCGTCTGCAGTAATGTACTATTTTGTGGTCATTTTTACACCTTTTATTATCAGCTGGGTTATTATTAGGTACATTATTATTGTTTTAGCATGTCATCAATATTCGTCAAACAGGGTAACCAATTCTCCTCCCATATGCTCTATTATTCAAGCATTTCTACCGAAACCACATCTTTGCACATCTTTGTAGTCGAAAATGCTTGTAGAATTTGTTCAAACTATAGAAGTCTAGAGCGCTATTTCGAGTGTATTTTCAGATATCACTCCATAACCATGTCTCAAGTGTATCTCAGGTATATCGCCTTTATCTATCATGTTTGCGATTCCAGTTGCACAAAATGCATTTAACTACAAGGTCAAGTTAAGTTTGCGCCTGGTATCTAAATATGGCAATTAATTAATTAATTAATTCGTATGTATTCCTTTGAACCAATAAAAACTTTTTTTATTTATTTATTTTTTATTTAATTGAGGCGCAAACCTAGTTTTAATAAGATTATCAATATCATGTTATTGTTAGTCCTAAACCACTGTGTAGAGTAATAGTAATGGCTCCAAACGGTTCGTGTAATGTAACACACGGCTGCTGCCCGCCAGTTCCTGGGGTGAACTTGGCTGGACACGCTACCGCGTGTCTAGATAGTTTAAGTTATAAATGTTGCTTCACAGTGCTGACATAACTTTTTGTTGTTTCAGAAACCCATTACCACGGAGGACATTCAAACCGCGCAGAACGATATCTGAACGATATGAACACGTGCTCAATAACCAAAGAGTTAGCAAAGTTCCTATTATTATTTATGCAACACTAATTTATTAGAAAAAACTGTCAGAAAAAGTACGCGTTCAAATCGCACGTGGCCGCGATTTGGTCGGTCAAGGTTGCCGAGAACAGCACTATACCGAGCCATTCTTGTGTCATCTGGTAAATTATTGTACGAGTACATAACCTTAGTATGTATTTTTAATCTGGGGTTAAATTCTGTTTCTAATTATAGCCCAAAAAGTTGTTTTTTGCTTACGCCCTATTGCGGATTTAGTGATACCAATTTATTTTACTGACAATTTTTTGGTACGTTGAAAGTCATTGAATGCCACTGATGTAAACAAAGAGAAAACCGAACTAATTATTCTGCAAATTTCAAGTAATTTTTGCATAAGAAAGCTAAAACTATACACAGGGATGAAAATCAAGTTTTTGAAAAAAAAATTGTCAAATTGCTACTGACATTTTATAATGCATAGGTATATATGAAGTATTGTAGAAAAATATTTCTTTCAGTGTGAATACGACGTATGCACATTATTGACGTATGAAGCTATATCAGTAAAAGTAATACGGTACTGAATGTGTCCTCAGTTTTGTGCTTTATTTACTTTTAAATGATAAGTTTTAAAGCTGTAAAGTTGTATTCTATTATATTCCATTGTAATGTAATGTCTTGCAGATAAAACCATTTTTAATTACATGAAAACAAATTTGGCCATTTCGATTTTTTATTGCGGTATAAGAACCCTATTCTATTTCCAGCCCCTCGAGCATAACTGGCATACGCGACTTTTTCCCGCGCGAGATAATTACCCGTCTCTTTCTGTGCAGTAATGTGAGAGAGTGACGGGTAGCGCTGTTTCGCGCGACAAGAGTCGCGAAGCATAGTTATGCTAGACGGGCTGAAGTGATTTCTGAATTAACACAGGTCGTAAAAAATTGGTATATATACCAATTGTTTGATTACCTTAGAGTCATAGTCATGGGGGGCAAGTGTAAGCAGTGCGTAAGCGAATGTGTTTGCGCACACTTACCTACTGCGTATTACACTTGCCCCACAACAAGATCCTATAATTTCGACGCTGTTGATCTGGGATAATTGTACTTTCAGCAGCTTATTATTTCTTGTATACCTACTTAAACTACACTAGAAAGGTACGAAGAAGATTCGCAGATCCTTAAGTATGTTGATTATATGATTACAAGTGAATACCTATGTTACAAAATACGTGTAAGTATATAACTGTCAATTATACAACTAAAATAATATGTAATACCTATGTGTTTATTTTGTCCTTTAATTACTTATGACTTAATGTTTGAAAAATAGTAGTGTACACCTTTAAGAGAGTTATAGTTTTTTTCCCAAAGTAAATCAAATCCTTGTTTCGTTATACGACTATTTAGACTACCTGATAAAATTAATGGAGATATTTTCACTCGATATGTGTCTAAAAGAGCCGTTAGAAAGAAGTAAATTTTAATCACTTTAGCAACAGCCACACATAGTGACAACTATGTGTAGGTATTAAATCATCGTGTTATACCTACAAACACCATGAAATAATTGCATTGAATAATTATTTTACTGTAAGTGTATATTTTGAAGTGTTAGTGACATCTATCGGTGTCGGAGCACTATGGAACAATCGAGGCTTGATCCCAGCGAAGGGATGGAAGGTTTGAGCAAGAGCTGCGCTTTTTGCTGCACCAACCTTGCAGACAACTGGGTCATTGCACTCCGAAACGTTTGGTTTCTATTTCGCCGGACCTTCACCCACTATCTGCAGACGGCCGCGTGACGCCCTCCTAATCGGATTTCACACAGAAACCAATGAAATCGATTTTCGAAACGTTTATTTAGAAACTTAAATTACAGCTACAGCTAAGTATAAAAATAATGTATAACAATGCGCCTTACTAACTAGAAATCACAATTGCGTAACATTGGATGTGGACTCCGACTGTAGTCGGCAATAAATAACAAGGATTATGGCAGGGGCGCTTTGACCTTCATTCCCAAATTCCCCGATTCTGATCCAGATTTACGTGGATATTTTGCTTTCAGGTACAGGCCATATGACAGAAATGTTGAAAAGCGTTGTTCTGATTCCAATACGGGCCTTAATAACGGACTTCAAACAAGTATTACATTCTTAGTTTGTCAGAATCTTCGTTTTTTTGTTACATAGGCACTTCCTATTGATTTTTTACTGTATCTAACATCTGTGTATGATCTGTGACTAATTAAGATAATAGACATAAATTTTTCAATATGAATCTTCCGGGTACATTTTGAATTTGGTGATTTGAGAGTGTGGTCGAGCGATGCGGGACCTAGGCGCGTTTAGGTTTCCTCTTGACGTGGAGCGCGGGGCGCGGGTCGTCCTGGCGGATGTCGGTGGCGCGCAGGAACTTGCTCTCGTAACCTGTCTCGCGTATCTTCGCGTTGGGGCTGAGGCGGTCGGAGCGCTCGTCCTCGTGCGCGCGCTCGTCCTCGCCGGCGCGCTCGTCGTCCCCCGCGCGCTCCGACTCGTCCGCGCGATATGGGTCGTCGACTAATCGCTCTTTGTCCTCCCTCAGGCGCTCGTGGTCGTCCGTCCGCCCCGAATCGTCGGAGCGGCCGCGCTCGTCGGTCCTTTCGTCCTCGCCTATCCTTTCAGGGTCCTTCAGCAGTCGCTCGTGGTCGTCCAGGAAGGGTCCGTCGGCGCCGGGCGCCTGCTCGATTCTCGCGAGATCGGAGTCCTTGGTCGGTGTCGGCATGGTAAGCCGCATGAAATATTTCTCTTCGTCGGAGATTTGGCGCTTGTTTCCGTAGTAGTCATAGTCACCGGCGGCGTACGCGTCATCTTGATCTTCATCCTCATGTGTGGCACGCGTGCGGCGGGACTTCTTGCGGCGCTGGCGGCGGCGCGGCGGCTCGGTCTGCGCGGCTGGGATAGAGTTCTCGCCGTCGTTGTCTTCCTCCTCCGACGAGGGCTCTGCGCTCTCTTCCTCGTCTCGGTCGGGCCGCTCCGGCCGTCCGCGGTTTAATTTCTTCGGGTGTTTTTCTCGGTATATCGGGGGCACTCTCACGGTGACCGTGTCGATCTGGCCCGGGTTGTGTTCCGTGGGCGGTAGCACCCTCGGACGCAGTGGGCGTCGCGGGTCTTCCGTCGTCGTAGTCGACTCCGCATCCTCATCATCGCCCTCGGGTAGCGGCAGCGGGACGCGCTGCGGCTGTTGGCGTTCATCGTACTGATGTGGACGCTGCTTCCGATCGTCGGCTCTCCTCTGAATCTGTTCGGCGAGATCGCGGTCTCCGAAGTGCACGCTGCGGTAATCGTTTGCGGGTAGCTTCTTCTTTTTCTTCCTTTTGACTTCTACGTTCGGGGGCGGCTTCTGTTTCTGTTCCCAAAAGGCATCGACAGCCGTGCCGAACTCGCGCACAGCTTTAGCCCGGTCGCGGGACTCCTCCGCGGCCTCGTAATCGTCGTACGCGGGCGCCTCCTCGGCCTCCTCGTCGTCGTAGGCGAGGTACTCGTCCTCGGCGAGCTGCTGGGGATTTACCTGGTTGGCGTCATAAGTGCGGACCCGGTGCTGTTGGCCGTTACGCACGACAAAAGCGTCGACGAAGACGCGCGGCTGGCGCGGCGGCTCGCGGGCCGGCAGGCGCGCCGCGCGGGGTTCGATGGCGATGGGCGCGATCGGGGCCTCCTCCTCCGCTTGCTGCAGCTCCTCGGCCTGTGCGGGCGCGGGCGGTGCTGCTGATGCGGGTTGACGATTAAAGTTGAACTGCAGACGGAGGTTGGACTGTATAGTCTCGAGGTTATCCTTGGGCGGGGGCGGCGGAGGCGGCGGCGGCGCGCATGGTGACGGAGTCGTCGGGTTCGCTCGGGGCTTGGCACATGGTGGTGGAGGTGGCGGCGGTGGTGGTGGCGGAGGTGGAGGCGGAGGCGGCCTAGGTTTCGGTCGCGGCGCCGCTCTAGGCTTTGGACAAGGTGGTGGTGGCTTCGGTTTCGGCGGCGGCGGTGGAGGAGGCGGAGGCGCGACGGCGCGGCAGGGTGGTGGAGCCGCGGCTCGTGGTGCTCCGCATGGTGGCGGAGCGGGCGCAGCCGGTGCGGCGGGCGCGGCTAAAGGCAGGTCTATCCCGGGCACGGGAGCCAGAGGCGGCGGGAACAGGGCCGCCGCCTGCGGTTGTTTCCTCGCCACGTTATAACCCAGCGCATCCGCCAGTCCACGGAATACGATATCGCCGAACGTTCGCTTCTTCCTCACCACCGGTTCGTGCTCGTCCTCTGATATCGTATCATTGCCGATCACCGCTACCGTACCGTCGTCTAGTGTCGCCTCGGTCACGTTACCATCTTGCACTAAAGCTACGACGCTTCCAGAAGTTTCGTTCCTATTCCATTCGCCTCGCTCACTTAAGGTTTTGGTCCCAGTGTCGGGGTCACAATATGCGCTGGCGAGCAGCAGCAGCAGTACGGTTGGCCGCATGGCGCATGGTCGAGTGTCGCGCGGGTCGCCGCGCGCGCCGGTTTTGTCACTCAGGCGCCGCGCGCCGTCACGCGCCGGCGCGCAGATGCTGGAGTAAAGTGACAGCCTGACAGGATGCGTGAGAAAGTTGGAAACAGTCACTTTACCCGTGCAGATATGACTTTGGTCATAAACATAGGTGATGAATAAGGGAGTTGTAGAGATCTAACCCAGAGGGCTTTGCCCAGCAGTGGGACTAACGGACTAACTTAAAAAAGAAACAAACACTGGTAATTACTATAAGAATATTACAAAAAGTTTCGACAAATAAGTAGGTAGGTACAACGTTTGTCTGTGTAGTAAAAGACGCAGTATACTTATGCGTCTAATCCCTTTTACCACCGTGCCGTGACAATATGATATGGAGTACTTATTTGTAGTTCGACTCTACTGCTACTGGTAGGGATATTATTCCGCTTACCACTAATCCATCCATACTTTAGCTATCCATGTAGGACTAGCCGATTTTTTCCATCAATCTTTGCTAAGTCGCCTGCATAACTTTTTCTAGCCTGCCCCCTGATAGGAAAATATATTATTTTCCCCAACGGTTTGCCTTTTTTTAGGACACGTGAATTTATTTCCTCAGTTACCATAAGGGAAATAGTAAACCATGAGATTTTCTTCATCCAGGATATTCTTTGCCTGGCATAGGAAGCTTGAGTCATCACCCTATGATGTGAGGGAGACAAAGCAATGCTAGGATAAAACATTTGATTGTTGGTATTTCTAATCAGGTTGCCGGTAAAAGTTAAATGTTTCAACCACATTTACCTTGTAATAAACGTGGAGTTAGTACAATCAAATCATTTTCACAACGTTAGATCGTTTCAAAATAATAGATCAGTCAATCATTTTCAATTGATTGTAAAGCGTTGCATTAGTTTTTATTGAATTATAATGCCCGTGGTGTGCCAATGAGAAACAACTTCAACGGAATAATATAAGACTGGGTTGTCGAATTGAGACAAGGATCAAAAATAAAAGAATTTCTGTTCTAAACATCTCATCATCAACATCAAAGGTGGACTCTTGAAAGAGGATCTGAATTAACTGACATCGCGACAACGTACCGAAGGCGAAACGCGATAGACCAAACTTAAGAGCTAACTATGTATATACCAAATTATACAGTAACGTCAATAGTACGTACAGTATATTGATGATCAAATAAACCGTCTTTTTTTTGTTTTGAAAAACACACAGATTCTCTGCTAGTCAGTATGTTTCTTTTACGAGTAGGTATGTATGTTCCATGATTATTAGATCCCATCAAAAACATAAATGTTAAATTAGAGCCAAGTTCTCGCATGCAACGTTGTCGACTTCGCCGACAAAAGAATTGAGATCTATATGGGCGCCAAGTTCTTTGCCCTAATTTTGGGTGTGTGTGTGTGTGTGTGTGTGTGTGTGTGTGTGTGTCTGTCTGTGTGTGTGTGTGTGTGTGTGTGTGTGTGTGTGTGTGTGTGTGTGTGTGTGTGTGTGTGTGTGTGTGTGTGTGTGTGTGTGTGTGTGTGTGTGTGTGTGAGAGAGAGTGCCATCTTACAAACAAAGAAAGAATTTTCCAAATCGGTTAATAAATGACGGAGTTCTGAGGCAACAAGCATAAATAATAATAATAATAAAACTAAAAAATATCACTGTTTTTGATTTTTATATGTGTACACACACAATTACCAAGCTGAATGCCAAATTTCATCTTTCTACGTCACCTGGAAGTGGGTTAGGTTTTTGATTACTAGTGAGTCAGTCAGTCAGTCAGTGATAAAAATGCCGTTTTTTGGACGTCAATATCTCAATAACTATTTCATCTACATTTATGAAATTTGTGGTTCTAGTTGTTCTCAGGGACTTAAATACATAAGCCAAATTTCATTTTTTTCTGTTGAATAGATTTGGAGTTATTGAGGGGTCAAAAATGGCTCCAAACGGTTCGTGTAATATAACACACGGCTGCTGCTCGCCAGTTCCTGCGGTGAACTTGGCTGGACACGCTGCCGCGTGTCTAGATATTCAATGACGGCTGGATCGAGTTGGAAAATCTTTTTTTTTGGTCATGGCTCATGAGGTAGGATCTGGGTCTGTTATTAAGATCTTGGATAAATCGAGGGAATTCTTAAAGTACTATAGGCACATGGCACACCTATCGTGATTCGTGTTTTTTTACTCATTCATTTGTTCTCGGAAAGCATCATTTGGTTTTGTTGACGTCGGTTATATTTTGTTTATACATATTTCGTAACAGTATTCTCCAAAACAGCTTGGCATTTCGCGACGTTTATAATTGTCTAGGATTAGACTCAGTGCGTCAAGGCTCTAAGGCAATTAGAAGCTATAGAAATGGCGATAACATTTATAATCCGTAGCGAGTCACGCATCTACCCACGCCTCGCATCTAGGTCCGAGACCTTTCATTTCGCCATGGTATAATAAGGTTGGTTGATAACTAATTTACTTCGCGCTTTATAATTACTGCTATTGGCATAGCCACCGCAGTTTGATTGGCCTCTCGTCGACTCGTTTGATCATCGAATACAGAAACTTATTTGAAACGCTAACGGTAGTGTATATTGTATGTTGTTGTGTTGTTGATCAATATTTGGTAATTATATAGCACCGATTACTTTAATATACTAATGTTTTTTGCTCATTTTGCCTTCGGGGTTGGAGTACAAAAGGCTATGATGAAACGATTATCTCATTTTCTGTGTTTGCTTTTGCGACAGACACTTAGTGTATGGAGTAGGTATGTTGTATTGATTTATTAAATTACTTTCTATTTGTAATACCCAACTGCATTGACGCAAGTACCTACAGTTAGATCTAGGAATGTCAATCAATCGCATGGATATTATTCCTTAAAAAATCTGCGAATGCCAGTTGAAATTATTTGAATTACCTACTTATTCGCAAAACTCCTGTATTGCGTAGGTAGGTATAGGGTTCCGAAGCCTAGCTTGATGGACGAGGATAACGTTTATGATCGAGCATACTTGCCCAGAAGATGCCTGTTCTGTTAAATAAATATTAAAGTAAAATAGATACTATAATAATCCTGTTAAAAAATAATATTTGGAGAACCCGGTTGCGTAAACTTTGCACCTCATTTGTATCTGGCGCCATACGTACCAGTTACAAAAGCATCCTAAATCACTGTAAACTATAATATAAGGGATGAATAAACCTGTAAGTTCTAACTGACTTACTCAAGTTGCATTCTTGCACCGTGAACCGGTGACCGTAATATTTCGTAATACTATTTATTTTCTTTAAGCAGTATTTCTAAAATAGCTATTATTTACAGAAAATGTATAATAGATTTACACTAAAACCCTATCTGTTTAAGCCAATACACTTAAACTGAAGCGCCTAATCTTGGACACGAGACTACTTATTGGGTTTCGGATTTCGCTTGCAAAATTTGTGTAGGCGGTTAATGGTAATAACTAACTTGGTGACAATGTTGTGTTGTATTGTACAATAAATATCACGTAAAATTATACTATTATATAACATATTGAAAATGAAAAATATTTAATTAAAAAAACAACGGCCCACAACAGCTAGGATTCCCTATGATACAGAACCCAGTAGGGTATCAAGGAAACAGACACATCCAAATGCATACAGAGTTAAAACTTAACGACTATAAGTAACTAGTAGTCACACAAAGTATATAGAAAGACAGACAGACAGTATATTATATAGGGACGATTTTTCAGATAAAGGTAAGATATAATGTAATATTTGTTTCTCAGGAGAATCATTATCAGAAAATGTCGTGTTGTGTACCTAGGTACTTAAAATGTTCTGTGCTTAATTCATAATTATAATCTGTTAGCGTTTTTCTTGTAATACGATTTTAAAGCAAATAGTGAACAGTTTTTAATACGGCATCTTGATGCTTATCTAGGTAGCTAAACTTTATTAATATCTAATTGACCGACGTTCGAGAAAAGGCAATACAGTGGCTAGCTCTAATTGCTGATAAAAATATTGCAGGCGTTATATAGTAATTCAGGCTTCAGCATACAAGAACTCAAGTGTTTTGAAGTCTTAAGGTCATTGTCAGTTCAAAAAACATAAGTCGTTCCTTCCGGTGGTCAAAAGTTACGAGCTTCTACTTCTACACGATGATTTTTAATCGGTGATCAGGTACCAACTTTTCTAACTAAGTAATTGATGGCGGTGACGTTAAGTCAAAATTACATGAAAACAAACTTTTATTTTTCAATGATAATTTTTATTTTGAAACCAATTTTGTCTTAAGTTCCTTGTCACCCTACTAATCTGTATCTGTGAGTTTACAACCTCTTTAATAATTTAATGGCAATGAAAATTTATTACTTGTCATTACATAAACAAAAAATAACTTGTCGTTACATACCTAGAAGATTTTGTCAAATTTCCCGCCAAAGCAATGGCACGACCTAGGTGTCGTCTTCAATAATTTATGTAGGATGACCATGTATTTATTGGTTATTTGTTTTAATTCTGTTCGCAATTTGACGGCAGCACCTGGTAGCTACCGTAATACATGATAATAATCGCACATTGTTCCGGTGGCCGTGCGTAGCGGCTAATCGTACGATCTCAACGGCCATGTCTGCAGGGAGCATCAGGCCAGATATTGGCCCGGTATTGTGATATCAAACCGGGTAAGCAAGCTGAAGTGGCAATGGGCGGGGGCACGTAGCTCGAAGGACCGATGGCCGTTGGGGCAGAAAGGTTATCGAGTGGAGACCACGTACCGGCAAGCGCAGTGTAGAACGACCACCCGCAAGGTGGTCGGACGACCTGGTTAGAGTTGCGGGGACTCGCTGGATGCGGGTCGCTGCTATCCGGCCCATGTGGAAATCTATTGAGGAGGCCTGTGTCCAGCAGTGGACGTCCTATGGCTGAAATGATGATGTGATTGGCATGTCATCTCTTCGGAGTTACCAAATACATAGGCTAATTGTGTTTCTAAACCTGATTAATTTCCAAACATAACCTTTTTACCTGAAATTTCAGTTACAACATTTAAGATGATCCATTTAAGCCTGCATTTACACAATTAAGTTTAAACAGATTAATAATAATTAAAACTTAATCTGCCTTTCTTCATAGCGATAAGTATGGGAACCCATTTTACCCAGTTATTGCGGCGTTCGTGGCCTCACATGATTAGCGTTCCTTAACGGTATAGTGTGATATAATTGCCGTGACAAATGGTGGCGGGGCGCAAAAAATGCGCACACGCCAGTAGGGAAACCATGTTGTTGAAAAATACGCCTTGCGATCAACTAATTAAGTACGAATGGATTCCACCACCTTGTTATCATCGTCTTAATAATTACGTAAATTGTTATGCTACATAAATATAAAATAAATATATCTGGGCCGGTCCCGTGCCGTCTGCACAGCGGCCGCATGAATCGGGGGGCACGGCAGTGCCCCCGCCAAGTCGAGCGCGAAGCAAACACTGCCGTACCATCCTTTACTGGAACCATTTCGCCGCATTTTCAGGCCCCTATTTGAGCACCTCTGGATAAGACCAGAACGCAGAGATTTTCGTCATCCAGTAAGCTATAATCACATACTTAAAATCCAAAATTTCAAGTCTGTAGGTCATTTAGTTCCGAAGTTAAGCGAAAGCAAAGTTTCGCATTTACGACACTCACTCACTCATGATCATCAGTAAAGAAGTAGTACTTCCCATAAATTCAGAGAGCTGAAATTTGGTACAGAGTTAGGGTTTAATAGCCACATAAAGCGAAAACTATAAAAATTGGCCAAGTGCGAGTCCGACTCGCGCATGAAGGGTTCCGTACCATAAAACAAGTTTGTTGTATGGGAGCCCTTAAATGTTTATTTTATTTTATTTTTAGTATTTGTTGTTTTGTTGTTATAGCGGCAATAGAAATAGATCATCTGTGAAAATTTCAACTGTCTAGCTATCACCGTTCTTGATATACAGCCTGGTGACAGACGGACGGACGGACGGACGGACAGACGGACGGACGGACGGACGGACGGACAGCGAAGTCTCAGTAATAGGGTCTCGTTTTTACCCTTTGGGTACGGAACCCTAAAAACTAGGATAATCGAAGATCTGGAGTACTCTGATTAGAAAACACAAGAGCCCAACCAAACTATTAGAGATCGACGTGAGATCGACATACCGCCTTTACAAAAAATATTCAACTTGTTGTGTTCGGTTGGCCGCCGTCGCGACTGATCGTCTCTCCTGATGATGGATCGCGTACCGATTCGAAACATGTCGAGCGTTATTCGATTTCTACGACGTGAGTAAACCCGTTTAAGTGTTTTAATATTCAACTTGGTGGGCCGCTTCATTTGATGTCAAAAATCCAAGGTCTGAAGTATTTTGACGACGCGTTTGGCTCGGTTTGTAAACACCTGCCTACTGAGCCGGCGGTGCCGGGTTCGAGTCCCGGCCAGGGCAAATATTTGTGTGATGAACTCGAATATTTGTGCTTGGGTCATGGTTGTTCTATGTATTTAAGTATATATTTATCTATATAAGTATGTATATCGTCGTCTAGTACCCATAACACAAGCCTTCTAGAGCTTAATTTGGGACTAGATCGATTTGTGTGAGGTTGTCCGATATTTATTTATTTATTATTTATTTGATGAAGAACCCTCAGCTGGTCTCAGCTGTATTAGAGATATGGTAATGCCCCCTTCTACTATTGGTACATAAAAAAATCGACTGTCATTGCAAAAATCCAGCGTAGTGGGATACATCTAATTTAATCTAGCCTATAGCGTCCCACAGCTGGGCGGGTTACGTATTAAAATCCCGAAAGTTCATAATACCTACAGTTGAAATACCGATGGTCAAATTACCGAAAGTTCAAAAAGCCGATATTCGATAAACCGAAGCTCAAATTACCTATTTTCAGAAAATCGAAAGTTGAAAATGTCGAAATTTCATAATCCCGAAATTTTTAAAATCTCTAAATTTTATAATCCCGAAAGTCAATGAGCACTTTAAAAGTGTCAGGACACTAAACTAATCTGACTTTTCCGTGGAACCGATCTGCTCCGGTGCTGCGGGATGTTCAGCCCCTCCGCCCTAGCGTAAGAAAGTGCGGCACCTACGCTCGCCTCCGCAGCTTCGGCTTTTTGGTCACCTTCGGCAACCAGCCTCAGCCGATGCGCCTCGCTTGATGCCCGCACTTTCTTACGGCGGCCGGGGGCTGCCCTCCCTCCGCGCCTCCGGGCTTTTATATACACTCTAGGGTTAGGACAGACAAGACCACGTGGAATCGGGGTTGACAGCTTCGGTTCTGTGGCAAGTCGATTAAGAAAAGGAAAGAGTCCGGGAAAGTGGAAAATTAAGTATGACACTAAATATTCGATATTATAAAATATTCTGTCATGGACTGCCAACCGAACCGAACTTGTCTGGAACCGAAGCTGTCAACGCTCGCCTCCGCAGCTTCGGCTTTTTAGTCACCTTGGGCGACCAGCCTCAGCCGCTGCGACTCGCTTGATGCCCGCACTTTCTTACGCTAGGGCCACAGTATAATAAAGAGTACTAACGTACTAGGGCGGAGGGGCTGCACATCCCACAGCGCCGGAGCAGATCGGTTCCACAGAAGAGTTCACTTATAAATAGTAAGTATAGTAGTAGGCAAGTAGGTTACGTAATTTAGGTTAATATTCTTTGTATAAAATAAACATTAGAATCTGTAAGACTACAGAAATACGAGATAATTCTCGAGAGTTTAAATAATATTCTGGATTACAACCTTCAGGCAGGATCATAGTCTTCGGGATTATAATTTTCGGGATTACAGTCTTCGGGATTACATTCTTCGGGTTTACAGTCTTCGGGATTATAATATTCGGTATTTCATCCTTTCGATCAAACGTTCTTTCGGGATTTTAAACTTTCGGTCAAATAAACATTCGTCATTTTAATTTTCGGCCTTCCCTCCATATAGGTCTTATGATATTCGGTATTTTGAACTTCGGCATTGTAATACGTACCCGCTGGGCGAATGCCTCCCCTTCTGCTTTTAATACGCATATAAATAAAATTAAAGGAAAACTCTGGACAAGACTAGACTGGATTTTATACTTATACTTACAAGTTTACAAGAAGAAATAGTCGAACGATTAACTTTATTCTACTCGAACATTACACAAATTAAATAAACAAATTACACGAAAATATTAATTTCGCTCAAAATTTGGTCAAAATATAATGCATTGGACTAAGAGTGGCGGTGATACCCGCCGCACACGTCGCTAGATGGCGCTGACTGTATTTTAAAACGCGCCGTCGTTTGTTTTTCCGATAATCTTATATGGCGAAGTGGCAACCGGCCGCGTTACAGTCGTTTACGACATTCTTCTACTGCGCTTGGAAACGTTAGCTAGGGATTAGGAGGGATTATTTGCATTTCGTTGATTTCGCTTATTATTTCGTGAGGTTTGCTAAAGTGAATTAGCAGGTTGTTATAAAACAATATGCCCACGTTTCTACAAAAAGAAGTGAAATCCCACCAAAAACATTCTGTAAAAAACTAGCCAAGTCTCGATGGAGCTGCTTGTTTATCTCTAAAAAGTAATGAAATCTAGACAAAGTCATACCAAGTCTAAGGTTCCTTACTGCGATTTCTTTATTATTATAGTTAATGTTGTGTGACTTGGCCGTTGAAGGGTACACAAGGGTACAAAACCAGGTGCTCCATGACACCATTGCACCAATCTGTGGCCAGAACCGCTATAAGTCAATTTTGTTTACACGTAATGTTATATCTGTTGTAACTACCTATGTTTGTTAAGCGAGATAATAGCCCATACTGGTGTACCCTTCAACGGCCTAGTCACACAGCATTAACTATAATAATAAAGAAATCGCAGTAAGGAACCTTAGACTTGGTATGACTTTGTCTAGATTTCATTACTTTTTAGAGATAAACAAGCAGCTCCATCGAGACTTGGCTAGTTTTTTACAGAATGTTTTTGGTGGGATATTAATTTAAGTTTAACAATTCCAAGTAATGACTTCCAACGAAGTAGGGACTAATACAGAAAAGTAGGTACATTATATACTTAAGGCGGTGAATTATTGCACGTCCCAGGTGACAGGCATTTGTTGCCCGAACCGAAGGTGAGGAAAATTTTCAAGGCTAATGTGGTATAACTTAGCATCTTAGCTATAAATATTTAAACAAGATCAAGTGGTATTTAAATAATTATGTTTGTTTGCACGAAAATGCCATTTGAACTGGTTGGTTGGTAATCTTGCACTGGAAATTCTAGATAATTGACATTTACTGTGATTTATGTAGTTACCTTGAAAACAGCATAGCATCTTTGTTTAGATTTAGCTAATTATTAAATTGGACCGCTGCTAACATATAACAGTCTATATCAATTTTCCATTGCCAGACGACCTACGCGATGTCATTATTTAAATGTGTCCTTCTAAGGGAAATTATGTCTACATAATCTACATGGATAGGTACCTGTGTCTATCTATCTTTGCCGCCCCAAGTAAAAGACCAAGTACCAGGGCACCTTCACTTATTTTTTAGAATACTTGAACTGAATAAGAGGTGCAAGTCATGTAGACTCTGTATTAGGGGAGCACAAACCCACAAACGGGAATGTCACCAACGCCACAGGAGTGAGTGGGAGAAAGTCGTGTGATAACTCAATTGACTCAAACAGTTACCAGACTGACGGTTGCGGGGTTAAACCCGATAACTCAAAAAAAAAAGTGGTTTCCGAAATAAGAAATCTTATGCACAGTATTATTCTTAATTCCTAGTTCAGTCTTTTTTTTCGACATATCATGTTTTTCCGCGCTATCCTTGAGACTTAAGTGGCAGTGGGTAGGGCATGGTACTTTTCTTGAGTGGCAACTACTGATCTAGTACGGAAATGCCTAGGGGCTTCAAGGTCCAGCAATCTGATCTGAACTTGAGGAAGCTGTTGGATGATCCGGTGCAGGAGCGGCCGTTGTGGAGATCCTTAGGGGAAGTCATAAGTAGTACAGTAGAGGACGCCATACGGCTGATATAATGAGAGTGACGTTTGACCCTCATGATGGGTCCAGAAAAAGTACGCGCAATGTACAGTTGAATTTATTATTGAAAAAGAAAATTGTCATAATTATTTCGTCACTCAGGAATGAATATTTAATCATTTTATTAGATTTAACTAGTATCTAGAATTCTAGATACTAATTAAATCTAAAACTTAAACATTTCTAAAAACGAATAACAAAAAAGAGAGCTAGGCTAAAAACCGCGTTGCCACGTTAAACACGATAGACCTTTGCATTACAAAGGACCCGGAACGAGGCTCGAGACCTAGCTGCCTGTGCCAAGCGCCGCCATTGGCGTATTTATGGGGGGTGGCCGGGTGGGCTGTGCCCACCCCAATATGGTCTAGTGCCCACCCCAGGATTTTGGGTAACCCATAGAAATTCATGACTTCATCTCATAGGCCAGGGCCAGGCCCCACCCAGGCCCTGCCTGAAAAATAATCTTAGATACGCCAATGAGCGCCGCCCCAGCTCCAATAAAAAGGTTTTGCCCTCCGCACACCGACTCCCGACGTCCACCGCAAATGGGACGAATTTGTAGTTGGAGAGTCCCGAGGGAATTACTTCTTGAAACAATGAATAAGAATACCTGTAATTACTAAAAGTTTGAATTTTATTCGGTTCGATTGGTTACAAAATCCGACTGTAAGTCGCCGTGTCGCGGAAAACCAACTTTTTTAAACCAATAACACCTATGGTGTGGTAAGGCGGTTGTCAAATAATTTCAATGCTTTGTCACACTAAATTCTATGGATTGTCCTCGCAGAACATAGTGCATGGCGACCACACGCTGCCTTCCTGATGCGCTGCTTTGCATGCCGCCGCTCGCCAGCTGCTTCCTGGCCGGTTGATTGCTTGAGATACTTTTTTCTTAATGTATGTCAACTTTACTGTATTGATAAAACTGTTCTGCATGTAGAAGAGCAATACGCTCTGTAAATCTAGAGCCGCTATATATATATATAAAATCCTTATGAAATCACTTAATACAGGTCTAACGAAAAGATATACTAGATTGGGGGGTAATCAATGGTTGACTGGTAGAGAATGCCTCATTGCATTAAGTCGGCCATTACATTTGTAATGTGCAATAAAGTTTAAATAAATAAAATCTTCTTTCAACACAAGTCGGGGTTAGTTTACCAAATGAAAATAAGTTTGTAATCTCAATAAGATATTCTATTGTAATGTAACTATTAAATTGTCTCCGGGTCCTTTTATTTACTTCTATTACATGTTTATTCTTATACAGCCAGCCAGATCCATCCCCGCCTCTAATACATGTCGTAAACCAATGTAGAGACTCGTCGGAAATCCAGATGTTTACTGAACCTGAAATTCTGAAACAAATAAAAAAATTAAAGTCTGAAAAAAGTCCTGGAGCTGATGGTATCACAAACGAATGTATTAAGATTGCGAAAACCCTACTATTGTCACCTATCACGACTCTATGGAACAAAATACTGATTGACGAAACTGTGCCACACTCATGGACAAAATCCGAAATAATATTGCTATATAAAAAAGGAGACCCAGCCGATATAGGGAACTATCGACCGATTAGCCTCATGCCATGCTTCTACAAATTATTTGCATCCTGTCTGCTCGAAAGAATACGCCCTAACATTGACGCGCACCAACCCATCGAACAGGCCGGTTTTAGAAGTGAATTTAATACAGCAGATCACATTCAAGTAGTCGATATGATGATAGAGAAATACTCAGAGTTCCGCAGACCATTATACTTGGCTTTGATTGATTACAAAAAAGCATTCGACTCTATAGCACACAACAGTATCTGGGAAGCCTTGAGGACACAAAATGTAAATGAAAAGTATATAAACATCCTGAGAAACATCTACACAACCAGCACAAGTAGAATCAGACTAGACAAAACAGGCCCGACAATTGACATAGAAAGAGGGGTGAGACAGGGCGACCCAATCTCGCCAAAATTATTTATTGCCGTCCTACAACATATAATGAAAAACTTGCCATGGGCTAATTTAGGGATCAACATAAACGGAAACTATCTAAGTCATCTCAGGTTCGCCGACGACATAATCCTGTTCTCGGAGAGCCCACAACAATTACACCGTATGATTAACGACTTGCATACGGCAAGCATAAAAATTGGGTTAGAAATGAACCTAGAAAAAACAAAAATCTTGAGTAATAGCGACAAAACGCCTATCCTGGTAAATAACATCCCGATCGAGTATGTTGAAACGTATGTCTATCTAGGCAAACAAATATCCTTTAGGAAAGAAAGAAACGCTGAAGAAGTGGACAGAAGAATAGCACTAGCGTGGAGGAAATTTTGGGCCCATAAAGAAATACTCAAATCGAACACAATTCCATTATCGTCAAAAAAAATTGTAATGGACACAGAAATTCTACCGTGCCTCACTTACGGTTGCCAAACTTGGACTTACGACTTCAAGACCCAAAACAAAATCAAAATAACACAGAGGAAAATGGAAAGAAGCTGCCTAAATATAAAATAAAAAAATAGAGTCAAAAACACAGCTATTCGCAAGAAAACGAAAGTAACAGACGCTTTAACATTCTCCCGGCAAAGGAAATGGAAGTGGGCAGGCCACATAGCTAGATACAGCGACGACAGATGGACCTTAAGATCGGCAGCGTGGACCGGACCAAGAGGCACCAGAGCGAGAGGCCGCCCGCGCGCCAGGTGGGCTGACGAAATAAAGGCGGTAGCCGGTCAAACATGGCTAGACATCGCGAAGGATAGAGAAAACTGGTTTTCATTGGAGGAGGCTTTTACCCGTAGGGGGTCCATACAGGACGACCAGTCCTAAAACACAAATTATTTGCATGATTTATTTACTATTTTAATATTATTTTAAATCCTCATTTATTATTATTAGTGAATCAAATATGGATATTTTTTTATTTTATTTTTATTTGAATAATGTAAATAATTGTAAATGTATGTTGATAATCGAATTTAATTTAATCTGTATGGAATGAAATAAAGCTTTATTATTATTATTATTATTATTATTACATGTTTATATTAATTTCAGCTTGATACCTTCACGTATTTCTGAAAAAAAAGGTCATGACAGACGGACATACAGGCAGACAGAGGGACAACAGAATAAGGGTTAAGTTTTGCCGATTGAGCTATTCACTTGGATTCCTATTAGCCATTATCTCAATGCTATTATGTATGATTCAATTTGAAAGTTTGCTTCGCTCGACTTAGATTTCTTGTGCGCCCCATTAGCATGGCGTGCCACGGGAAAAGCCAATACACGCATGTTCCCATGTTTACCATATGCATGTGATCTTGTCAATGAAAGTAGGTTTGATTGTTTCTAATTGACATTAACCAAGTTAATATTAAAGAAGAAGACATTGAATTAATTCCCTATTTAACATTTTCGTGGATTGTTCGATTGTGTTATAGGGTTTTGGGAGGAAACCCGTGTTACAGGGTTTTCTCCTAGTTCAGAAGGCAGGAACTTTTACTGATTTTAAATTATCTTTATAGAAATCCATTTTTTGTGTTGGTGCAAAGTCAAATTCAAACTCACACTAACATTCAGTACCTTTATTGTATTACTAGCATTAACCCGCGGCTTCGCCCGCGTTCCTATACAATAAACATTATCCTACGGGAACGATGCTCTTTTTTTCAGGATAAAAAGTGGGCTATTTGTTAAAGTTACGGTATAATCTGCTTATCCCTCATGCATATCCGTCTAGCCGTTTTATTGTTGAAAAGTTTGAATGCATTTATTACGGCTGCAGGAGGTTTCCCGATGACTAAATCCAGTCTCGCCGTGCCACCCGCACTGGCCTTGACGACAATCGAAATGGCACCAAATACAAATTTAAACATCTATTAGGATAACGGGACTCATTCCATACCTCAAAAGCAAAAATAAATCCCTTATAGGATCACTTGTAGCTGTCTGTGAGTCCGTCTGTTATAACCGATTTGCTGCAAAACTACTGCACCGATTGAATTGCAATTAGGCACAAATGCTTTCAAGAATTTTCATGTCCACAAATGTCCAAAAAAAACATGAAAATGACACCCATATTCATATCACCCACAATCATAACGTCATCGCACCGCCACAGGGGAATGGTATTTCACGTCCGCTACGTTGAGTTTTAAAATAATTGTTGTACCCGTAATCAGCGACCTGATAAATAATAAAAATAATACCCATGTTGATTTTCAGACTTTGTCAACACATTTCCCCCTTTTAGGGCTTCAATTCTTGAAAGGCCTGAAAAGCGTGTTTACTCATATTCTTAGAAATACTCCTCTGAAGTTTCGAATAAAATAGTCTAATCTTGTTTCCCCATACAAACTTTGGATCTCTATTTCACCCCCTTTAGAAAAATCATTTATTAGTGCGCCCCTATACCCTATAAGGAACATACGTTCTAAATGTAGACTCTTTAGAATCAGCGGTTTGGGCTGTGCGTTTAAAAACGACACCCATATGTTTAGACATATTTAGATATTTCTACCCCATCGCACCCTAACATGAGAGATGGTCTACACGTCCGCCATGTTGAAATTTAAAATCGTTCTTTTTTTAGTAATCAGCGACCCGATAATCCATAGAAACCAACTCTTCCCTCTTCCCCTTCCGGGATACAGGGTAGAATAAAATAGAATAGAATAGAATACTCTTTATTGCACACCTCAAGAAGAAAAAAATACAAATACAAATGACACTTAACATTACAATAGAGGCAAACAATAGGCGATCTTATCGCTAAAAAGCGATCTCTTCCAGACAACCTTCGGGTAGCGGATTAATATAAATGAAATGAGATGAGTAGGCGATGCAAAAAGTAATCAAGAAAACTACTGAAAAATTATTAAACTCTACTAAAACCTATAATAATATATATTGAAACATTAACATACATAAAAATATACATAAATGAACATAAGACTAAATATATACTCATACCCCAACGGGGGAAAACAATACCCATGTTGATTTTCAGACTTTGTCACCACATTTCTCCCTTTATGGGGTTGAATTTTCAAAAATTCTGAAACACGTGTTTACTCATTTATCGTTAGAAATACTCCTGTAAAGTTTCAAATAAAATAGTCTAACTAATCTTATTTCCCCATACAAACTTTGGACCCCCATTTCTCCCCTTTAAGGGGTGAATTTTGAAAAATTATTTCTTAGTGCACCCCTACACCTTATAAGGAACCTACGTGCCAAATTTGGACTCTCTAGAACCAGCGGTTTATTATTTAGACATTTTAACCCCATTTCACCTCAACAGGGGAGATGGTAATTCACGTCCGCCACGTTGGATTTTAAAATCGTTGGGGGTTTCGTAATCAGCGACCCGATAAACCATAAAAACAATACCCATATTGATTTTCAGACTTTGTCACCAAATTTCTCATTTTTAGGGGTTGAATTTTCAAAAAACCTGAAACACGTGTTTACTCATTTATCGTTAGAAATACCCCTGTGAAGTTTCAAATAAAATAATAATAACCAATCTTATTTCCCCATACAAACTTTGGAACCCCATTTCACCCCTTTAGGAGGTGAGTTTTGAAAAATCCTTTCTTAGCGAATGCCTACGTCATAACATCTACCTGCATGCCAAATTTCAGCCCGATCCGTCCAGTGGTTTGGGCTGTGCGTTGATAGATCACTATGTCAGTCAGTCAGTCAGTCAGTCACCTTTGAGTTTTATATATATAGATTATAGTTTGGTGGAATAAGGTTGAGTTGAAAATACCTTCATTGTTTCCATTAACTATGCTGACATCTTCAGTAACAACTCACTGTTCCGCCAGTATGTCTGAGACCGCGGCGCGTGAAACAGAGTTGAAACGTCAGACAAATGAAGGTTAATAAAAACATCGCTATAGACCCGGTATAATAAGTTTTAATTACAGTGGTGAGTGATGTGATATTTAGCACCTGGGCTGCATTTTCTAATAAAAGCTTTTCCATGGCATGCCACCGCTAGACAAAGAACACGATTGGTTTAAAAAATCTGCCCACCGCCGCTACTGCCAGCAACGCTCTCACGGCAAGAATGCGTTTAAAGGTGGATACCCATTATACCGTATCATGCTATGACCGTAATATGAACGTATCAGGCACGGAATATAACGCGACACGGACCGCTATGCCCACTACAACGTGCCCACATCATTTCATATCCGTGCATAACGAGCTTAGTGACCGTAGTGTCCGCGTATCATCCCCGTAGCATAAGCGAGTTTAGTGACCGTAGTGTCCGCGTATCATCCCCGTAGCATAAGCGTTCATACCCGGCGTTACAGTTCTATGTAGTTTCATCTATCTGAAAGAGCAATTGAATACTTTTGACAAGAAAATTATTCCTATACTTACCTATACTTTTACAATGCCTATTAGAAAATTTACCATGAGGGAATTAGTAATGATAGCCCTTATCTTAGACTTGGAAGATCAAGAAAACAACAGAATTCATATTTCCGGTGTTCCCTTGTTTCGCAGACAGAAATCTCACAGAATTTCGTTTCGCAGAAAATGTTTTAATGAATATGTGGATCATATATTTTGAGTTAAAATATTATTGTTTTAAAGACTATTTACTTGAAAGAAACATATTTCACAGAAACACAAATCAATGAATTTTATTATCTCTTTTTTTTATTAACAGACTCATCAACTAATTGAAATATTTTTATGTATTCTTAATTCGCTGATAGATTTTGTTTATAGAATATTGTTTCACAGAAACTGTTTTATATAATGTTTAGTCCCAGTATTTTTCTTTAGAATATTATTTTTTCAGCACCGCTTTACTACAAATTATTTCGAAAAACCTAAATCAAATAAAAAGGAGGCGTTAGTAGGTTAGGTTAAAGACCGTAAACTGTAGGTTAGGTTAGGTTAGTTTTATGACTATGGATAGCGGAACGTCAGAATGCTTGCTTGCCTATATTAAAATTTAGCAGTTAGTAGGTAATACAATCTATAAAACTGTAGTATATGAAACAACGTACAACCCATATTTTCGAACAGCCTCAATCAATTTTTCGTCATCCATTATAATATATAAGTATTGCAAATAACGAGCGTCTTCTAAACTGACGGTATCAGATTGGTAAGAGCGGGTAGAAATATGACAACGCGTTTATAACGTGCTTAGAACGGTCACCATACGCGGTTTTAACCCGTTTGGCCGCCTGCACGCACCGTTCTAGCACTGTTGCGTGCCATTCACGGAGCGTTTCGACACCGGCAAAATATCCTCGCCGACAATGTTTGACGGTCCGTGCATGGCACGCGACGGGTATGGTTGGTGACGGAACGGGCAATGCATAGTCTCATACTTTGTAATACAAAGAATATTTTTTTGCCTGACACGTTCATAGCACGGTCATAGCATGATACGGTATAATGGGTATCCACCTTAATTATGTCATTAAAGTTTATTGTTATTGCTTTGTGGGCACTGTTTTAAGTGTTTTGTGTTACAATTGCTCATATTTTATGAACTTGATTGATTGCACAATTAAGCAATACATTTGGGTTAGGCGTAGGTACATACATGAAAAGACTTTCAGTGTTTATTTCTCTTCTTTAGAATCCAAAGTTTTAATCAAAACGTCATTCACATTACTTTATTAGACAAAAAGAGAACTTATAATTGAAATAAAGGTATGTGTTATACTATTATTTGACAAAGAAATTGTTAAATGTCAACGACATAATAATTTTCTGTAAGTTATTCATATTTTTCAGGGCACCTATTCCGCTTAGCCTATATATAGGTACTAATTTAAATTCTTACTATAAGAATTTGTTTCATGCACCTGACCAGGGCTGGTCTCGGCTTTACAGGAGTCTCGTGACCCCGAATCATCCATTATGTCCCTAGGGGCATAGGCCACCAGCGCTACGATTCGACCCCCTTAGGCCACTGAACATAGCGATTTACTTTTTGAGTGACAGTCATCTAAATTTATGCATCGTCGAACAGAACCTGCCAGCCATCACATAATTAAATTAAGCCCGCTGACTAAACAAAAACAATAGTCCTGAAAACAATTGAAAGCGAGATACTCTCTCATCACTTCTCACGGTTTGCCCGCGTTTATTTACGTAAACAAAACCACAGTCTAAACAGGACCGATACGAAATACCATTCCGAACAAACCAATTTCAACTGAATTTCTTGCACCATGCAACACACTTTGGATTACGCTGCTATGTGACTTGGTACGTTTTTCTTTGTGTTGGTATTAATACAAAGACGATGGTATAATATTGTTATTTTGTGAATTAATAGCAGTTACGTTGTGCGGAAACTGGTGACACAGATAGTGAACGCAATTATCATGAGGTTAAACAAGGTTAAGACGATTAAATAAGACATATAACTACATGAACTAATTTACTCATACTATACAATACTATTTTGTATTCATTGGTATGGTTAAAATAAAACACTTCTGTCCATAACTTATACAAATTAAATTCGGAACTCAATAGGTATAGCGTTTCAGGATAAATTTTCAAAGCCCTTATTTTCTTGGCAAATGAAAAGCGCGTTGCTAATTCTCAGGAAACTCGGCAGACGCAGACAGATTACAATAATCAAAACGAATTATAACGAGTCTTATCCAGATATTATAATAAGCTGACTTCAATTAAATGATTTCACAGACAATTTCACGTCTTTTCTCAAAAGTTCATATCTGGTCCTAGCGCCCCATTTTCTTTAAGTGCCAGTTTATTGTCATTCCCTGTATAGGTATTTATTTCGCTTCGTCGCGAAAAATATTTAGTTTTCCGCCCGAGTTCGAAAGGGAAAACTTTCTGCCGTGATTTAATTAAATTAGCGCTGCCCGTCGTCTTGACGTGTCTCTGGTTCTCAGAAACCGAAACACGGAATCGAAGACAGCCACTTTTCACTTTTATCCAGAAGATGGAAGTTATTACTGATGCTTTGGTGAAGTCATGATGTATTGAATAGAAGAGGGTTTAGTATCAATTTGAGATGCACTCCTATTTCTTTGTCACGTTCACTTTTCTAATTTAATCTAGCAGACCATGGAATGAATGATGTAATCTCATTGCCTTATTATATCGGGTATTATACTTCAAACAACGAGTAAATATTAAGGTCTTTTAAAGGAAGGAACTTAAGTAAATCTGCCATCATTGTTTCATATTTCATTAGAGTTAGCCTTGTTCGCGTAAGTTTTCAGAAATCGAGTGATGACGTTGTTATTGACTCAAGATGAATCATCTTGGGTGCCGCTGTCTGGTGCCATACCTCATCTCGTGAGTCACGCTCCGATCAGCTGGGACAACATGGACGACCTCCTCCAATGTGTGCACAACTAGAGAATTCCGTCGTGTGTTTAATTAACACGATGCACGCATCCTATGTAAGCTAAAAGAGCGGAACTGTGTGTCCAAAGCAGGCTCGAACTTAGAGGGCCAGGGCCTCTAGGCATTTGGGGCCCCCTGTATCACGAAACGGTTTTCAGCAAATAAAATTGTAGGTAGTATTTTAAGTGATAAATAAGGAGAACATAAGTATGGTGCAAGGCCTGCTTCGAGAACTGGTGCCCCTAGGCTGGCTGGGCCCCTAGGCCCGGGACTTGTGGGCCTAGGGGTAAATACGGCACTGGTCCAGTCTGTGATTCCTCATAGATATAATTGAGATTAATTCAAAGCAAGATGACAACTTGTCCAACCATTGATTTTTTTTATTGGGTTTTGAAGGCAAATATCCCTTCAGCCAAGAATATTTCGAACTGTCAAAATCCGAAATATAAAAATTATCTTGGAAAATCCATGGCAAAGATGAATAAATGAATGAATGAATGAATGAATGAATGAAAATGAATGAATGAATGAAAACATTTATTTCAGGCAACTGTGGCCCTATACACTATAGACATACCTTAAAACTAACATAAATATCAAATACAAAATAATAAAAATATAAGTAACTAAACTAGGTCACATTTTTCAACAGCGACGTGTTACCTACGCGTGTTAGATGTGTCAGGTAGCCGTCCACGGAAACGCCGGAACATGACACCCTTCGGCCAGTACTCTTCCTTGGTGAAGGTCGCTAGTTGGTCCGTCGGAACTCTCAGCACGAAGGAATCACGTCGTGGCGAGACTCCAATTTTACGACCCTCAGGATGACACCGGACTTTTCACCCTTACATATTCTACGATATCTTCAACCTTCGTAGTGTAAGGTAGCCGGGACACATAGAACAGCGTCGTTGGTAGAGCGGGACGCAGCAAATGTTTAGGCAGCAAATATTTCGACAGGCTGGCTTCTATAAAAGAGCTGCCGTTTGTAGATTCTTACAGCAAGGACTATAGAAATGAATGATCTTAAAAAAACTTTACCATTTCGATTCAGGTCCATATATTTGATATTAATAACGAATAAGTGATGTCTCTGACTGTAAAGTTTGCTTGCAATGAGAATCAGCGCATCCTATCATAATACAGCGTCAGATGAAGTAGGATGTTGATGATGTTGGGTAAAAGCGTAGTGTTACTTCTGGATTACCACGTTGAACACGCCGGTTCTCATCCGACCGCCTGGTCCTTCATACCTTGTGTCGTTTTGCTATTTGAACTATTATTGTTTATCGCTGTATTACTTTATTTATTTGTTCTTCACTGTTTCTATTAATCCGATCACCGAAGTTAAGCAACGTCGGGCGAGGTCAGTACTTGGATGGGTGACCGCCTGGGAACACCTCGTGTCGTTGGCTTTTGCTATTTGGACTATTTTTGTTTATCGTTGCATTACTGTATTCATCACTGTTTCTATAAAATAGTATACGTTTTGTTATTGACGTCACACAAGTATTGTTCGGTAAGAAGACATTTTTTGATCATATTCATATTCATATTCATATTCATTTATTTATAATATTTTCAATATTACACGTCAATACATGAAATCATTTATAAATTAATATACAAATTTAATTAACATTTACTCGTATAAAGCAATGCCGTAAATAAGTAATACTATTTCATAATTTAACATTTAAAAATTCATTGAAGCTATAAAATGTGTGCTCGAGAAGCCAACTTTTCAGTCTCTTTTTAAAACAGCCTAGAGAGGGAGCTGATGTAATTGCCACTGGTAACTTGTTGTAGACTGTTGGGCACACAACGTGAGTTACCTTTCCAGATCTTGCTAGTCGTCGTTTAACGGGCAGGAGCCTATCCGGATGTCGGAGCAAGCGGGCTTGGTCTGCACGTTTTTTATACTGACATATGGTCGCCAACGTCCATACCACGTTGAACACACCGGTTCTCGTCCGATCACCGAAGTTAAGCAACGTCGGGCGAGGTCAGTACTTGGATGGGTGACCGCCTGGGAACACCTCGTGTCGTTGGCTTTTTGCTATTTGGACTATTTTTGTTTATCGTTGCATTACTGTATTCATCACTGTTTCTATAAATAGTATACGCTTTGTTATTGACGTCACACAAGTATTGTTCGGTAAGAAGACATTTTTTGGTCCTATGGTCGCCAACGTCCATACCACGTTGAACACACCGGTTCTCGTCCGATCACCGAAGTTAAGCAACGTCGGGCGAGGTCAGTACTTGGATGGGTGACCGCCTGGGAACACCTCGTGTCGTTGGCTTTTTGCTATTTGGACTATTTTTGTTTATCGTTGCATTACTGTATTCATCACTGTTTCTATAAATAGTATACGCTTTGTTATTGACGTCACACAAGTATTGTTCGGTAAGAAGACATTTTTTGGTCCTATGGTCGCCAACGTCCATACCACGTTGAACACACCGGTTCTCGTCCGATCACCGAAGTTAAGCAACGTCGGGCGAGGTCAGTACTTGGATGGGTGACCGCCTGGGAACACCTCGTGTCGTTGGCTTTTTGCTATTTGGACTATTTTTGTTTATCGTTGCATTACTGTATTCATCACTGTTTCTATAAATAGTATACGCTTTGTTATTGACGTCACACAAGTATTGTTCGGTAAGAAGACATTTTTTGGTCCTATGGTCGCCAACGTCCATACCACGTTGAACACACCGGTTCTCGTCCGATCACCGAAGTTAAGCAACGTCGGGCGAGGTCAGTACTTGGATGGGTGACCGCCTGGGAACACCTCGTGTCGTTGGCTTTTTGCTATTTGAACTATTTTTTTAGTTCAAACAGGTAGTAAAAACAAGAAAGTCGTGAAGCAACGTCCTCATCTCATCATCATAATCTCTTACTAACTGTTATCTGTGAGTGATTAAATCGCAATTTTTTTCGAAAACTATACATTAAATCAATAAGATGAGTCAATGACTTCTAGATATAAAAAAACCTAAAGCAATATCAGGCAAAAAGGATCATCATGCTTTGTGCAAAAACATCGTAACTAACAAACATTTTTTTTAACATATAAATTAAATCCTTTTCTAAACCCTCCGGCGGCCCTTTGCCCCGCCATTTTGGGTACTCCGTGCATTCCATTTGTTCCACTTTTCCCGCATTAAGCGCACACGCAACAATGTAGTTATTAGCGGGTTCCTTCTACGGCCGGCCCTTGTAGGCACGGGTTCCGTATAAGGTGTTCGGAAGCCCACCGGCGATGAAAAGGTGTCCAAATTGTGAGGTATTTGAGGCGGTGTTTACAGGTGGGACGTGATACCTGCGTTGTAAAGAAAGAATGCGTAAAATACACCACCATATCTGTATAAAAGGAATTTGTAAAAAAAAATACTGGTTTTGTCTAATTCTTCAATTTAAGGATGTCTAAAACATGGCGTTCGCGTTGTAGTACTTGTAGTCTGTCAACAGCGGAGGTAGCGGACTACCGAGTTTGATTTTAGACGAGTTAAGTACCAGTTTATGTCAAAACAATCTATCGAAAGAAGTGTACGACGAAGACGTTTTTTTTTTAAGTCATGACTTGAACTGTAACAGGGCTGGTTAGCCTCAATACCAGTAGTCGGATTTGGTGTGGGAGTGTAACCCACTAATGGGATTATCTCCACGCCAAAGGAGAGGTGTACTGTTGGACAAAACCGTCCTCCAAGGCTCTCCACAATAACTGTACGTGCGTCATCCAAAGGGCTCCTGCGATCCTGTCCTGAGCCTGTGAGTATCTTGGAGCCTTTTCTAACGTCTTCTTTCTATCATCAATACCTAGACTATTGAGAGTATTTCAGACATACTGGTATATATAGTCCTCCTCGCCGTGTCGGGCGACAGCGACTCCGTCAATTATTCTTGCCCGGGTTATGAAAGGCTCTAATGTGACTCGCAAAATCAAACTTTGTCTTGAAGATGCGATTCCAAGGTGCGTAATAAGTTGTCCGGCAGCCCGGACAGCGTCGTAAGTGCATACTGGCATATTATATCTGTGGGTAGGTATTCTAAAGTGTTAATGGACATAGTAGACGGACCCGTCTGCGCTACGAGTATGACACTGACAAATGACGTGGAGCTATTAGGGTCACCGCGTTCCGAAGATCATTAAATCTGTCCGAGCACGATTCGTGATCACTTTCGTTTCTTTCCGGGGTTTCGCTAGGTACCTAATCCAATAATAATATCACTATTATGAAATTAAGAACATGTAGTCGATGTAAATTACTTGCCGTATAAAGTGATGTGAATTGTCATCTTTGAACAGCCAAGATGTGATATTAATATCTACTTGGCATGGACTCCATGGGTATCCCCATGCAGCACTAAATTATTGAATTGATGTGGTTGTGAGACGAGTTCCTATGGAAACTGCGTGTAAGTACGTTACCGAGTTGTGTGAGTTTGTTAACTTTCTCCATGCATTACTATACTAAGTCTTCCAGAACACCTCAGGGAACTCCTTCAACAACTTCTATATTGTTTGAGTACTCCCTTCGCAGGATCATCATCATAAATATCAAAATCAAAATTATGCCCTGTACCTGTATCCAATCTCCATCTAACCTAAGGGTAAGGACCCTAGACTTCTCAATTCAACATGACGTGTACATTTACTTTTTTGTTTCTTTATTTTCTCATTCTTCCTTGTCTTCCACCTCTCTCCAATGATGTTACTTATAAAAGCCTCATGCCGCATAAAGTGACTAAACAGTTACCCTCCCCTTCTCTCGACATACATATATATTGTATATCGGTATGGTTTTAAATGCTTCGTCTCCACCCTTTGTCAGCATCAACAAAGCCCTTTACAAGACCTCCGCAGGATACCTTTGTTTTTTTGTGACATTTTATAATTCAGATACGCAACAACAGCGACCCGAAGCACGTGCTGTCGGGGCAAAAACCGGCGCGCGCGCACTATCTGCGACTAAAAGGTTGAAACTACATAAATCATATAAGGCTCATAAGTCCTTTTTATTAGAGTAGTGTGCAAGACTACTCGTGACGCCGGTCACGCCCGCGGCTGGCTGTGGACGAAATGTTGCTGACAAAGAGGTTTGTATTTGGAATGGGAATTGGGCAGTAGTGCTCCTAAACTAACCGCGGCACATCGTATTTATTTATGTATTGTGTCAATTTCTATGATATAATATGAAGACATCCTGTTTATTGTAAGTACTTGCAATAAACAGGTCATTTCTTCTGTATCTGTGGTACCTAACTAATATGGGCTTAGCTAAGATTTTTTTTCAGGCGGGACCTGGGTGTTGGGGGCCTGGCAATGGCCTATCAGTTGAAGTCATGAATTTCTATGGTTAACCTAAAATCGTTGGGTGGGCACTAAACCAACCCTCTAAATACGCATATGCTAACTAAACGAAGACGGTTGGCAGCTTGCTCACTGTCGCTGGATGACGGGGTCTGTGCATATCATGTACGTTACGTACTCTTTAAATAATTCATAAATCACTATAAAGCGGAGCTTAGTATAATTAACTAGCTGTGCTCCGCGGTGTTACCCGCTCATCCCACGGGATCACTAAATTTATTCGGGATGAAAAGTATCCTATGTCCTTTCCCGGGTCTCACTACCAAACTATCTCCATACCAAATTTCATCTAAGTCGGTTCAGTGGTTTAAGCGTGAAGAGGTAACAGACAGACAGACACACTTTCGCATTTATAATATTAGTATGGATTACAACCGGGGAGCCATCACGAGCAGTTACTGCAATAGGTATTTCTACATATTATAAAACGACGTCTCAGCCGCATAATCCTCGAAGAACTTCCTACGGACGATAACTGGCAAGCTTCGGCAGTGGAAGCCATACTTTATGGAATTGGAGCGTATGTTTATTTTTCATTTGCACCTTGCAACTTGGTCATAAAAAAGAGCTCAAGCTGGCACTAAATCTGTCTTTAAAGATCTGTTTACGTGACCCGATCTGAATGACAATGGCGGTAAATTTACGCAAACCGATCATCTCGGAATCCGCAATGAGGTGGTGACAGAATGAGAAGTGTTGCAACTTGCAACTGGCGAGTGTTCCAAGTCACATGCGTTATATAAATTCCTGACACAGGTGTCTACATACCTACTAGGAGGGCTCAAAAAAATTGTAACTATTGTTAAGTTGTTTTTCCCGAAAAAAAAATATTATTATTATATAAAAAACACCATCCATGTGCAGTCATATAGTTTGGATCTCACATACTTAAGTACCAACAGTGAACGCATATAAACATATATTTTCCGGTCACTGAGTACCAATGGGAAGAGCTAGCAATATATCTAATTTTACCATATCTCCTTTGAAATGACAAGTTGATACATTTCCGATGTCTCCGATATCTGATGATGTCCTGACCGATTTCAGACTGGAGGCAGGTTGCATCTGGCTTATTAAAAGCGCCGCTTATGAGCTCTCAGATGGCTGACATAGCCAATTTTTGGCACGTATAATGTGCGGCCGCGTTTCGCTGCAAGTAGTGGTACCTACTTGACGACAATAGGTATAGTAATTAATGACCGCTGGTGATATGATATTTCCGATATAACGCCGTGACAAAGCCAAGATATTGCTAAATCCGAAGCTCCGTAGAGTATCGTCGGCCTTGTAAGAAATATGATTATAAAAGGGGCGATTGCGGCAACGCAACCACAACTACTTTAGCCAAGTTTTCTGAATATGATAGCAGGGCCCTAATTCTATTACTTTAGGAGAGATCTCCGAAGTGGTTTTATTCCTAGTTAATCGCTACTTCGCCAACCCGGTTGCGTTAAGTTTGCGCCTCATTTATATGCGACACCATAGATATCAGGCGGAAACTTAACTTGATTGGGTAGTGAAACGTGAAATATCACGGCTCGAAACTCAAACATTGCGTCTTGATGACAGTTAAAGGCGATGTATCTGAGATATTTTTAAGTTATTTGGCGATATTTCAAAAAATACTCGAATTAGTGCACTTTACCCATACCATGATTTAACAGTGACAGTACTCGCTAGCGAGATCGTAAACGATTTAGTATGGAGAATTGTAGTTCTACAAAGTAACCGCTAGGAGAGGAGCTGAACTGTTCTCTATAGAAATCGTTTACGGTCACGTTAACTCGTGGTTAGGGTACTGCTTTGCATAGTAACAATGGACGAATTGAAGCGTTACGCGATCGGCACAAAATCGGTAACTAATCGTAAGATTTTCGGAAACGATTCGTCGCCGATTTGCTGCGAAAGCGAGCGAAGACGTGCGGCGCCAATATGCGCCAGTTTTGTTTCCGGTCGTTAAAGAAAAAGGGAAATTGCAGGTTATTTCCATTTTAAAGGTGAATTCAGGAGTTATGAGAGGGAGCAAAAATTACTTAGGAGGGCCACACTGAGCCACTTTCATGGGACCAGCCAATAAATCACGAAAAAACATTTCTCAAAAAAATTGTACACAATTAAGACGTCATTAATGTTCAATTATATTTTATTCATTTTTTTACCAATTATTTTAGTAATTTTATATAAATGATGCGGTTACGTTAGATAATTAGGGCTCTGTTATGCTCATAGTTTTTTAACTATACATAATCGGAAATCACAAACAAAATTGGTAACGAAATGGAAAAAAAATATTGAACATAAAGTCATAAAGTCATCCAATGAAAAAAATATATATAAATATTAAGCATAGCCTTCAAAAAAATATAAAATAAACAAAGATTTTTGGACGTCTAATACTAACGATTTCAGGAATGCACGGTTTGTATTTCCTGTTAGGTACATTTTTGCTTTATATATTATACAACATTTTGTGCATTACCTACATTATTCGTGTCAATGTTCCATCGTCATAATTAGTGAAAACCATACGTTCTTATACACCTACATGCTTACTGATTTTTAAAAGCTTTTATTTAACTTGCATTGTATGTATGTATGTATGTATGTATGTATGTATGTATGTATGTATGTATGTATGTATGTATGTATGTATGTATGTATGTATGTATGTATGTATGTATGTATGTATGTATGTATGTATGTATATATGTATGTATGTATGTATGTATGTATCTAAGTATGTTTGTTCGGGTGAAATCTTGCAACTCAATTTTGAAGCAGATATCGTCAACGGATTGAGTTGAAATTTTGCATACTTACTTAACTTTGATGACAATACAATAATATGTTACCATGGGGCTGATCTGATGATAGAGCCGGAAGGTGGCCATAGGAACTCTATAATAGAAAAAGCAATCCTACCGAGCTTAGGCTCTTTAGAATCGTCTCAGTGAGCATTTGATGGATATCCAAAGAAAAGTACAGTCGGCTATAAAAGCTTGCCACTAAAATGTCATTTTTGACAGAAACTTATTCATGATATCATTACATACCTACCTAGGGCGGTGAATTAGCAAATGTGCCAGATCTGAACCGAAGGAGTGAATATGCGGTCTGGGGCTTTAATTACCGCCCGTGGTTTGTCTCAACTTTTATGTCTTGATTTGGCCAGGAGCTAGGAAGTGGATTTTCTCCCCGCTGGCAATAAATCATCCCCATTCCAACTTACTGCCGAGGGTGACGTTATAGTATATTACATACCTAGGGCGGCGAATTAGTGAATGTCACAGATCGCAGGTGTTTGTATATGCCCATAAATAAGCCCGTGGTTTGTCTAAAGTTTTACGTCTAAGCTGGCAGAAAATCCCACTTACGAGTTACGACCTATTAGGACGACGTAAATTAAATTATAATTTAGGCTAGCTTGGTTATCACAATGCGTGAGCTGTCTGAATGCGATTCGCGTTTTATACCGTTCTCGCTCGCTCGATCATGCTCCAGATAAGAACCTCTCAGTTTTTATCCAAACCCGAATCACAATCCGAGTGCTCACGGAGAGTACACTATTTTTACAAATTGAGAATGTTTTTTTTCACGAATGGTTTATTTAATAAAAATGCTTCGCTGCGTAATAGACTAGTTAATTTAAGTGGGTATCCTGTAACACAGCTTGTCTTTGATGTCATGTGTCCCACTTCAGCAAATGTCACATTGCATCTGAAAATAGTACAAAAAGGAAAATTAATATTAATCATAGCAAGTCTGTGCTGAAGTATGAATTTTATTGAGTTAGTCCGTAAGGTAATCCATCAAGCAGCTTGCCTCGTAACTGGGTCATTGTCAGTTCAAAAAACAAAATTTGTCCCTTCGGTGGTCAAAAGTCAAGAGCTTGTATGAATCTAGGTTATGTTGCTATTACATCGGATTATAGAAGAGGGAACGTTCTTTATTCTCACAGGCATTTAATCAGAAAATTAGGCCCTGGAATCCTTAATTTCGCAAATGTCCACCGGAAAGACGCGCACCTAAATCTGACAATGACCCAACTACTTGTGTCGGTAACAGCAGGTGGCCTTACCGCTATCTCTTCTTAAACATATACATTACCTACATTAAGGGAGAATCTTACATAAATCCACCTAGTCCCAAGCCACGCAAAGCCTGTACTATGGATACTAGACGACAATATATATAATATATATAAAGACATATAATATAGATAACATCCATGACCTAGGCACAAAACACACAAATATTTGTCCTGGCCGGGATTCGAACCCAGGACCGCTGGTTTAGTAGACAGTGCGGCTCAGTATTTGGGAGAGGACAACAAACAGAATTACGGCTCCATACTACTCGCGAAGTTGACTCAAGTTGGCCGAAGTAGGTACCTATGGGTTTCCGCTGGGTAGTGCCGCTCCACCTCCCTATATTCGCCCAACCTCGCCCAACTTCGCGAGTAGTGTAGAGTTAGGGGAACTCTTTTACTACTAACGCCACTACTGCTTACCTGCAATCTTCCCTAGAACGGAAAGGCAGTTGTTGGCGGCGTCCTTCACAGTCGTGGTCGCCTCGGACAAACCCTGGACCATCCCCCGCGTTATAGCTCCAATTATGTCTGCGACAGAAGCACAAAACGCCATTGGCATAAAGAGCATTTCTGAAATAAGACTTCAAAAGTTGAATTAAAATCTTTTCTTTTTTGTTCCCTCTAGATCGTAGAATATACATATATGTTATAGATACATTCATTTCATTTAACTACATTAGGCCAAGACAGTTGCACACAATTCACAATGGTAAATTTTGCCAATATCGGTGAAAAAATAGTAATGTGAATGCAATAGGTATATTTTACTTAAGAACTAATATTTTGATTTCAATTGTCGCCAGAGTCTCTGACCAAGCCATATGTCTTTAGTAGCCTACAAAAAAGTTCTCGAACAACATACAATAGGTACTGCAGCATAATACGCTGCATACTTACCTTTTTTCATCAATCGCATGCTAACCTCCTTTGTGGTACTGGCCGTTAACAATAAGTAGATGTTTTTATTTAAAATTTCGTTCTTGTCAAATTAGTTTTCTGTTGACGGGTTGTCATGGAAAAGATTATTTGTTTTTCTGATTTGTTACTTCGAGACGCTTTGAGAAGTTATTTTCAGTATATTATATTTGATTGTAGCCTGGAAGTTTTTTGTGATATATGTGAACGTTGTCTTGGGGCAAGCTGCGTGTTTTGGTCGGCTATTCTATCTATGTTTTTTAACGGCTGGGCATCCGAGGTAAGTGGTATCATGTCCAGGCTTATTTAAAGATATTGTTTTTATTGATATATTCTAGCAGTTCAAAAATCTTATGTTTCCAATATTATTTCCAGTATTCTGCCCGGAAACTAAATAACTAACGGCTGTTTGGACTGTTGAGTCGTCGACGCGAGCCACGAGGTGGTGTTGTTTAAGTTGAAGTTGATTTTCTCGGCGGGGCCAGTTTTCCCCGGAAGCCCGAGCAGTATCATCACCTTCTCCACATACACTTCACATACTCAAGCTAAGATAGACTAACAAGCTTTTATAGTCATTATTTTTTATTTATATCTACAATTCTTCACTGCGTTCGCCGGTTGTCTACGTTTTAGTTATTATAATGTTTTAAGTTTAGTTTTCAATTCCAAATTGTACGTCAACGACCGAGCTGACTCCGGGTCGCAAAACATGATCAGAACTTTATGTGACTCCCATGCATATTTTTTTCTTTTTTACGCCACCGACATTTAAGTGTAGAATGTAGTTAGTTTTAGTTAAGTTTACTTATGTTGATTAGTTAGTTTTTATTTTATTTAGTTCGGCTGATAGAAGTATTTCGGCAACAATATTTGGTGTTTAGTTATTTTTAAATTTAGCTGGGAGGTTAACCCTTCCACAGTGCACGGGTGAAATTTTTCTCCATTTTGTTACGTGGCATGAAAAACCTTTAATTTTACACGCGCGAACTTTGATATCAGTCAGCTGTGGGTCAGCGACCTGTTAAATAATTAATTCCTTTTTACGTTTTAACTTTCTTGTAATAATAATATATAGCGAGTAAATATTTTTTACGTTTTATCTGTATTTTATGTGTAAATAAAAGTGTAAATAATTAAATTTAAATAGTATCGAAAATAATTAAAATTTTAATATTATCGTGAAGTGGCTTTTTTTTATAAGTTTATTTATGCTACAGTACCTACGGCAATGGATTTGACACGCCACATACACAAGCGACGCTTCCGATTAGTTGCGGTTTTTGAAGAATTACATACAAACAATACATACCTACTCATGAACGGGGTAACTGGTTATGTTAATAGTCATTCATGCACACAGACCCCACCGGTGGCCTGAGTATACCCACTGGACTTTTAACTAACATTACACCTAGGTACGTAATGACATTCAAGAATGACGTCAAACCCATGTCAAACCGTAGGTGTTTGTGGCCCTAACGGAAGGTGACGGCCATAAATATGTGATCTAAGGATCTACGAATTACTGCCCGTGGTTGTGTAAAAATGTACGTTTTGCCTTGGCCAGAAAGTTAGATTTTCTCCCCGCATGGCGGGCAGAAATCCCAATGACGGCCTACGGTGACGTAAGAGGTCTAAAGGATAAAAATGCAATACCACTCGGGGCCGTCCTACATACAAAAAGGAAAACAACCTGGGGATCGAACCCACGACCTCTGCTTATCCGTAGTAGTATTCTGACTCGTGGGCTACTGCGACGTAACGCACATAGTGTGAAATTAAGCTTTCCGACGGCTGTAAGAACGATTTCCTTTCGTCTCATTTTGTAATGAACAAAAGCCTTACAGAGCAGACTGATTGGCAAGATTCTGTTAATTACGATGTGGTCTTATTTGGAAAATTCTAGAATCCATTTGTGGACATGTGTGACCCTGTTGTCTAATTTAGACTGTTATTTCAACCCAATTAAAAGCAGTATTTCGTAAGATTTGACCTTAACAATTCGATAGAAGCTGATAATACCCGAAACTGTCATAAAAACCTTACGAAACTTCAACAACAATGTAAACTCGATATTAATTTTATTTATTATTAACATTTCCTCCTTTTCATCCTAAACTTGTATGTGAGGCGTTAATACGTTTGCGCTGAATCAAAGGATTACTGCTTCAAGCAGCTTATCCGTGTAACGCAACGCAACACCGACTAATCCCCAGTTGGTTGTGTTTTATTGTATCAATAATAATAATATTCTTTAATCTTATTAAAACTTTCGTGAGACATATTTAATTATTGTATTAAGCGGTTTACACTCACGTGAAATTGTCAGGAACGGCCCGACATGTTTCGAACTCGTATGGAGCTCTTCATCAAGGACGACTGCCCGTACTCGAAAGAGTAAGAAACATGTTGGGTCGTTCTTGACAATTTCACGTGTAAACAGCTTAATACAATAATTATAATATTCTTTATTGTCCACCACGTGAGAAAAAAATAACAAAGAAATGAAGTAACGTATAGATGGGTAACAATAGGCTCAATTAAATTCTAGTCAGGTCCATAATGAACCTTGTATTCCTACCTCCCAAATGCAAAGTATAGCGAACGAAATTATAAACTTGGGTTCAGTGTTTACCAACCTGTAGTTACATGGACGACTGTCACCACATCGTATGTCTAGTACAGAATACAGATGGAACGAATACCTTCCGAGCGTTAAGCGAAGATCATAGGCGTATTTAGGGGGGTGGCCGGGTGGGCCGTGCGGGGCTAGCAGAATAATATTGGTCAGAAATACACTTCGCATAACACGTTTCGCAGAAACACTTTCGGTCGAATGGTAAGATGGCATAGAGGTATAGTTGGCATTACTACTACCTCGCATACGACACATTTTGCAGCACATTGTTTTGTAGAATATCTCTTTGGCCGACTTTTGTTTAGCATAATTTTATGTACCATAATAATCCTATAGCATACGATTACAACAGCATAATTATTTTCTACTAGCAGAAAAGTGGGTCCAAATGCTTTGGCAAAAAGGAAAATATAGGCCCAGAGTCATCGTTACGTACGACGACGAGCGAATCGAAGAGCAGTGTTAGGTATCTTGCTGCCGCGGGGCAACAGCCACTAAATATTTAATTACAACAATTGTAATACATAAATTAGATCCTGATTCCACCTTAGGGCAGGTCCGACTTGGATTAGGTAGGTACGACGACGAGCGAAGCGAGGAGGAGTGTTAGGTTGAACTGAGACCCTAACGAGCGAGCGCAGCGAGCGAGCCGCGCGGCAACTGCCGGCCGGCTACCATACAACTCCATGCACAAAATGTGTAGTCACAACAATTTATTTATTTTATGCCGCCTAAGTATTATGCAAAAAAAAATCTGCGAAAGTACTATTCGTTTAGAAAACTGTTATGCTTATCAAAATTGTGTCAATATAAGATTCGTTATTATAAAAATCTGCGAAATGATTTATGCCAAAGCATACTCAGCGTAAGATGTTTCTGCCAAACGTTACTTCTGCCAAGTGTCATTACAAATATATGTCAAAGAAGTTTCTGCAAGACAATAGTGAACCGGGCCGTGCTCACCCCAATATGGTCTAGTGCCCACCCCAGGACGTAGGGTTTCCGATAGAAATTTTTCATGGCTTCATCTCTTAGGCCATGGCTAGGCCCCCACCCAGGCCTCGTCTGAAAAATAATCTTAGATACGTCAATGGAGAAGATCGGGGAACTCACCACCACCATCGCCTCCTACGCACTGAAATATAAAATAAACATTTATTAATAAAAATACTAGTAGGGTAAAGAAAGTGGATACAAAATTACAAAAAAAATCATGATTATTATTGTACAGTTTTTCTCTTTAGATTCAGATTCAGATTCAGATTTCTTTCATATCATATGCGTGGTTTGTCTACTCTTTGTTTTTGTCTTTGTCTTTGGTTGTCTACTCTTTGTCTTTGCTTTTGTATTTGTCTTTGGTTTGTCTACTTTTTGTCTTTGTCTTTGTATTTGTCTTTGGTTTGTCTACTCTTTGCATTTGTCTTTAGTTTGTCTACTCTTTGTCTTTGTCTATGGTTTGTCTACTCGTTGTCCTTGTATTTATCTTTGGTTTGTCTACTCTTTGTCTTTGTCTATGGTTTGTCTACTCTTTGCCTTTGTCTATGGTTTGTCTACTCTTTGCCTTTGTCTATGGTTTGTCTACTCTTTGTCTGTATTTATTTTTGGTTTGTCTACTCTTTGTCTTTGTCTATGGTTTGTCTACTCTTTGTCTTTATCTTTGGTTTGTCTACTCTTTGTCTTTGTCTATGGTTTGTCTACTCTTCGTCTTTGTATTTATCTTTGGTTTGTCTACTCTTTGCATTTGTATTTGTCTTTAGTTTGTCTACTCTTTGTCTTTGGTTTGTCTACTCTTTGTCTTTGTCTTATAGAAGATCACCTTCGTACATACTTTATCTTTTAAAATGTATTTCATGTCTTGTGTGCCTACAATAACATGTTTTCAATTTACATGAAAATACATACTCGTACATTCCAATACTCATATACAAAATATAGTGAATAAAAATCTGATGCCTTGCATTAAACATTAAAATATTACCAAATGACTATGGAAGTATTATAGGTATTAAATGAGTTCGCAAACACAGCTGCTTGAATTGTGTACAAACCTCGATTGCGTAAGGTAATGTAAATCGACCACTTATCCAAAATCTTACAAGTAAGTACAACCTCGTAGTATGGTAACTGCAGAATATATCCCTGTGCTCGTTGAAACGTACACTATATAGTAGAGGATCCCGATATAGAACGACCTTCAACGAGATGTTTATTTGATGAAATGTATTTTATATTTAATTCAATATGTCAATAAATATATTGCATATGGGTTGCCTAACAAATTTTAGTCCAGGGTATGTTTTTTTAAAAATTAAAAAAAAAAGCACCGGTTTGATTATTAGATAAATTCATAATAAAATAATCTTAATTTAATTTAATTTCAATTCAGTAAGTAAGTAAGTAAACACTTTATTGTACACAAAAACAGTTACAAAATACATCTATTACAAATAACATATAGGTACAAAGGCAAACTTATCCCTATAAGGGATCTCTTCCAGTTAACCTTTGAGCAATTGAGTGAGTACGAGAAGAAGATAGACAAACAAACACCGTGTACAAAAAGGTATTAAAAATAATAAGACTACTAATAATTACACATATAAACTATGAATACATACACATACACATACATACATACATACATACATACATATATATATATAATGTAATACAAATATACACATAAATATAAATACATTGTAGATCCAATTCACAAGTCATTGGAAAGCCATAACTTCTTAAGATTCGTCTTGAGCGATGCTACAGATGGAGACTTCCTAAGGGACAGTGGCAATTCGTTCCACAACTTCACAGCGCTCACTGTGAAAGATTTAGCGTACGTACGCGTCTTGTTTGACGGTACAGCCAGAGTGAGATTGGCAGACGACCGCAAGCGGTGACCACTCCCATCGGCCATATATTTAAACCTTTCACTGAGGTAAGGAGGTGAAGCAGGGTTGTAGAGAACATTAAAAAGCAATGACAGGACATGCAGGTCTCTACGCTGACGTATTGGTAGCCAACCCAGCTGCGCTCTAAAGGCGGACACGTGATCGTATTTGCGCAGTCCGAAAACATATTTTATGCACACATTTTGTAAGCGCTCGAGCTTGTCAAGCAGTTCCTCTTTGAGATTCGTCATAGCAATGTCACCATAATCCAGAAGGGGCAGCAAGAGTGATCTGGCAAGAGTAAGCTTGGTGGACATTGGAAGGAAGTTCTGCAGGCGCCTAAGTGAGTGAAGAGATGCGAAGAGCTTCCGGCTGACCTCCGAGATATGCGGAGACCAAGACAATGTCTGGTCCATGGTGATACCTAAATTCCTAACAGTAGAGGAAAAAGGGATAGGAATCCCACCAAAAAGAATATCAGGCACCACCATTTCCGCCAGCTTGTTCACAAAGTGAGGACTACCGATGACAATCGCTTGCGATTTTTGTGCGTTTACGTTTAAACCAAAATTATTAGCCCAGCTGTGAATGTATTCTAAATCTGCATTGATTTGATCAATAAGCGATGGCAGATCCTCAATACTAGCCGCCGCATAGATCTGCAGGTCATCAATTCAATAATCAGACCGTTGCAAAATGCTAGTAGGTATAGATTTACCTGTTTATAGGTATACTATCGGGTAGCCAGGTGGCTACCCGATAGTTGTGACGGGAAAAGAATAGGCAACCTAACGTTTGCATATTCTATGGGTTTCATACTTTCGATTGGTAAAGAATTTTTCTAATATTAATCAAACCGGTGAAATGTTTAAAAAAACATTTTTTTTTATTATTACTTAAACATACCCTGGACTAAAATTTGTTAGGCAACCCATATGCAATATATTTATTGACATATTAAATTAAATATAAAATACATTTCGTCAAATAATAATCTCGGTGAAGGTCGTTCTATATCGGGATCTTGGACTAATAGGTATGTACTTTACTTTCCTACTCTACTGACCCTCGGGTTTTATTCAACAATTCTTAATTAATGTAATTTTTTTGCTTTTTATCAAGTTGTTTTCTATTTCATGAAATGCGCGGAACTTTCATTCTGCGTACTTTACTTATATTGGCTATAAATATAAGATATACCGATTTGAGTGAATGAATGATTTACCTAATGGTATTTTCAAATAATTTTCAACGAAACTGGAAAGCTCACGGAAGTATGAATGACGTCTAATGTCAATTCAAATCAATCGGTTGAATACCAAAGTGATGTAAAGCTAGTTGAACAGTTCATTCAAGGGGAGGGCAATGCAGATACAACTTTATTATTATAAGATTTATAAGATATTGAATAGATTCCTAATAAAGACCTTATTCTATGGCAGGAGAATTAGGCTTTCTAAGTACCCTGGCAGAAATGATAAAGGTTGAATTAGGAATACCCTTTTCAGGGGCAGAAGGTTAAGCACACTGTACTTAAAATTTTCTGTAAGTTTGAATGGATAAATGAAGTTCTACAATTAAGATAGACTTTGAATTTACGTATTACTTTATTATTATTATTTCGTTGCATTGATAAAGTCACTACATAATTAGTGTAAACTGACAAGTCATTCAGGTCTAATTTTGGTACTCTCTAACTTCTACAATTAAGATAGACTTTGAATTTACGTATTACTTTATTATTATTATTTCGTTGCATTGATAAAGTCACTACATAATTAGTGTAAACTGACAAGTCATTCAGGTCTAATTTTGGTACTCTCTAACTTCTAGAATTAAATCACTAAAAATTCTAGAACTGTCAAAAACGTGCGTTAATAGTCATCAAAGGTTCACTAAACTGAACAAGTGCCCTTGCCTAATAATCACGTAGTCACTCACCGTAGCCAGCAGCGATGCCAACACCAGCAACAGCAGCGTGTACTTCATATTTAAATCGAAACACACCACCGGCCTCTAACGCCGCCCGCGCAATGATCGCTTATTAGCTGAGCTGTCACGAAGACATGCCTTGAGCCTGCCGCTTTGTTGTGCGCATCTGAACAAACTGCCAGAAGAATGAGGTGGACGTAAGCAGGAATTGATATACATAACAATGCCGGCTTTGGTCACGGTAGGATGGCGGTTAAGTTTCAGGCGTTAGTTACGTGCGGGTTGCTCTGGCGCTTTAGTCATGGAAATCAGAGGCGTAGTATCGTACAGTTAATCCTCGGATGAGGCAGAGCACACAGAAAGGCACTCGAACGTTCTAAAATATGAAAGCCGTAGGAATCTATGGGCCTCTGGGAGCTATTGGTTCAACTGGTTGTGAGTCCGTCTAACCATCTCTAAACAGTTGATCTATTATCATTATCATTGACGTATGCATGATTGCATGCATATACAGCAGAGGAACCGTCGGCTGTTTGTGGAGACCCCAACTTTTGAATACCCTTCTGTTCGTGGAAACGGAAAGCTTTCAGATGCAGCTCATTGTATAGTCTGTATATATTATGTGCGAATAAGACTAATTAGGTTTTATATTTAGAATTCAAGATAATCACTGTTTAACTTAAATATAATCGACTTCAACGAGAAAAATGTATAATATTTACGAGTAGAACTGAATGAGTGACTATAAAAAACACCGAAATCATTATAGATGTACCTACCTATCATGTTTGAGGAGTTCCTTCGATTCCTCGTGGATTTGGATTTCGTCATCAGATCTTCACCAAAATTTGATGCGACCCTAAGGTAAAAAACATAAAAAAATATTACCGAATTCAGAACCTTCTTTTCTGAAGTCTGTTGAAAAGGGGTAAGTTTCGTGAGCTATAATATAAAAATAAGTTGTGCGTTGTTTGTGGATGAAATAAGGCCATTTCAAATTAGGCGGGGGATAGTGCGTCAATGTTGACAAAGAATGTGAATTAAATAAGTTAAGAGGCTTGTATGTTATGCGGAACGCGTTACTTAGCGTGAGGATTGTTCGAGTTCGACAGTGACGTCAACAATATTTACTCGCTGAAGTGTTCGCGTAAAGGCTGTCAAAACAAATAAGTAGATAGGTGGCGTAGCGAGGTCGTTGGAAATTTGCAAATACTCACTTACTGCGTGTCAATTCGGTACGAGTGTGTAAGTACTTATGTAGCAGCTACATGTATAAAGTACACTTTTTAAAATTATCGGCTTCTAATACTTAATGGTGGCTTCTAACACCTAGGGCGGTGAATATTTCAGATCGCAGGTGTTTGTGTATAAATATGCAATCTGGGGCTTAACGAATTACCGCCCGTGGTTTGTCTAAAGTTTTACGTCTTGCCGTGGCCAGGAAGTGATAGTTGGCGCGTAGCGGGCAGAAAATCTCACTTGCGGCCTAAGGTGACGTATCATACTACTATAATATCGTACTGACACCATACCCGCTCGCGTTGCCCGTCATCTTTACCTTCCAAGATAAAATACAAATTATTGCTATGTTGACTGACTGCCTTCCGCGATAAAAGTCGAAGTTTTTATAAGAGGAGAATTTCTAGCCATACGGTCGGACTTACTTATAAAATGACAGAAGTGTAATAGTAGGTAGAGGACCCCGATATAGAACGACCTTCACCGAGATGTTTATTTGATGAAAAATGTATTTTATATTTAATTTAATATGTCAATAAATATATCGCATATGGGTTGCCTAACAAAGTTTGATACAGTAGACCATTCGATACTTTTAAATAAATTAGAATTTTATGGGTTTAGAGGAAAATCATACCATCTCATTCGCAATTATCTTCAAAACAGATATCAGTACGTAGAACTCAAAAACACTGATTCGGGTACCATAGGTTTTGGTGAGCCTTTTAGAACGAAGAGAGTTAAGGTCGGTAGAGGAATCCCTCAAGGTTCGATTCTGGGCCCAATTCTATTTCTTATTTTTATGAATGATTTGGTTAATTACGTAAGTGGTAGTGTTCCTGACTGATCTGTGGTCGTTTATGCTGACGACACTAACGCTATAATATCTGGCAGCAATATGGACGAGCTTAATAGTGTTACAAATAAAGCTTTATTGGCCTTTCATAACTGGTTTTCTAGCAACAACCTTAGTTTAAACAGTAGCAAGACATTTTTTTTAAACCTAACCTTAAGAAAGATGATAATGTTACAGTTACTTTGAATACTGATTACACTGCAAGCCCGGTAGATCATGTCAAATTTCTCGGGGTCTACATAGATTCGAACTCAACTCAATCAACTCCGCTTGCTATGCTTTAAGAAGCCTGAGAGACGAATTGAGCTTGGTTCAACTTAAAGAAGTTTATTTCGCATTGGTGGAATCTAAATTGCGCTATAGTATAAAGTTTTGGGGCAACAGTTTTAAATATAATATAAATAGAGCCTTTTTTGTCCAAAAAAGGGCAATTCGTACGATGACACGCATTCCTCCATGGTCTTCTTGTAGAGATAAATTTGTAACGCTGGGAATTCTTACAGTACCTAGTTTGTACGTCTTTATTCTTCTTACAGAATTTGTTAAGTCGAGATCCAAGAACGTCACATACGAGGATGAAGAAGAAAGACTAGCTACACGTACTAAAAATATTGCACACACTTTTTATCCTAGACTTAAGGTTGTGAAGCAGTGTGCCAGGTATCAGGCGGTCACGTTATTTAATAAATTGCCCACTGAGCTAAAGGTCATTGCGAATTGGTCCATTTTTAAACGAAAATTGAAATATTTTTTGTTGGCGCGATGCTGTTATAGTGTTGAAGAGATATTCGAATAATTTAACTGTATTTATTATTGTTATTCTATTTCTTCGTTAGACGAAGAAATAGAACGACGTATAGCTATTAGTTGATAAAAGTATTGGTCACTCAAAGAGATTCTAAAAGGAAATTACTCACAGCATCTCAAAAAAATCGTGATGGACACTAACTTACTACCAACACTAACATATGGATGCCAGACCTGGAGCCACTCACTGAAAATAAAAAATAAATTAATATCAACGCAACGAGCTATGGAAAGATGCATGCTTAAACTCAGGAGAATACACAAAGTCAGAAGCGAAAAAATAAGATTGGAAACCAAAATCACAGACGCTCTTCGTTTTGTATTAAAACCGAAATGGCAATGGGCTGGCCACTTAGCACGATATAGGGATGAAAGGTGGACAAAAAGAGTGACCCTATGGACAGGACCCAATGGCAAGAGGAAACCAGGACGGCCAAGAAAACGATGGAGCGATGATATCGTGGCCACGGCTGGAAAACTATGGATGAGTAAGGCGGAAGACAGAGGAGTATGGAGTAGTTTGGAGGAGGCCTATACCCAAAAAGGGGTTCCTTTAAAATAAGCTAACTTTTATTATTTTTAACTAGTTAAATGTTAGCCAGATCGAGCAGCTAATGCTTGTCAACTCTTTAAATTAAATAATATAAATATATAAAGTGTAATGTATTTTAAGCTTAAAGGAAATAAAAAGGTTTATTATTATTATTATTATATTATTGTTATTATTTAATAATCATATTGACATTTCAAACTTTTTACTTGACCATATAATTGTAGTTGTAATTTTATTGTTGTTTTTGTTAATTATATTTTATTTCTTTTCTTAGTAATTAATATATAATGTGATGCTAGAATAGTGGTAGAAATAATATAGCCTTAAGTAAAATCTGACATGTAAGTGTTTCAAATACAATGTTTATTGTTATTGAATAAAGAATTGAATTGGAGTCCAGGGTATGTTTTGTTAAAAATAAAAAATAAAAAATTAAACATTCACCGGTTTGATTATTAGATAAATTCATAATAAAATAATTTTAATTTTATTTAATTTCAATTCAATAATCAGACCGTTGCTAAATGCTAGTAGGTATAGATTTACCTGTTTATACCTGGCTACCCGATAGTTGTGACGGGAAAAGAATAGGCAACCTAACGTTAGCATACTCTATGGGCTTCATACTTTCGATTGGTATAGAATTTATCTAATATTAATCAAACCGGTGAAAAGTTAATTTTTATTTTTTTAATTATTAATTCAACATACCCTGGACTAAAATTTGTTAGGCAACCCATATGGAATATATTTATTGACATATTAAATTAAATATAAAATACATTTCATCAAGTAAACATCTCGGTGAAGGTCGTTCTATATCGGGATCTTAGACTATAATCAAAACCGTTTTCTGAAAAAAATGATACACAAACACCAGTGTTCCGCTTTGGTTTTTGTAATCAAGCTAAACCCAGTAAATCGGAAAAATAAAAGTAGGTAAGTAATAATAAAAGTGATTTAATTTACAGCTGTGTCTTACGGCCGTCGTTTTATTAGGGTTCCGTAGCCAAATGGCAAAAAACGGAACCCTTATAGATTCGTCATGTCTGTCTGTCTGTCCGTCTGTCCGTCCGTATGTCACAGCCATTTTTTTCCGAAACTATAAGAGCTATACTGTTGAAACTTGGTAGGTAGATGTATTCTGTGAACCGCA